>OX377621.1:100638350-101157507 GCA_947397865.1 Polietes domitor | reverse complement strand
TTTTTGAGGCTTTTTGAAGTCGCGGGTTTATGTCAACAAGCCTCAGACTCTTGCAGCTCTTAAAGACAATATCCGTCAAGAATGTGAGGACCTATCACCGGAAGTTTTGGCCAAAGTAATGGAAAATGCCATAAAAAGGGCTCAAATGACAATCAACTGTGGCGGCGGCCATTTACATGACATCATATTCTCGACTTGATGTAAAAAAATTAAAAGACCAAATAAAAATAATCCACAAGAAGAAACAAAGTTTTTCATTTTTTTTAATTACAGCCAAAAAACATCGGAAGCTTATTTTTGCGCCACCTTGTACTAGAAACACATATTTTGAAAGCCAGCTATATAGGTCATTGTTTTGGTATAGCCCCCATACAAATGGGCCCTAGTTTACACCATTATCGCTATAGAAACCACATCTTGCATTGGATCGTGATAAAATGTTGCAGATCATGTTATATTTCAATAAAGAATATCTGCTTTGAAAATGATCTATATGGGCCCACTTTTTAATGCAGTGCCCTTACAAATGGGCCCCCATTTTTATACACTCCACGAGAGTGTTATGTCTTTGTGCATTTGTGTGTAACACTCAAAAGGGAGCGACGTAGACCCATTGCTAATTATACCGATCGACTTAGAATCACTTTTTGAATCGATTTAACACTGTCCGTCTGTCTGTCCATCTTTTCTTGTAATCAAAGTTCAGGTCGCAATTGTAGGCAGAACCAAATGAAACTTTGCACAACAAAGTTTTTCACGATAAGGACGAACGCTATTTAATTTGAAGAAAATCGGTTCAGATTTAGATATAGCCGCCATACGAATTTCACTCCCGATTTTACTCTTTTCACTCTAGATAGCACATATTTTAACAGATTTTCTTCAAAATTGGTAAAACATCTTATATTCAGATTTCATTCTTATGTTCAGATTTATATATAGCTCCCATTCAAATTACGCTCCCGATTTGACTTTTTCACACAGATCTTCTTCAAATCTAGCAAAATGTCTGATATTTCAACTAGAAACACTCATAGGAAAAATGGGTCAGATCGGTTCTGATTTATATATAGCTTCCATACAAACTTCGCTTGATTTTTTCCGCCTAAGAAACCACGTATTTTCACCGAATTTCTTTAAATTGAGCATAGTACGTTATGCTCGAACTGGAAGAACCTATTGTGAATGTGAGTGACTTCATTCCAAGTTTGGATATAGCCCCGATACAAATATTCTTCTCTCTTCTTTGACAGCCGCTATCGTGCTTTCAACAGACGGACATGTTTACATCGTCTTATTATATTTCAACTAAGAATAAATACTATGAAAGTCAAATATTTGTGTCCATACTTTGGAATAAATCAAATGGGCCCCACTCCACTCTATTACAGCTGGAGAAATTACATCTTTCATCGGATCTTTGTCAAAATTTGCAGATCATGATATATTTTAACTACGAATACCTACCGTGAATGACAACTATATAAGCCCATGTTTTGGCACAGGCCCAAGTGTTGTTATAGGCCCCCTTCAAATATCCGTTCATCCTATTACTGCTGTGTAATCTGTATTTGTCATTTTCCAGATCATGTTATATTGACTTTACTCGGAATGTCCGTCGGAAAATTGGATCAAGTACCATATTCGTTACATTTGACTAAAGATGAATTACTATAGTATATTTCGTATTATTTATATGAACTACATAAAATTGCGAGTTATGTACACAGGTAGTGGTACGTTATAGTACCTGCTGATTTTGTCAAACTGGAAAATTTATGAATGAACCTTATCGCAAGTAACAATAAGGTTCATTCATAAATTTTCCAGTTTGACAAAATCAGCAGGTACTATAACGTGGCCTATAATCGTGCTGGCCCTTCCTCTACAATTGAATATAAATTATATCTCTACCATTTATAGATGTTGTAGAGTCAGAAGTCAGCCAGTTCTTTGTGTCGATTACATTTCAACGGACATACTCTGGAGGCAGAAACCACAGTTTACGTGAAGACAATTAGCGGTATAAATTAAATAAATAAGATCTGTTTTAATATAAGTCTATTAGAGTTGTTGTTCAAAATTAAATCGTTTTTAATCGCATTCACTTTGAGAACCACGAAGGAAATAGTCTAGACATTCAATGTAACATAATCTTGGCGATCAGTCCAATGGTCGGAACTAAATATAACGACTTTTTCCTGAGTCCCTTGAAAAAATCTATTTTTTAACAAACTTTTCCATACAAAGATGCTCTATAGCTATAACGAAGAAATTCTGAGCTATAAAGCCTCTAAATAGCGAAGAGTGGCTTCAAAATAAAAATTGTGGATGTTCCTGACTAAAATGAAAGATTGGTTTGTTCTATGTGTTCTCACAAAATATTTCGCTTTTATCATTGTCCGTTCGTAAGCTGGGCGCATTCAAAATAACCTCTATCAATAAGGTTTTTCTTGAATAAAATCCACGGTCCGGTCCGAGCCTTATAAAACCTAAAAACTAGCATTTTAACCCAGAATAGAGGGTCGAATTTTAACATTTTTGTGCAATTTTTGTTGCATTTTTTATAAAAAACCGCAACAACTTCTATATTTTTAGTTCGATTTGTGTTGGATCATTGAAGAAGTATTGATCACCAATTGAAATTTTTAGAACTTCCTAACCCATTAAGGGCCGACAATTTTTTTTACTGTTTGTTCTCAGTGGGTTAAATGTGAAATATTGGGTTACTTGCATCGTAAACACATTCTAGTCTTACAAAAAGCTAATTTTTGAAAAAAAACTTTTGAAATGTTGTTCTTTCAATGGATAAATTGGGAGGAAACCTTCACATAAGATTTTAGAATAAAACCGTGCGACATGATTTCCCTCCCAAGAAGGAGATTAAAAGAAGTGAAACAATAGGTCACTAATACTCAGTTTTTTTATTTCGTGGTCGTTTGTCTTTTTTACAGGACTTTTAATTTCCAAAGGATGTAAATATTTCAATATTTCTTTCCTTTGCGTGTCATACCATGGCGATATTGGTATCGATTGAAAGAGAAGCACATCTGCTAAATATACTTTGAATTTCATGAGTCTATCTATGTTAATTTAACATTAACAACTTTAGTTGGTACCATTTTTATCCCTTTATGTCCCGCACGCCCCTTAAAAGTACAATTTTCAAAAAATCCAATTTTAATTCGCTTTTATGTGGTCAGAGGAATTTACATACCAGATTTCACGATTCTAGGTGTAATACTTTACATGGTACCATTTTTATCCCTTTTTGTCCCGCTCGCCACTTAAAAGTACAAATTTCGAAAAATCCAATTTTACTTCGCTTTTATATGGTCAGAGGAATTTACATACCAAATTTCACTATTCTAGGTGTAATACTTTAGTTGGTACCATTTTTATCCCTTTTTGTCCCGCTCGCCACTTAAAAGTACAAATTTCGAAAAATCCAAATTTACTTCGCTCTTATATGGCCAGAGGAATTTACATACCAAATTTCACGATTCTAGGTGTAATACTTTAGTTGGTACGATTTTTATCCCTTTCTGTCCCGCTCACCCCTTAAAGGTACAAATTTCGAAAAATCCAATTTTACTTCGCTTTTATATGGTCAGAGGAATTTACATACCAAATTTCACGATTTTAGGTGTAATACTTTAGTTGGTACGATGTTTATCCCTTTCTGTCCCGCACGCTCTTTAAAAGTACAATTTTCGAAAAATCCAATTTTACTTCGCTTTTATATGGTCAGAGGAATTTACATACCAAATTTCACGATTCTAGGTGTAATACTTTTGTTGGTACCATTTTTATCCCTTTTTGTATTTTTATATTGCAAGTCTACGTTGTCAGAGAAATGTAAATACCGATTTTCACGATTCTGCAATTCTTAAATTGGTACCATTTTTTATCCCTTTTTGTCACTTTCCTCCCTTAAAAGTACAAATTTCGAAAAATCCCAATTTGTAGCTCGTCTGCATGGTCATAGCAAGGAACACACCGATTTTCATGTTTCTAACTACTGCCGTTTAGTCAGGACGAAGGTTCGATGTTTATCCCCTTATGGGCCATTTTATCCCCTAAAAGTACGAATTTCATAAAACCCTTTCGACATCTACGTCATATTTGGGAATTTGAAAAAACTCCCTTGTTTGCGCGTCTACGCAGCCAGACGAATGTAAACACGATATTTCATAATTCTAGCCACAGTCGCTTGGTTGGTACTTACTTTATACAATTTTGATCCTAAAGGTACGAATGCCAAAATATATCTTTATTTAATAATGTACACATTGAATTTCACAATTCTAACTGCAGCCGTCTGGTTAGTATCATTCGTATTCCCTTTCGCCCTATTTTCTGCTTAGAAGTACCCATTTCGAAAAATTCCTTTACGTTTCGCGTCTACACAGTCAGATGAATGCATACTCCAAATTGCATGGTTTCAACTACAGCGGTTTGGTTGGTACTATTTTTATCACCATTTGCCCAATTTTCCGCCCAAAAGAACAATTTTCGAAAAAAAAATGTGTCGCATCTACACATTCAGATGAATGCATACGCCGAATTTCACGATTTCAACTTCAGCGGTTTGGTTGGTACCATTTTTATACCCTCCACCTCCAGGATGGGGGTATATTCACTTTGTCATTCCGTTTGTAACACCTTGAAATATTCATCGGAGACACCATAAAGTATATATATTCTGGGTCGTGGTAAAATTCTAAGACGATATAGCCATGTCCGTCTGTCCGTCTGTCCGTCTGTCCGTCTGTCCGTCTGTCCGTCTGTCTGTCTGTCTGTCTGTCTGTCTGTTGAAAGCACGATAGCGGCCGAACGAAATGAGCTAGGAGGTTCAAATTTTTCGTAAATGTGTCTTATGGTTGTAGATCGGTTGGGATTGAAAGTGGACGAAATCGGCCCAGAGGGAAAAATTTTTCCCTCACAAGGACTGAAAATACCCCTAATATTTTGTGTATTTCAGCATGTTTTTTGAACATATTACCTTGTATTTACTTGATATTCGCAATGCGTATTCCCTTTATAGCATAAAATGACACCATAGAGTGATTTTTATTTATAGGGGGCGAAATGGGACAAAAAGGGATAAAAATGGTACCTTTCAAACGACAACAGATAGAAACACGGAATTTGGCGTGTACATTCCTCTAATAGAGTAGATAAATAATATAAAAGTATTTTTTCTAAATTCGTACTTTAAAGGGGTTAAATGGGACAAAAGGGATAAAAATATTACCAACCTAACGGCTGCACCTAGAATAGTGAAATTCGATATATACATTCCTCTGATTGCGTAGACACGTAAAATAAAAGAACTTTCCAAAATTCGTACTTTTTGGGGTTCAAATGGAAAAAGGGGATAAAAATAGTACCTACCAAATGACAGCAGCTAGAATCATGAAATTCGGAGTAGACATACCTCTGACTGCGTAGACACGAAATTAAAACGTCTTTTCCAAATTCGTACTTTCAAGGGATACAATGGCTACAGGGGATAAAAATAGTACCAACTAAACGAATACAGCTAGAATGATCAAATTCAGTGTGTACATCCCTCTAATTGTGTAGATACGTAAAATAAAGAGATTTTAGATAGTCGTACTCTTGAGGGGGCAACATTGGAAAAAGGGGATAAAAATGGTACCAACAAAATGGCCGCTGATAGAATCATGGAATTCGGTGTATACATTCCTCTGACTGCATAGCCACGTAAAATATTCGTACTTTATTTTGTTGCTTATACACAAAAAAATGGTAGAATCATGAAGTTGTCTTGTACTGCGTACGTGAGAGATAAGGTATTTTCAAAATTTATACTTTTGAAATTAAAATAGGATGGAAATACAACCAACCAAACAACTGTAGCTGAAAATACACTCTCTATCCCCCAATATTTAGGGTATTTATGATTGCTCCCTTATATTTACTTTATGAATTGAAGTATTATTTCCTTTATATATACATAGTATACAAACATTGGTAGCCTTGGCTTATTAATTAAATTTTTTATTTTCATACAGTTAAAATTTGTTGCGGACATTCCTCTTGTAGCTTGGAAGCACCACGAAGAAAATAAAAGTTTTAGCGGCGAAATGGGACAAAAAGGGATAAAATATGGTACCAATAATACGACAACAGCTAGAATCATGAAATTCGGTGTGTACATCCCTCTAATTGCATAAACACGTAAAATAGAGGGATTTTTCGAAATTCGTACTTTTAAGGGATATAATTAAAAAGAGGGATAAAATGGGACCTACCAAACCGCTGCAGTTGAAATCATGAAATTCGATGCATACATTCTGACTATGAAGACTCGAAAAAGGTTTTTTTTTTCGAAATTTGTACATTTGGGCGGAGAATGGGGCGAATGGGGATATCTTTAAAATTTATACTTTTCTTATCACTTTGTCTGTATCTGAAAATGCTTCTTTCTAATGGCGACTGATTGTCGATTTTAAACAGTGCGCATTAGTATACATTATAGTTTGAAATAGTAAACAAATATAGTAATGTTCATAAAAATATCACAATTTTCGTAATATGGTACTGTACTTCTATGTAAAGTCGACATCCTTTAATCTGCTGGTAATACTGTGGAATGTACTGTGGTGGAGGGTATATAAGATTCGGCCCGGCCGAACTTAACGCCTTCTTACTTGTTAACCCTCTTTTTATACCCTCTTTTTATACCCTCCATTTTTGTCATTCCGTTTGTAACACCTTGAAATATTCATCGGAGACCCCATAAAGTATATATATTCTGGGTCGTGGTAAAATTCTAAGACGATATAGCCATGTCCGTCTGTCCGTCTGTCTGTCTGTCTGTTGAAAGCACGATAGCGGCCGAACGAAATGAGCTAGGAGGTTCAAATTTTTCCTAAATGTGTCTTATGGTTGTAGATCGGTTGGGATTGAAAGTGGACGAAATCGGCCCAGAGGGAAAAATTTTTCCCTCACAAGGACTGAAAATACCCCTAATATTTATAGTATTTCAGCATGTTTTTTGAACATATTAGCTTATATTTAGTTGATATTTTCAATGCGCATTCCCTCTATAGCATAAAAGGGCACCATAGAGTGGTTTTTATTTATAGGGGGCGAAATGAGACAAAAAGGGATAAAAATGGTACCTATCAAACTACAACAGATAGAAACACGAAATTTGGCGTGTACATTCCTCTAATAGAGTAGATACATAATATAAAAGTATTTTTTTCTAAATTCGTACTTTTAGGGGGTTAAATGGGGACAGAGGTACTAAAAATAGTACCAACCTAACGGCTGCACCTAGAATAATGAAATTCGATATATAAATTCCTCTGATTGCGTAGACACGTAAAATAAAAGAACTTTCAAAAATTCGTACTTTTTGGTGTTCAAATGGAAAAAGGGGATAAAAATAGTACCTACCAAATGACAGCAGCTAGAATCATGAAATTCGGAGTATATATTTCTCTGACTGCGTAGACACGAAAAATAAAACGTTTTTTCCAAATTCGTACTTTCAATGGATATAATGGCTACAGGGGATAAAAATAGTACCAACTAAACTAATACAGCTAGAATGATGAAATTCAGTGAGTACGTCCCTCTAATTGTGTAGATATGTAAAATAAAGAGATTTTTAGATAGTCGTACTCTTGAGGGAGCAAAATTGGAAAAAGGGCATAAAAATGGTACTAACAAAATGGCCGCTGATAGAATCATGGAATTCGGTGTATACCTTCCTCTGACTGCATAGCCACGTAAAATATTTTTTCCAAGTTCGTACTTTATTTAGTTGCTTTTACGACAAAAAATGGTAGAATCATGAAGTTGTCTTATACTGCGTAAGTGAGATTTAAGGTATTTTCAAAATTTATACTTTTGAAATTAAAATAGGATGGAAATACAACCAACCAAACGACTGTAGCTGAAAGTACACTCTCTATCACCCAATATTTAGGGTATTTATGATTGTTCCCTTATATTTACTTTATGAATTGAAGTATTATTTCCATTATATATATACATAGTATACAAATATTGGTAGCCTTGGCTTATTAATGAAATTTCTTATTTTCATACAGTTAAGATTTGTTGCGGACATTCCTCTTGTAGCTTGGAAGCACCACAAAGAAAATAAAAGTTTTAGCGGGCGAAATGGGACAAAAAGTGATAAAATATGGTACCAATGATACGACAACAGCTTTTAAGGTAGATAATTAAAAAGAGGGATAAAAATGAAACCTACCCAACCGCTGAAGTTGAAATCATGAAATTCGGTGTATACATTCTGACCATGGAGACTCGAAGAAGGGTTTTTTCGAAATTTGTACATTTGGGCGGAGAATGGGGCGAATTTCGATATGTTTAAAATTTATACTTTTTTTATCACTTTGTCTGTATCTGAAAATGTTGTCCCTAATGGCGACTGACAATCGCCTAATATTTCCGGCATGTTCACTTTCACAATTACAGCATTGTATTTATTTATAGTAGTAGATTTTAAACAGTGCGCATAAGTATACATTATAGTTTGAAATAGTAATCAAATATAGTAATGTCCATAAACATATCACAATTTTTGTAATATGGTTCTTCTATGTCGACATCCTTTAATCTGCTGGTAATACTGTGGAATGCACTCCGTGGTGGAGGGTATACAAGATTCGGCCCGGCCGAACTTAACGCCTTCTTACTTGTTCAATTTTATCCCTTAAATGTGCGATTTTCGAAAAATCCCTCTATTTTACATCCCAACGCAAATATAGGGACGTCCACACCTTACTTCATGTTACTAGCTGTTGTCGTATCATAGGTACTATTTTTATCCCTTTTTGTCCCATTTCGGCCGCTAATTTTTTTACTTTTTGGTAATTTCACACTACAAGAGGAATGTTCCTAACAAATTTCACGAAATTAAACATTTTTCCCTCTGGGCCGATTTCGCCCACTTTCAATCCCAACCGACCTGCAACCATTAGACACATTTAGAGAAAATTGTAACCTCTTAGCTCATTTTGTTCGGCGGCTAGCGTGTTTTCAACAGACAGACGGAGATGGCTAGATCGCCTTAGAATTTTACCACGACCCAGAATATGTCTACTTTATGGAGTCTCCGATGAATATTTTAAGGTGTAACATACGGAATGACAAAGCGAATATACCGTCATCCTTAGGTGGAGGGTATAAAAACACTATACTTTGATCGTTTTTCAAATTTGGTGGAATAGAACTAAAGAAGTTTTTATTAGTTTTGTAAGACGTTACTAGTAGGTGATTTAGTTGTCTCTACTCTGCCGTATTCAATCAAAGTTGGCTGTCTATAATTGCCTATTCGCATGTTATTACAATAAAAGTGTGGCACCTCCAACACAAATTTATTTTTTCGCATTTTATAAAACAACATATTTGGAGTAATATGACTGTCAGAGTCGTGAAATTTTGTGAGAGTTCATTGGGTATTAATTTGGACAGTTGTGCAAAAAACAGGCGGAATTGGAAAAGGGGGCGAAATTTAAATCTATTATAAAATATATTCATTTCTATGACACTGAGAGTTCTGAAATTTTTTGTGAATCTATGCACTATTAACCTGGGTAGTTGGGAGAAAATGGGCGGTATTGTTGGGGGGGGGGGGGGGGGCGGTGTCACATCCCATAAGAAATTAAAACCAGTTATAGAGTATTTTCTCGAACATGATACCAAGTTTCCTGAAAATTTGTGCGAGTTCATTAAGTTTTCACTTTCGTAGGCAAGATACAAATGGGCGGGATTTGAAAGATGGGCATGGCACCTTTTCGAAAATTAGAACCCGATATATGGCAACACGAATCTTGAAATTTTGTGTGAGTTCATTGAGTATTAATGTGCAAATTTGTTAAAAAAGTAGGAGGTACGAGAAAAGTGGGTGTGGCACCTCCCACATAAAGTAAATATATATCCCTATTAATATTGTAAAAACTTTTGTCTCTTTTTGGAACTTCATACAGATAGGATCAATAGGCTATATATTAAAAAACAAGTAAAAACGGCTTTATATACCCTCCACCATGTATTGCATTCCACAGAGGCTGTCGATTTTCGTAGAAGTGCAGTAATATTACAAGAAAATATATTTTTTTAATACGGTCAAACCAAATACAAATATTAAAAAAATAATTTTATAAATAAATATAATATTTATATTATTTCAAGAGAAGTCAAGGCTACCAATACGTTTATAATATATATATCGAAATAATACCTCAAGTCAAATAAAAAAATAAATATTCTTATACTTAAATTTCCAAAAAATCTTAAATATCATAAATATTGGTAGGTAGTGGTTGCCACAGTTGGTTGTATTTCCATTCTATTTTAATACAAATTTTGAAAATCTAGTATCTCATGTACATAGTGTAAAATAACCTAACTTCATTATTCAACAAATTTTTGCTTTAAAAGTACGAATTTGGAAAAATCTTTTTATTTTGCTGTGGTCATTTGAGTACGACCATCTAAAATCTCTTTATTTTACGTGTCTACGCAATTAGAGTGATGTACGCACCGAATTTCATCATTCTAGCTGTATTCGTTTAGTTGGTACTATTTTTATCCCCTGTTCCCATTGTATCCCTTGAAAGTATGAATTTGGAAAAAACCTTTTATTTTTCGTGTCTACGCAGTAGAGGAATGTATACGCCGAATTTCATGGCTCTAGCTGCGGTCATTTGGTTGGTACTATTTTTATCCCCTTTTTCCATTTGAACCATAAAAATTAAGAATTTCGAAAAATCCTTCTATTTCACGAGAATATGTATACACCGAATTTTATTATTCTAGGTGCAGCCGTTTGGTTGGTACCATTTTTATCCCCCCTATTCCCATTTTATACATTAAAAGTACGAATTTGGCAAAAATGCCTTCATATTATGTATTTACTCAATTAGAGGAATGTACACAGCAAATTTCGTGTTTCTAGCTGTTGTCGTTTGATATGTACCATTTTTATCCCTTTTTGTCCCATTTCACCCCCTACGAATAAAAATCATGCATGCATGGGGGAATGCGCATATCCAATATCAAGTAAGTACAAGCAGACATATTGAATAAATATGCTTAAATACTCTAAAATATTAGGGGTTACTATGGGTTTTTTCAGTCCTAATGAGGGAAAATTTTTCCCTTTGGGCCGATTTCGTCCAGTTTGAATCCCAACCGATCTACGACTATAGGACGTATTTATGCAAAATTTGGGCCTCCTATCTCCTTTCGTTTAGATGCTAGCGTGCTTTCAACAGATCGTCTTAGAATTTTGTGACGATCAAGAATATATATACTTTATAGGGTCTCAGGTCGATATTTCAAGGTGTTACAAACGGATTTACAAAGTTAGTATACCCCATCCTGGAGGGTATAACTAGCACTAGCAAAAAAAAAAAAAACAATATCAACCCGAATTTTGATTTTTCGGTACATGTTTTTTGTCTGGTGAAGCGGGCGGGGTTCAGTTAATTAACTATAACTATATTACTAAATATGTGAATATATGTTATGTTAGATCAAACATAAATAAAACAAGTAAGAAGGCGTCAAGTTCGGCCGGGCCGAATCTTATATACCCTCCACCACGGAGTGCATTCCACAGTATTACCAGCAAATTAAAGGATGTCGACATAGAAGTACAGAAGCATATTACGAAAATTGTGATATGTTTATGCACATTACTATATTTGATTACTATTTCAAACTATAATGTATACTTATGCGCACTGTTTAAAATCAACTACTATATATAAATAAAATGCTGAAATTGTGAAAGTGAACATGCCTAAATATTAGGCGATGTCAGTCGCCATTAGGGAGATACAGACAAAGTGACTGTATTATTTTGATAAGAAAAGTACAAATTTTAAAGATATCCCCATTCGCCCTATTCTCCGCCCAAATGTACAAATTTCGAAAAAAATATCGTTTTGAATATATACACCGTTACACACCGAATATATGCACCGAATTACATGATTTCAACTTCAGCTGTTTGGAAGATCCCATTTTTATACCCTCCACCTCCAGGATGAGGGTATATTCAGTTTGTCAGTGAGTGCATAGATAGATTAATTGCAAATGTTGCAGAAACTGTTGTGAAAATTTCAGTGAAATCTATGCCAAATATGTATGTACACACTAAAAAAATTGGGTGTATTTTCGCTACCATAATGGTAGGCTATCTTTATAATCGCGAAATTAAACACACAAGTAAAATCAAACTTTTATGTGTAAATTTAAAAATAAGATGCGTTAAATTAAACATTGAAATGATCAAAAATTCAACTTTTGATATGTTGAAATGTAAGCATTGAATGTTTAATTTTACACATCTGATGTTTAAATTTAGATATACAAGTTTCAATTTTAGTGTAATATTAAACATTTTTATATGGAACATTCGGTATTTAATATGTAAATTTAAACCAAAAGATTAAAACTACATCATTGGATGTGTAAATTTAAATTAGTTTTAATACTTTAATGTGTAATTTTAAATTTCAATAGTCACTGTCTAATGATGATGAATGATATCAAATAAGAATTTTTTATTTTGATTTTAAAAAATGCATAAAAATGTGTATATTAAAAAACAATAATTGAAATATGATAATAATATATAAACATTTTTTAAATCTTAGTTTGTAGTGTAAGTGCTACGATAGGATTTTAATATTTGTGAAATTAAATTATTAACTTTCTATGAACAATTAAGATTTGTTTCGGTTCACGGGTTGTTTTTTGTTGAAAACTCGAACCAAAAACTCCATGAACTGTGATAGCTGACGGGGAAACTTTACATTCTATTATTTGTAATAGTTTTGTTTAATGCCTGCACTGCATGCGATGGTTTACTGAGAAGTGGTGTGTATTGGCGTCAGTTGCTTTACTTCGTTTTTGTGTTCAAGATTAAACACAATTGTCGCAATTTTCAACATGATGTGTTTACAATTCTACAATGCTTCTGTACTATTCAACAGATGATGTAGAAATGAACACACTGTGTTTAATTTTACACAATTAACATTAAAAATTACAAGAGTGGGGTGGGTATATGTGCAAGTAAATGAATGCAATATGATAATAAAATATTAAATTTAATAAAAATATTATATATACACCAAAAATTACACACTTTCCATAGTAATTTTAACTCAATTTTTAGAGTGTATATGACTGTTCAGAAGAGAATCTATCTGACTAACATTTGAAAATTAGAAAATAACTGTAAATACGAATATCGAACATTTGGGTCCTCAATTCGGGCACTGAACACAACAATGTCTCTAATCGGAGTGAATAGGACTTTCTACAACAAGGAATCGGAAATCTGGCATGGAACAGTTACTGAACCCCGATTCGGAGAGCAGGACTCGGCTGGATCTGCAATACTCGATGGTATGCGGAAACATCCCGAACATATAGTGCAGGTATGTTGTTCTGTGCCGTATGCTTGAGAACAAAAAATATGTTTTACATTTCGTAGATTTGTTACCAAACTGGCCGCGAGATTAACAACAAGGAAATGGAAAAGCTGGCCGTACAGGCTGCCCGACATTTCGAGAAGCTGAAACTAAAACAATGCGACATGATTGGCATCTGTGCGGCAAATAGTGACTACTTGGCCCCCATATTCTATGGTGCCATATTTTCCGGTCTCAGCATCAGTACCTCGGATCCAAGTTTTAAAAGTAACGGCCTGAAAAATATCTACTCCATGTCGAGGCCGAAGATTATGTTTTGCGATGGTGACATTTATCCCAATGTCCGACAAGCCTTCGACGAATGCGGTCTTTCGTCCTGCACAATATATACTGTGCGTAATCATATTGAGGGAGTTCCAAATATTTTGGAGTTCTTCCACGAAACTGGCGACGAACATGAATATATGTAAGTAAATACCTCCACATCGATAATTTGACAACACCTTTTACCTTCAATTCCATCCATTCTTAGGGTGCCTCCGCTGAAGAACGGTTTAGATCAGGTGGCCTTGATTTTGTGTACATCTGGGTCCACGGGTTTACCGAAGAGCGTGTGTCTGTCACATGCTTCTCTCCTTAATATGTCAATGGTGTAAGTTTGAAACTATTCTGCTCAATGTCAGTCGTTATTATACTCTACACCACTTCGTGGACTAGGGTATAATAAGTTAGTTTTCCGCCAAATGTTTGTAACACCAATAAATAATTGAGCTAGACTCACCTTTAAGCATACAGATCGGCTTAGAATCACCAGCTGAATCGATTTAACGATGTCTGTCTGTCCGTCCGTCTGCTGTCCATCTAAGCTTGTTCGCACTCTACAGGTCGCAAATGTGGTCCGATTGTCATGAAATTTGGCAGAAGTTACTTTTTTGGGCCAAGGACGATTGGTGTTGAATTTGGAGGAAATCGGTTCAGATTTAAATATAGCCTCCATACAAATATCCCTATAATTTACACTATTACTGCTCTAGAATACACATTTTACATGGGACCATGACCAAATTTTCAGGATCGTGTTATATTTGAACTAGAAACAGCTCACAGGAAAGTGAGCCACATAGGTCTATGTTTTGATATAGCCCCCATACAAATGTACCTCCGATTTATAATATTACTGTTCTAAAATGCATATTTTACATCGGATCTTGATCAAATTTCCCACACAATGTTGCATTTTGATTAGAAACACCTGTTTTGAAGGCCTGCTATATTGGTCAATTTTTTGGTATAGCCCCCATACACATGGACCCCCAGTTTACACTATTATCGCTCCACAACCCACACCTTACATTGGATCTTGATACAATTTTGCAGATCATCTTATATTTCAACTAGAAATTGGAACTGTGAAGGTAATCTATAAGGGCCCACTTTTTAATGAAGCGCCCTTACACATGGGCCCCAATTTTTATTATTACAGCCCTAGAACCCACATATTACATTGGATCTTGATAATATTTTGCAGATCATCAAATAAGAATACTTACTTTGAAAGTAATCTATAAGGTTCCACTTTTTAATATAACGGCCTTACAAATGGCCCTCATTTTCTTTTTTTACCACTCCAGAATCCATAGTTTACATCAGACGTTTATCAAATTTTGCAGATCATGTTATGTTTCAACTAGAAACAGCTACTATGAAAGTCAGATATATGGGTATATCCCCATACAAATGGGGCCCCGTTTTACTCTATTACCGATCTAGAACCTTCACTTCACATCGGGTCTTGATCAAATGTTGCAGATGATGATATATTTCAACTAGGAATACCTACCGCGAATCAGAACTATATAGGCCAATGGTTTGGTCACAGGCCCCAAATTTTGTGATAGCCCTGCCGCCAATTTCCAAAAAAACTTCCCATACTAAAAATTCGTTCCCATTCACTTGCAAAATTGCTATTCGTAAAATATTACGGAATATTAACATATTATAGACTTTTCTGGAAGGTTTTAATGAACTTCCTCAAAAGCGGGGAGAAATGCACATTTGGATTTAGAGATGCGATTAAAATGTGATTCCTACGGAACTTAAAGTTGTTTTTTGCTGGGTTCATATCACCATGGACCATATAAGTGGACCATTACGTAAATATATTGTCACCGCTCATATGCACCTTTCGATTTATTGATAACACTCTGGATTCACTTATTACAGTCAATCTTGATGCAAATAATTGTTATATTTTTCACTAGGCGCAGCTACAATGAGATGGCATGACACCGATTTTGTTTGTATATGGGCTCATCATATGAATGAGAAACATAATGTAAATTATTTTCATTAATTTTACAATATTCGTTAAATATGACTAAAGATAAATTTATAGTAACTGTATAATTTATACGAACTACATAAAACTGCACCCATGAAACACCTGGGTTTAGTAATTAGAGCGAGGTATATACGCAGGGAGTGGTGTAGGGTATTATATAGTCGGCCCCGCCCGACTTCAGCCTTTCCTTACTTGTTTTTTTTTTTTTTTTTGGTTTTTAGTTCAAGAGACTTCCCACCTAGGTTGCTCTGCTTTAGCACCGTCTATTGGACACTTGCTGTGAGCCTTTTAATTCTATGCGAGACACACTGTTTTACCCGCATTATCTCTGAAACTGCTTTTACACCCCAAGGTTTCTTCGATATTGTGAAACAATGCCAAGTGAATATTGCCGCATGTTCACCAGCTCATCTTCCGCTTTGTCTGGCTTCAGATAAGTTGGCCAGCAGTGACTTATCCAGCTTGAGGATTTTGTTTGCCAATGGTAAAACCATGCCCTATTCACTGATCGAGAAGTTTAAACCATACGCGCCCAACTGCACATTCATCAATAATTATGGTTTAACTGAGGCCGCTGCCATAGTTGCAACGACGCACAGTGGTCAATTTCGCGAGATAGCGGTCAAAACTCTATAACTTTTGGCCGGATTGGTATTTTTTTACGCAAATTGTTTTGTTCAATAGGAGGGACTTCAATTTGCGTGTTCAAACGTAAAAATCGACTGATAGGAACGTAAGTAATGTGGAGTTAAAAATGCATTTTAATTTTTTGTTGAGTTTCCATGTAAAAGTTGAATATTTTGACATTTTAAATAGGTATATTTTTTATAATTTCTTATTTTCTTCAATCGTATTTTACAACCAATACTTATTTATTATTCCTAAACTTAATTTTGGTCAGAAAATGCCAACATTTGGCCCCTGACATTTATTTAGTCTCAATATTCACAGGGGCCAAAGGTTGGTTTTTGTGGAAGAAAGCTAATTCTTGTGAGGATTAAACTGAAAAATAACACTGAAATTCACAACAATATCAATACCATTTGGATATATTATATACAGAACACAACATCGATAAAATTTTAAGTAAACTTTTACTATTGATTTAAAGTGCACATATATTTTATTTAAATGTATTAATAAAAATTTATACTAAAATTAGAAACAAATTATAATCTTTAAACTAGTGTTAATTAAACAATATTAGTAAAAATTTCTTCCAAATAGCTTTGATTTTCATTTTGCAGTAGTTGTTTAGCTTCTTCATCTAACTCTAATGAGGTTGATTTCCATTTTTGTCGAATACTGGACATATATGGGTCTGATGTGCACAACAAAATATTAATAAGATCTTCATTAGTACAATATCTGGAAATTTTTCTTGTATTGTGCTCGCGAAAGAATCTGTAGTCTTTGTTCCTTTTTTCTTGCGCTTCTTCTGAGAGATCTCCAATTGGAAGCATATTGTGCTGAATTATTTGTTCCCCATGGAACAAAATTTTGTGAATTGTGGTTGGCATATGTCTCCAAGCATATTTTTGGTTATAAAGGGTTGCTGTCTCATTAGCATACTGACCAAATTTTTTTGCATCTATCTTTTTGCTACATGCTATAACTTCTAATATGATTTGGAATCGTCGTATTAAATCATAATCTACTCCAGTTATAGAAGCTGCAGTTTCTGGATCGGAAAAAATCTCCTTGCTGTGTTTCCATCATTAGAATTTCCTTCTCCTTGCTTTGGCTGGTCAATTATAAGGCCTATCTCACGGTATTTTTCTTGAATATCTTTTTTTTTGCTTTCTTTTTTCCAAATTTTCTTTGTTGTTTCTCACTGTTTCGCCTAACGGGCCAAATTCCAAATCGTATCCCAATTTAAGAATATGCTCCATAAAACGAATTCTAGCATGAAGAGGTGACATTCCAAATTCATATGCTTCATTAAAACTATCGTCTTGTGTTGGTGGTTGGCTCAATTGACTTGATGTTTTTTGGCATATGGTGCAGCTTGACGAAGACTTTGTTTCGGTTAAAGCTTGTGCAACTTTTCCATCGATCATTGTAAGTGACATTTTAAAGTTAACTTCGATGCATTGGTCATTAAATTCAAATATCACTGGTTGAAGTTCCTTAATTTCATCTCTTATTTTGCCAACTTCTTCAGTTATGACATCTTTAGTTTCTTTTTTGTAAGCAAACTTTATTGGTCTACAAAATTTTGTTGACGAGGGATTTTCATTCTTCCATACATCTATCTCTGCAGCTCTACTAGTTGACGGCTCTGAACCAATATAAGTTTTTGTTAATCGTAATGGAACGAAAGAAATCATGAATAAATTGGCATCTGATGAATTTTCCGCATTACATTGTTTGTATTGTTTCTGGCCAGAGGACCCATCACATCCCCATTTAGAAATTAAAGTCATGTTGCAATTTTTAAACTTCTTTAAATAGTCAGCATCAAATGTCTTTAATAATCGTTCTGCAGTGTGTTCAAGAAGATCCTGCAATTTTATTTCTGCTGAACTTGAAGTTACACTAATAGCAGTTGGTGAAGGTAAGCAATCTTTTTTGGCAGAAACTAAATCTCGATATGATGGAAAAATTCCACAATTTTTTTCATTGGTTCGCTTCCGCAATTCTGTATATTGGGTTTTAGTCATTTTCAAATCAAAAATAGTGCAAGTGCTTCTTCTGGAGTAAATTTATTTTCTTCAGTTGGTGTCGGCATACTTTCTAAAATCCTTTTTGTGCATCTGGGGCAATGATAGCAATTTTACTCTTTTTAGTTTTTATTGTACCGTTTTCTTAAAGTATTTAAAAAGTTTTTTATTTTTAACTTATGAATTTTAATTTCTTGTTTGTCGGATATTTTGAAGAATGGATTATTCATTATATGTAAAATAATGTCGTTTTCATCTTTCCGTTCAAAATATATATCAGATAGAACACTATAACTGAATTTAGCCATTGTTTAAACAATAATTATATATAATTATATAATTCACTATTAAAAACTGCACTTTCAAAATATTGACTTGTACTTTTCGCGTTCGTCGACACTTGTTGAATGAGTAAAATCGATCAATGCACACCTATTTATACTGTGTATTGTTCACTATTTTACTGACAGGTACTTGTAAATGGGTGCATATTTTTTACCGTCGCTATATACCTGTTTCACCATGTGTGAGGTTTAAATTTTCCGAATAATGACCACCCCTAAATGTGAAAAACCCAAATAATTAAAAGTTACTTTGCTTACTATGGGTTTTTCAGTTGACTACCTGTTTTTTACAGAAATTCAACGCACATTTAGGGGTCGTCATTATTCGCAAATGTATTTAAAACAGGTATTCTGAACGGACCTGATATTCGGAAATTGATCAAAAGTGATTCTTTCATGAACAACCTACGAAGAAAACAAGATCATCAGAACCACAAGCGTCAACTTCTGCAAGCATGGATATTGCCAATAATTGAAAAAATGTTCTGAATTTGGTTTTTATGCATATTATTATTGCGTATTAATTGCATATTATTTTATTTTCATAAAGTTTTTATAAATATTTTTTTTGCATGATAATTTTTTAATTTTTATTTTATTTTTTGAAATGGCGAATAAAAGCGAAACGCGTGCATCGATTTTCATGATCTTTGTCTCATTTTGCTCATAGGTTATGTGACTTTGCGAAAAAGTAACTACACTTGAAACTTATTTCCGTTTTGTATTTTTTATGAATTTAAAAAAAAAATTTTCTTCATTTTTTATTGGAAACTTATTTTTAACTTGTAAACTGCTGCTTGTAAAGGAAAACAATATATGAACAGATTAAGGGAATTGTAATTCTTAATTTTTTTAAAATTTATTTCAACTAAATCGGGCTAGTTGCTGTCGAGCTATGTCAAACAACAGGGCCTAAAACGTGATAAATTCCCCTATACGATAGTACTAACTTCAAATCGATATTAAAAATATTTCGGCAGGTAAGAAGACAAAACGAATGATGCAGAAATTTCACATACTGTTCTCAGAATTGAGTTGGCAAATCATGTGTTGTACTGTGTAATGAATAATAATGACTTTGGATGATATGTACGTCAATCGTTTCGTTTGTTTTCGTGTACTGGATAGCACTAAGTTGTGACAGTGCTGTTGTCTCTTTCATTTTTGTGATTCATTCTCGTTTCTAATGTTCTCTTCGTTCTGTTCTGTCGTTAATGTTGGTAAAAATTGAATTTAATGTTCTATTTGGTTTGTAAGCAAAGCGAATGTTGTCAGATTCTATTGTCATTTTTGTCAAAATTTTGATACACCCTTCTATGTGGACTAGGTCCAAATATGGGCCAAATTCTCCTAATTTCAACAGAATTATTTTTTGGGTCAATAAGAACTCTTGTACAAAATTTCATCAAAATATATGCATAATAGCCACTTTCACATACAAATAACTTCTCAAAAAATATGACGTGCATTTGTACCGAATATCTTACCTTGGGTCAGAAAAATTGCTGTAGCTCAAAAAGTGCAGTCCCGATGCATGGACATGTATATATAGGAATGTAGGGGAGGGTTAGGACTACAAAATAGTAAATTTGTGTTTTGACTCAGCTTGACTCACAGGAGTTGTGCTCTATGAAGTAGGAAATTTCCGATAAATTAGACCTTTTTAAAAAAAATATTTAAATTGTTCTGCAAACAGTAGAGCTTCAATTTTTTCTATCAGTGATAGGAAATAAGTTAAGTTACAACACAAAATTTATTTCGTCCAAAAATCTTGAAAAACAAAAAAGTTATGATCATTTCAACTTTAAAAATTAACTAAAAATATCATAAATATAATAAATTCTGAAAAAGCCCATTTTGGACCACCCTGTTCTCAGTGAAATAGTTAAAATAGAGTTCTAATTTTTTGGCACCCGAGGTTTACTACTGTCTACTTTCATATAAGTCTAATAACTTTAAAATCGGAGAACAAAAACCAAAAGGAGTTTTGGCCGCTATCTCAAAATAATGACCACAGTGCGACGGTGGCAAACCCTTCGAATTCGGTGGGCAATCTGCGGCCGAACACAGAAGTGAAGATATTGGACGATGATGGCAAGCTCTTGGGGCCCAATGAGAGTGGGGAGATTTTCGTTCGCACTAAATTCCCTGCAAGCGGATACCTCAAAAATCCCGAAGCTACGAAGGCAATGTATCTGGCAGATGGTTGGATTCGTACCGGCGACATGGGCTACTTCGACGACGACGGGCAGCTGTACATAGTGGATCGCAGAAAGGATATTTTGAAATATAACAATTTTCATTTCTCTCCCACGACCATTGAGAAGGTTATTAGCGAATTACCCGAAGTTGCCGAGGTCTGTGTTGTCGGCATACCGGACCCAACCTATGACTTTTTGCCAGCAGCTGCTGTTGTACGGCGTCACGGAGCCAACATTGACGAGTCTGTCATCTGTCAATATGTCATCGAACGGATGCAACATTTTGAGCAATTGGTCGGCGGTGTTTACTTCTTCGATAATTTACCGGAAACGAGTTCGGGCAAAATAATTCGTAGTGAAGTTACAGAAATGTGTAAACATTTGAGAGAAGAACAGGCGAAAGTTGTGACTCAGGAATAGCTTGAAGTTGTGACTCAGGAATATTTGTCTCCGAAATAAATGAATGTATATGTATTGTAGTAGTAAAATAGAAACGACCGATCGGTTTGACATATCAAAAGTGATTGTTTTCTTACATTCAAAAATCCCAAATTATTGGAAAAAATAAATTGGCGATAAAAGGGAATTATTTAATTTTTAATTGGGGGATTATTTCATAATGACACAAGCAAAAAGGCGTTAAAGGCCACTCCCGCTTATAGAGAGAAACTGCCAAATAGTTTCGACAAATAGTCCCTTGACATAGGCGTAGGAAAGGGGGTGGCTGGGGTGTCCTAATACCACCCCAGAAATTTTTAGCCACCCCTCCAGATATCTCAGCAGTATTTTATACCCACCACCTCCAAGATGGGGGTATACTAACTTTGTCATTCCGTTTGTAACACCTTGAAATATCGACCTGAGACCCTATAAAGTATATATATTCTTTATCGTCATAAAATTCAACGACGATCTAGCCATGTCCGTCCGTCCGTCTGTTGATAGCACGCTAGCATCTAAACGAAAAGAGCTAGGACGTCCAAATTTTCCATAAATACGTCTTATAGTCGTAGATCGGTTGGGATTGGAACTGGGCGAAATCTGTACAAAGGGAAAATTTTTTCCCGCACAAGGACTAAAAATACCCATAATATTCCTTAATATTTTAGAGTATTTAAACACATTTTTTCAATATGTCTGCGTGTACTGACTTGATATTGGGTATGCGCATTCCCCCTATAACAAAAAAGTACACCATAAGTGATTTTTATTCGTAGGGTCACCCCCCTGGGACAAAAAAGGATAAAAATGATACATAACAAACGACAACAACTAGAAACACGAAATTCGATGTGTACATTCCTCTAATTGAGTAGATACATAATATAAAAGTATTTTTTCCAAATTTGTACTTTTAAAGGGATAAAATGGGAATAGAGGGATAAAAATTGTACAAACCAAACGACTGCACCTAGTATAATGAAATTCGGTGTATACATTAGCACTTTCACCTAGTTGGATTGTATTTGGATAGAAATCATCATAAAGTCGGCACCGCCCGACTTTAGCCTTTCCTTTCTTGTTTAAAATTAAGTTAATGTGTTTACTGAAATTTATACCGAGTTCGCCATAAATTTAAGTATTAATAAATAATATATATATAATTAATATATAATTCTAGGAAGCAATTCTCGTTCGTTTGCAGAGACTTATTTCTTAAATAATTCATGTATTTTTCTAAACAACCATTGCGAAGGCGTCAGTCTGGCCTTCGCAGCAATCATGGAGTAATAGCTCATCTCTTTATGGCAGAGGTTTCATGAAACTTTCGAGAAATATTTCAAGTTGTCATTTTTATACCCTCCACCTCCAGGATGGGGGTAAACTAACTTTGTCATTCCGTTTGTAACAGTTTGAAATATCGACCTGAGACGCTATAAAGTATATATATTATTGATCGTGATAAAACAGTCCGTGTGTTGAAAGCACGCTAGCATCTAAACGAAAGGAGCTAGGACGTCTAAATTATCCATAAATATGTCTTATAGTCGTAGATCGGTTGGGATTGAAGCTGGGCGAAATCGGCCCAAAGAGAAAATATTTTCCCTTACAAGGATTGAAAATACCCATAATGACCCCCAATATTTAGAGTATTTAAGCACCTTTTTTCAATATGTCTGCTTGTGCTTACTTGATACTGGGGGTGCGCATATAACAAAAACGTATGGGACAAAAAGGCATAAAAATGGTACCTCTTAAACGGCAACAGCTAGAAACACGAAATTTGATGTGTACATTCCTCTAATTGAGTAGATACATAATATAAAAGTATTTTTCCAAATTCGTACTTTAAAGGGGTAAAACGAGAATACGGGGATAAAAATGGTACCAACCAAATGGCCGCAGCTAGAATCATAGAATTCTGTGTACACATTCCACTGATTGCGTAGACACGTAAAATAAACGGATTTTTCAAAATTCGTACGGTTTGGGGTTAAAATAGAAAAAAAACGGATAAAAATAGTACCAACCAAATGACAGCAGCTGGAGTCATGAAATTCGGAATATACATTTCTCTGACTGCGTAGATACGAATATTAAAGAAACCTTTTAAATTCGTACTTTCAAGGGATATAATGGGTACAGAGGGATAAAATAGTACCAACCAAACGACTTAATAGAATGATGAAATTCGGTATGTACATCCATCTTATTGCGCATACACGTTAAATAAAGTGATTTTTAGAAAGTCGTACTCTTAAGGGGGTAAACTAAGAAAAAGGGGATAAAAATGGTACCAACCAAATGGCCGCAGCTAGAATCATAGAATTCTGGAATTAAGATAGAAAGGAAACACACCTAACTGTAGCACACACTTTCTACCAATATTTATGGTATTTAAGCTTTTTTGAAAAAAAAAAATATATATATATAAGAATATTTATTTTTTGAATTGACTTGACGTATTATTTCGATATATAATTTTAATTTTATTTTTAATATTTGTCTTTGTTTTGCTTTGGCTATATTAAAAATATATATTTTCCTGTAATATTACTACACTTCTACGAAAATCGAAAGCTTTGTGGAATGCAATCCAATATATATAAAGTTGGGCACGGCCAAACTTAACTCCGTTTTTACTTGTTTGTATTAGTTTTGCATATACTGAAGCAAAATCATTTGTTTGAATTATTTGAGTTAAATTGAACTTATTTTAAGTTCAATTTTTTCCTTGTATCAAGTAAAATTTTCCTCAGTTTAAGTAAAAATTTACTTGTATTGAGGGAAAAATCAGCAAAATTGTCCTCAATTTGGGTAAATATTTACTAGATTTGAGTAAAAATTTATTTAATTTTAGGAAAATTTCATCAAAATTTTTCTTAGATTTAGTTAAAATTTACTTGGTTTGAGATTTAGATTTAGGAAAATTTCAGCAAAATTTTACTTAGATTTAGTAAAAATGTACTTGGTTTGAGGAAAAACTCACTGGAATTGTTTTGTTTAATGCCTGAACTGCATGCGATAGTTTAATGAGAACTGGTGTGTATTGGCGTCAGTTGCTTTACTACTTTTTGTGTTCAATATTAAACACAATTGTCGCAATTTTCAACATGATGTGTTTACAATTCAACAATTCTTCTGTACTATTCAACAAATGATGTAGAAATGAACACACTGTGTTTAATTTTACACAATTAACATTCAAAATTACAAAAGTGGGTGGGTATATGTGCAAGTAAATGAATGCAATATAATAATAAAATATTAAATTTAATAAAAATATTAAATTTACACCAAAAATTGCGCACTTTTCCATAGTATTTTTTACTCAATTTTTAGAGTGTATATGACTGTTCAGAAGAGAATCTATCTGACTAACATTTGAAAATTAGAAAATAACTATAAATACGCATATCGAACATTTGGGTCCTAAATTCGGGCACTGAACACAACAATGTCTCTAATCGGAGTGAATAGGACTTTCTACAACAAGGAATCGAAAATCTGGCATGGAACAGTTACTGAACCCCGATTCGGAGAGCAGGACTCGGTTGGATCTGCAATACTCGATGGTATGCGGAAACATCCCGAACATATAGTACAGGTATGTTGTCCTCTGCCGTATGTATGAGAACAAAAAATATGTTATACATTTCGTAGATTTGTTACCAAACTGGCCGCGAGATTAACAACAAGGAAATGGAAAAGCTGGCCGTACAGGCTGCCCGACATTTCGAGAAGCTGAAACTAAAACAATGCGACATGATTGGCATCTGTGCGGCAAATAGTGACTACTTGGCCCCCATATTCTATGGTGCCATATTTTCCGGTCTCAGCATCAGTACCTCGGATCCAAGTTTTAAAAGTAACGGCCTGAAAAATATCTACTCCATGTCGAGGCCGAAGATTATGTTTTGCGATGGTGACATTTATCCCAATGTCCGACAAGCCTTCGACGAATGCGGTCTTTCGTCCTGCACAATATATACTGTGCGTAATCATATTGAGGGAGTTCCAAATATTTTGGAGTTCTTCCACGAAACTGGCGATGAACATGAATATTTGTAAGTAAATACCTCCACATCGATAATATGACAACAACTTTTCCCTTCCATTCCATCCATTCTTAGAGTGCCTCCGCTGAAGAACGGTTTAGATCAGGTGGCCTTGATTATGTGTACATCTGGGACCACGGGTTTACCGAAGGGCGTGTGTCTGTCACATGCTGCTCTCATTGATTTGCCAATGCTGTAAGTTTGAAACTATTCTGCTCAATGTCAGTCCTTATTTTTTTTTTGTTTTTAGTTCAAGAGACTTCCCACCTAGGTTTCTCTGCTTTAGCACCGTCTATTGGACAATTGCTGTGGGCCTTTTAATTCTATGCGAGACACACTGTTTTACCCGCATTATCTCTGAAACTGCTTTTACACCCCAAGGTTTCTTCGATATTGTGAAACAATGCCAAGTGAATGTTGCCGCATGTTCACCCGCTCATCTTCCGCTTTGTCTGGCTTCAGATAAGTTGGCCAGCAGTGACTTATCCAGCTTGAGGATTTTGTTTGCCAATGGTAAAACCATGCCCTATTCACTGATCGAGAAGTTAAAACCATACACGCCCAACTGCACATTCATCAATAATTATGGTTTGACTGAGACCGTCGCCATAGTTGCAACGACGGTGGCAAACCCTTCGAATTCGGTGGGCAATCTGCGGCGGAACACAGAAGTGAAGATATTGGACGATGATGGCAAGCACTTGGGGCCCAATGAGAGTGGGGAGATTTTCGTTCGCACTAAATTCCCTGCAAGCGGATACCTCAAAAATCCCGAAGCTACGAAGGCAATGTATCTGGCAGATGGTTGGATTCGTACCGGCGACATGGGCTACTTCGACGACGACGGGCAGCTGTACATAGTGGATCGCAGAAAGGATATTTTGAAATATAACAATTTTCATTTCTCTCCCACGACCATTGAGAAGGTTATTAGCGAATTACCCGAAGTTGCCGAGGTCTGTGTTGTCGGCATACCGGACCCAACCTATGACTTTTTGCCAGCAGCTGCTGTTGTACGGCGTCACGGAGCCAACATTGACGGGTCTGTCATCTGTCAATATGTCATCGAACGGATGCAACATTTTGAGCAGTTGGTCGGCGGTGTTTACTTCTTCGATAATTTACCGGAAACGAGTTCGGGCAAAATAATTCGTAGTGAAGTTACAGAAATGTGTAAACATTTGAGAGAAGAACAGGCGAAAGTTGTGACTCAGGAATATTTGCCTCCGAAATAAATGAATGTATATGTATTGTAGTAGTAAAATAGAAACGACCGATCGCTTTGACATATCAAAATTGATTGTTTTCTTATATTCAAAAATCAAAAAATCCCAAAATATTGGAAAAAATAAATTGGGGATAAACACATTTTTATACACTCCACGAGAGTATTATGTCTTTGTGCATTTGTTTGTAACACCCAAAAGGAAACGAGATAGACCCATTGTTAATTATACCGATCGTCTTAGAATCATTTTCTGATTCGATTTAGCAATGTCCGTCTGTCTGTCTGTCCGTCCGTCCGTCCATCTATTCTTGTAATCACGATACAGGTCGCAATTGTTGACAGAACCAAATGAAACTTTGCACAACGATGTTTTTCGGGATAAGGACGAACGCTATTTAATTTAAAGAAAATCGGTTCAGATTTAGATATAGCCCACATACGAATTTCACTCCCGATTTGACTCTTTTCACTCTAGATACCACATATTACAACAGATTATCTTTAAAATTGGCAAAACATCTTATATTGTAACTAGAAACTCCTGTGGTAAAAATGTGTCAGCTCCCATGCAAATTTCGCTCCCGATTTGACTTTTTCCGCTCTAGAAACCACTTATTGTATCAGATTGTCTTCAGATTTGCTAAAACATCTTATATTCCCACTAGAAACTCCCATGGTGAATATCGGACAGATCGGTTCAGATTTTTATATAGCTCCCATACAAATTTAGCTCCCGATTTGACTTTTTCCGCTCTAGAAACCACATAATGTATCAGATTGTCTTCAGATTTGGTAAAACATCTTATATTTCCACTAGAAACACCCATAGTGAATATCGGTCAGATCGGTTCAGATTTATATATAGCTCCCATACAAATTTCGCTCCCGATTTGACTTTTTCCGCTCTAGAAACCACATATTGTATCAGATTGTCTTCAGATTTGGCAAAACATCTTATATTTAAACTAAGAACATCTATGGTGAAAATAGGTCAAATCGGTTCAGATTTAGATATAGCCCCCATACAAATGTCGTTCCCGATTTGACATTTTCCTCTGTAGAAACCACATATTGTTGTCGATTTTCTTTAAATGTGGCACAACATCTTATAATCTTACTAGAAACACTTATGCAGAAATTGGGTAAGATCGGTTCAGATTTAGATATAGCCCCCATATAAATGTCGCTCCCGATTTGCCTTTTTCCGCTTTAAATGCCACGTATTCTAATCGATTTTCTTTAAATTTGGCACAACATCTTATAATCTATCTAGAAACACCTGCGGCTAAAGCGGGCTAGATCGGTTCAGATTTAGATATAGCCCCCATACAAATGTCGCTCCCGATTTGATCTTTGCCGCTTTAAAAACCACATATTGTGCTCGATTTTCTTTAAATTTCGCACAACATCTTATAATCTAACTAAACAAAACTATGTTGAAAGTGGGTAAGATCGGTTTAGATTTAAATATAGCCCAAATTCAAATGTTGCTCCCATCAGTTTAACCGATTTCGGCCAAACTATATATTTTATATTTCACCTATTTCGTTTCAGGTTTAAATATATCCTCATACAAATGTCCTTTCCGATATAAAATTTTTTGTCAAACACATACATTTACAGGATACGAAAAACCTTCCCGTTTTCACTTTTTCACCGAATTGAATTGTATTTGGATTGAAAGTGGAGTGTATCATAGAGCCGGCCCTGCCCGACTTTAGCCTTTCCTTACTGGTTTCAATATGTCTGCTTGTACTGACTTGATATTGGGTATGCGCATTCCCCCTATAACAAAAAAGTACACCATAAATGATTTTCATTCGTAGGGGGTGAAATCGGGCAAAAAAGGATAAAAATGATACCTAACAAACGACAACAACTAGAAACACGAATTTCCAAATTTGTACTTTTAAGGGATGAAATGGGAATAGAGGGATACAAACGGTACAAAATAATAAAATTTTTTTTATTTTTTTAGTATTTGTTTTGCTTTGGCTATATTTAAAAAAATATATATTTTCCTGTAATATTACTGCACTTCTACGAAAATCGACAGTCTCTGTGGAATGCAATCCATGGTGGAGGGTATATAAAGTTCAGCCCGGTCGTTTTTACTTGTTTTAATTTAGCAATGCCAATATTTATGTTTACATATAAAAACTTTTTGTACAACTAGGAATCTATATCTGTGAATACTTCTGATAGATGGTAAATACAAAGTGAATCCTTTAAGAATCATTATGAACCTAACAACACCACATAAATTGTTTTCAAACTGAGGAAAATTGTGGAGCTGAAAGAAGAGCAATTGACAATTACTGTAAGATTTGCCATCAATTTGGAGGTACGATTCGTAGCGTTGGTAGGTCTGTAAGTAGAGTACATGAACTTATTTTGATTTTTATTTATCCCCAAGGAAATGAAAACTATTCCATTATTTGGACAATCTTATTATCGTGCAAATGTAATGTCGGGCTACGAGAATATATTTGAAATGAAATTAAAGAAAAAATCCACAAGGCGCCTGGCACAAATTAAGTTTGGTAATTGTCGACTAATGTTCAAACATAAAGTCAGCATGGACATTTCTCAATTTTGTGTTGCATATTTGCAGTGTTGCAGCAAAGTTTGGGAGTCTCAGTAAAGTCTAAAGTAAGTCTGCAACTAAATAGAGTTGCAGATACGATCATTCTATAGAGTAAGAAGCAAGTGCCGCACGAGTAAATATTGCCGCGGAGGATTTGGGATTATTAAATATAATTATTCGGATGCTTACGAAACAGTTATGCCATTAAATATTATAGGAATACATTTACCAACTGTTTAATTACAAATGTTGCCATTCTCAACTTCCACCTTTTCTTGGTGTGCGGCATACGGTCAAATGGCATTCCTTTATTTATTCCCCTACGTTAGATTTTGTCTACTACTTTCTTCATACGACTTTGTGATATTACGCACAAAAAGAGTAGTAACACCTTCTAACGAGTAGCGAATGCACTGAGAGCCGCCTTTCTCCATCTAAGCTTTGGTCTAGTTTACTCGTTATCTTGTAAATCTCTGGTTCTTTGGATTTCGTCCAGACAACACCCTCACAAACTTTTGTACAAAAGGTAATATTGTTTACGACAATAAATTGACTTGAGTTGTATTTGAAAATATTAAATTTTAGTATTTTTATTTACTTTCATCCTTGCTACGCAAACACCAACATTAGGAAATATATTAAATATTTTTTTCCTTTAGAGCTCAGATGAATTTCAAAAAGAGAAAGGCAAGGGACATTTAACAAATATTTATTGTTTGAATCAGCAGTTTGCCAATGATATGACAGCATTTAAATACTGGGAAAATAAATATTTATTACCCAGTAATTGATAATATTATTGCAAATTTGGAGCACAGATTTAGAAGTCTTCCACTAGCTAAAGTAGTAAATTGCTCCTTGATTTGAATGGAGCTTTTGACTTTGTTGATAATTATAAGGGATGATTTTCTTTAAGTATGGATTACAAGTTGCTATAACGAAAAAGCAAAAAGTGTTAGTTATCCAGTCTTAAAGAGAAACAACGTTATTAAATTATTATACAAATAGATAATGAATCGCTGGCAGCGGAAACTATAGTGTTTTAAAATGTAAATAAAATAAAATAAACAATAAACTTAAATGTATTGAGAGAAAAGTTCGATAGAAATATTTATGCAAGTTGCAATAAGTCTTCCAAGCTCAGCTTGCTTTGAAAGAAGTTTTTTGACGATTCGACGATTAAAACTTGGCTAAGATATACCATGAAACAAGATCGATTTTCAATATTGGTCATCTTAAATATTTAAGTAGTAAAATTTTTTGTAACTGCAGATTATATTCTTAAAGTTTTTAGAACGACTAGATGAATAATATAATTAATAAAATTTAATATTCCTACTCTCTTAATATTTAATTAAATTTATTTTTTATTCAACTCCGTCCCTTATGAAAGACTTCTTTTTATAAAATGTATATTTATCCTATAAAATTGTAATAATTACTATTTCAATGAATTAGGGCGTACGCCCAAAATTTGGTCAATAAAAATGTCAGAAAGCCCAAATAATTTTTTGGGATAATGGATTTTTATGACAAAAGTTAAGAACTGCATCTCATAGTTTCTACTTTCATATTATGTTTCATAAATTCTGACACTTTTCATTTATTTGTGTTTTATGAAACATGTACATTTTATGAAATGTTTCTTTGGTGACTTTTTAATGAAAATTTTCACTGAGGTTAAGAACAAATTATAAATATTATGAATATAATTCTTTCAGTGTATAAGAAACGTATTGCATGATAAGGAATTTCGGAGCAGGTTTGTACGCTAAAAACTCCTTATTTCGGAGAAAAACCGCAAGCTTCGGTTAGAGTTTGCCCTGGCGCATATCGACAAGGGAACTAATTTTTCGAATCGTGTTTGCTTTTACTGATGAAAGTAAATATAACATTTTCGGTAGTGATGGACGATCAAAGGTATCGAGAAAACCCAACACAGCACTCGATCCAAAACATATTATAAGTAGTGTTAAACACGGTGGCGGTAGTGTAATGGTTTGGGGAGTAATGGCTGCATATGGAGTGGAGATTTTGGTTTTTATAGAGCCAAACATGGATCGATTTCTATATAAGGATATTTTAGACAAAATCTGAAGTAATCGGGGCTCAATGGATTTTCCAGCAGGATCCTAAACACACAGCACATGTAGTACGAGATTGGTTTATATATTATGTGACACGGCAACTTATTTTACCACATTTTAGAAAAAAATCCGAAAATATCATATTAGTAGCCGCGCTAAATCAAGCTTGGTCGGAAATCACTCCCGATATAACGGAAACTTGCTGCTGTTATTGATGCCAAAGGCGGACCAACAAAATATTTGGTGAATAAAATATTCTTTGGGTGAATGGACATATTTATCGAATCACTAAATATTTCCAATAACATTTCTTTCATTGTCTTTACCACTTCTCAGAAATGTCATAATCGAAGGGTGTATGTTGACTTTTCCCTCACTGTATTATTATATCCCTTGTTCTACCCTTTCTGTAGTGATACAACTTTTTTACAAAAACTTTTTTACAACTTTTTCTTCACTATATAGTTAGAGTAAACAAGTAAAAACGGCGTTAAGATCGGCTGGGCCACAGATGCTGTCGATTTTCGTAGAAGTGCAGTAATATTGCAGGAAAAACAAATTTTTTTTAATTTGAACTGCGATATTGTCCTGGCTACACGATTTTAGAGGTATTTTCAGCGGCGTATAGCTCACAGACGGCATGATATAGAGACGAAATATTTTGCAAATCATCGTTAAACAATCCAAACTTTATTTTTGTGGGGTAACTGGAAATTTTATTTGCATCTGTATGGACCGCGACCCAGCCAAATATACATATACAAATCGTTCAGCCGGATCACTAGAATATGACCAATTCTCATAAAAAATAATTTATTAAGAACATTAATTCTCGCAGATTTCGAAAGTAACAACTCTTTGGTTTATGATTGCTGACTAAATAGGGGATATTTGTGATAGAGTAGTAGTAGTGTTGTAAGTAATATTGCTGAAGGCATCCTTTACATAAAATGTAAGGATCACAAGGTTTCCTATGGCGATTCATCATGACAATGAGCACAGGGGGAAAGGTTAGGTTCGGTTAGTTTAGGTTAGGTTGAACAAGTAAAAAGACGTTAAGGGCCGAATCTTATAAAGGGTGATTTTTTAAGAGCTTGATAACTTTTTTTAAAAAAAAACGCATAAAATTTGCAAAATCTCATCGGTTCTTTATTTGAAACGTTAGATTGGTCCATGACATTTACTTTTTGAAGATAATTTCATTTAAATGTTGACCGCGGCTGCGTCTTAGGTGGTCCATCCGCTTAGTCCAATTTTGGCATTTCCACGTTTTTGAGTAACAGAGACCCAATTGGTGCGAACGGCGACGAATCGAAAATTGGTGGTCATCATTAACACTGGCCGATACAGCTGCGATATTTTCTTCAGTTCGCACTCTACGTAAGCGTGTTGGTGGTTTAATGTCCAACAATGTAAATTTGGTGCGAAATTTAGTCACAATAGCCCGAATAGCCGCTTCAGTGGGTCGATTAAACTGACCATAAAATGGAAGCGCGCAATGAACTTTCTTAACAGAGCACGCATTTTGATAATAAAATTCAATAATTTGCAAGCGTTGTTCGTTTGTAAGACGATTCATGATGAAATGTCAAAGCATACTGAGCATCTTTCTCTTTGACACCATGTCTGAAATCCCACGTGATCTGTCAAATACTAATGCATGAAAATCCTAACCTCAAAAAAATCACTCTTTATACCCTTCACCATGGAGTGCATTCCGCAGTATTGCCTGCAGATTAGAGGCTGTCGACTTTACCTAGAACTGTGGTAAATTGTGATATTTGTGATCCTAAAAGTACGAATTAGTAAAAATCCTCTTGTTGTGTGGGTCCACACTGCCAGACGAGTGTAAACACGGAATTTCATGATTCTAGCTACAGTAGCTTGGTTGCTACCGACTTTTTCCAATTTTGAACCTAAATATATGAATGTCGAAAGATATCTTTATTTTTCGTGTCTACGCAATCTGAGCAATGTACACATTGAAATTCACTCTTCTAACTGCAGCCTTTTGGTTGGTACCATTTTTATCTCTTTCGCCCCATTTTCTGCCTAAAAGTACACATTTCGAAAAATTCCTTTATGTTTCGCGTCTACACAGTTAGATGATGTATACTCCAAATTACATGGCTCAACTTCAGCGTTTGGTTTGGTTTCCCGCCTAAAAGGACAAACTTCCAAAAATTCATTTATGTTTCACCAGGCCCGTGCGCAGGATTTTCCCCTGGGGGGGGGGGGGGTTTCATCTACACTCATAGAAAAGTTAATCTTATAATGAGTTAAAATTAACTAAAATTTAGGAAACCAAGTACATTTTTAATAAATATAAGTAGAATTTTGCTGAAATTTTCCTAAATCTAAGTAAATTTTTCCTAAAACATAGTATTTTTTTACTAAATTTAAGCAAAACTTTCCTAAAACTAAGTAAATGTTTATTCAAATCAAGTAAATATTTTTTGCTCAAACTGAGGACAATTTTGCTGATTTTTTTTCCTCAAAACGAGTAAATTTTTACTTAAACTGAAGAAAATTTTATTTTATACTAGGAAAAAAGGTGAAATAAAAATAAGTTCAATTTGACTAAAAAAATCAAACAAATAGTTTTGCTTCAGAGTTTCATGATACCTCTGCCATAAGGAGTTGAGCTATTATTCCCTGATTGTTGCGAAGACAAAGTAGGCGCCTTCCAGTGGTTGTTTAGAATAATTTATAAAGTATTGAAGAAATAAGTCTATGCAAACGAACGAGAATTGCTTCTTAGAATAATATTCAAGAATTTTTGAAAAATTTCAAATGTTTTTTATAAGTTCATTAATACTTAAATGTATGAAGAACTCGGCATACATTTCAGAAAACATTTTAACTTAATTTTAGGAAAAAAACACATTTTTAAGTTAAAATTTCTTATAGAGCAGATTTTCTGCTGTTAAAAAAGAGACAGCAGATTTGTATTTGCTAAGATGGTAAACAGCTGTTTGCTGTTTTTAGCAATATATATGATACGCATATTATCCCAAGCTAATATAAAAGAAAATTCGAGCTAAACTCGCATATGAACGCTTATCTATTTTTATATTTTAATTAACAACAGCCAATTTTAGCAGACTGTAAACTCTTTAGCAGTGTGAATGGTGATGTAAGATTGATGTTATGCTGTTATGCCAAAAAACAGCTGTAATAGCAGAAAAGTGTCTGCTGATAGGCAATCGATGCTTTTATTAATAGATTTGTTCTCTAAGTGTAGAACATTTTTTTAAATAGTTGCTTGAAACTACATACATACATATCGAGGTCTTATATTCATAAGTGGCTATGAACAAAAACATAACTTTTAAGGAGAGCGAAAAACCTGATTTTCTCCTTAATTTGAAGAAAAATTATTAATCGTTCTTCTACAGTTTAATCTAAAAAGGATTACTAATTGCTACGATTAAAAAGATTTTGAAATTTCCTATTATTCGCGGTTTCATGGTTTATAGCCACTTTTGTATGTTTAAAATTGAGCACTATGAATGTTGAAATAAGAATAAGATTTACTGTAAACTCCATAAATTTTTTCATGAAATCTTGGCAATGTTGTATAGTAAACACATTTTCTGTGATGATGTACACAGCGAATTCGTCAGAATGGTCGCTTGTAACATATATGTAGCCAGTCGCGAAAATCGCTACAATTGATGAAAAATCCAAAATTCGCCGTTGCAATTCCTTATATTTTAACTTTTATTTCTAAATATTATTTTTATGTTCATAGCCACTTATGCAGTCACAAACTAACGTGCAAGGGGATAGCCAAATCAGAAAATTAAAAAAAATGGCTTTAGAAAAAAATCTTTTCTTTGGCATCAAAAACTCATTTTCAAGAAAATGGTTCATAGCCACTTTTGAATATAAGCCCTCGATATATATTTTGAAGAATAATTACACAAAAAACGATCAAATTCCTCGGCGATAAACCCTTCAGTCCCGCATTTTTTCTATGATAAATGCAGAGAATTTGATATGCTTTTTGACAAAGTATGGGTCTAAATAGGATGTCTAAAGATGTTTACTCAAAATATTTATACGCATATTCCGATTAAATAAAAAATATTTGGAAATGTTTCTACATTTGTATAATCTTAAATATGTATAAATTCGAATAACAAATACAAAAAATCCAAAAAACCAAATAATTGGTATTTTAGAGTTTCGTTTTCCTACGTAGATCCTGAATTTGTTGTTTCTCTTTTGAATAATACTTGTTACATATATACAAAAAATATTAACTCTGAAAAATATTTGACATAAATGATAAATATAACAAAAATTTTACTAAGTTAAAAATCATTTCTTATTGTTTCGCAACTTTAAAGTAGATTTTAAAATAGAGAACTACACGCAGAGAAAAAATGCATTTCGTAGAAACGAACTTTTAAACACGTGAACATCGTTTTTGAGTTTCTTTTGTGGGAAAATTAGTTCGTTTGCGGTAAACATGTCATCAGTTGTTGTAAATGAACAAAGAGAAATAAGTTTATGTATATCAAACAGTTTTCTTCGTTTGTCGAAATGGATTTGTATTATAATTGCAAACTCCCATAACATTGGAAGTAACAGAAACCGTTGTTGTTGCATCTGTGATGAAAATAGGATACATCGGTTCAGATTTAGATACAGCTCCATAAAAATATCCAATCGCAAATGTTACATCTTAGCAAATTGTTTGCTTTTATTAAGAATATTTTAGATTTCATTATGATATCATAGTGATTCTTATCTACACTTTTTTAAAATTACTAAACGATTTTGTTATTAAATTTCCAAACTTATATTGCAGTACACAATTAAAAGTTCATAAGATATTGCTCTAGTCAAATGTCAAGAAGTGGTATCGGTTAATAAAAATGAAAATTTTCCGAACAATTTGGTATCCATTAGCGAAATTAACACTACATAATCTTGAAATTGGCACAATTCGTTTAGTTTGTTTGTATTTTTCATACCCTTTATCCGAAATTCAAGAAAGTATCCACGATTTTTTATGTAATTTTCGTGTTTTCATGATTTTACTGCAAAATTACCATTTCAGACGAATTATTTTAAAAAGACCTTAAAAATTCTATTTTATTGCTTCAGAAAGTCTAGAAGGTTTTAAAAAGTATATGTTCCAAACCTCTCTGGGGGGGGTTTGAAACCCCAAACCACCCCCCCCCCCCTGCGCACGACCCTGTGTTTCACACATTCATATGAATGCCTACACCAAGTTTCATGATTTCAACTTCAGCGATTTGGTTGGTACCTTTTTTTTGGTTGGTACCATTTTTATTCCTCTTTTCCGATTGTATCCCTAAAAAGTACAGTTTTCGCAAAATCCCTTTATTTTACGAGTCTACGCAATTACAGGGATGTACTCACCGAATATCAGGTTTCCAACTGTTGTCGTATCAAAGACAAAAAAATCGGCCTCGTCGAGACAAAAACATCGATGTATCACACTTTAAAATCCATTTATAAATGCAGAAGTTATATAGAAAAATGTAAAAGCGCGACCCCTACGTTCGGCATAAAAAAATAACAAAAATTTTTTTGAAACTACCTTTCAATAATACTTCATATTCGAAGGTGTACGCGAACTTTTTTTTTTTGAGGTACGCCCTAGTATACACCTAGGCCAGAAGGTCGGCCTGCTGTCCACTCTCAAATAGAAAATCGAAAGCGGGTAGATTGGAGAAAAAACTATCTTTTTGCCCTATTTCAGGAATTCCGTGTCGATCATGAACTTCCTTAGTTTCGACCATCCTGTGCCCCTAAGGTGCTCCAGGTTAGGTAATATCGACCCTGGGAGGTGATTGGATCTCAGCCTCGAGAAAGCAGGGAGGAGCTTGTGCGGCATTCATCCGAGTCCGATCGCCCAATGTGGTGTATATGCGATCTCAGGGTTAAGTGACCAGTGATAAGCCCAATCGTGCTGCTGAGTTCGATTTTTGTTCAGCCTCATCAGTCGTCTGGTTTCTCTCTCATTGGGAAAGAAAGGTTTGGCACCTGTCATGTTGACGTATTCGAGGTCTGATCTTCCTCTGAGCGTTCGTCGGCCTTTTCACTACCTTCGATCATACAGTGTCCTGGCACCCATATGATTTCTAGTTGCCCTTTGGTGGAGAATTTTTCTTCCTTATATTCTAATATTGTTAGCGATTTCACCGACATAAAAAACCCGGGTTGGCCGGTTTCCCAAAAACCGCGATTAAAAAATCCCGACGGTTGGTCTCTGGAGATAAACCCGGTTGACCCGGTTTCGGGTTTGATCACTCTATCTGACCTTACCCAGGTCAATATTATTGTTCACATAAAAAAGCAACGGATAAGCAAAAGCATAAGCGTTTTGTGTGATAAGGATGGTAATTATTGTTTAATAATTTATTGTAAGCAAGTGGAAATGAATAAACAGCGGTCCGTGTTCGTTTCTTATCTGGCATACAGTTCGCACTTGTGCTTGTTATTCCAAGATTTCGAATGAATCTTGAGCACTATTCAGAACGCTAGCTGCTGCCGAAGAACACAAGCTAAATGTCGCTTAATGAGGAACTAAAGACGACGAACACGCCGCACAACAAAAAAGACAATATCTGGCATGGACCTGTGGTCAAGCCGAGATTTGGTCCGGAAGATTCCATTGGATCTGTAGCACTCAAGTGCCTTCGGGAAAATCCAGACCACATAGCCCAGGTAATAAGAGCAGCGAATGGTGATCGAACACATTTGTCTCAAAACCTAGAAATTCTTTTCTTCGCAGATATGCTATCAGAGTGGCAAGGAGTTTAGCAGCCTGGAACTTGTGAAATTCTCCATTCAAGCTGCCCAACATTTTCAGAAATTGCACTTGCAACAGTGCGACATAATAGGACTGTGTGCGGCAAATAGCGATTACACGGCTCCTCTAGTCATTGGAGCCATGCTGGCTGGTCTATGCGTCAGTACCTTGGATCGCAGCTACGACAAGGACGGCATTAAACACATCTACTCACTGACCCGACCCACGATTATGTTTTGCGATGGTGGCAACTATACCACAGTGCGTGAAGCCTTCGAAGAATGTGGTCTCTCATCGAGCACCATATTCACTGTTTGCAATCACCTAGAAGGAGTTCCAAGTGTATTGGAGTTCTTCGAGTCATCGGTTCAACTGGAAGATTTTAGGTTATTAACTGCATTATCAAATTTATACGAAAAGGTCTACTATAATTTCTCTTTAGAGCGCCTGCTTTGAAGCATGGTTCCGACCAGTTGGCCTTTATTGTCTGCACATCGGGTACAGTAGGTTTTCCCAAGAGTGTGCCCATGTCTCATGCTGCCCTACTCCATAGCAAAGATCTGTAAGTTGCTCTGTGATTACAGACGATATACTCAACCTCTTCAATTAATTCAGTTCTAGCGATACACTCCCCCACACAAGATTGCTCTGCTTCAGTTCTCTACATTGGCTGTCGGGTCTTGTAGCCTTGATTCAGGGCACCATAGTGGGTGCTACTCGCATTATATCGGAGAAACCCTGCAATGCCGCTGACTTTCTGGAGATTGTCAAGCGTTACAAAGTGAATTTCGTTATTGGCCCGCCATCTGAAATTGCCCAGACCTTGGCTTCCGACTGCTTGGCCGAGAGCGGCGATTTGTCTAGCATTGAAATCTACTACACTGGTGGCAGTGTGGTGCCTTATTCTCTGGTCGAGAAGGTCAAACGTTGGGCCAACAATGCCAAATTTATGCTCCACTATGGCATGAGTGAAATTTGTTCCTTCGTCACATCGGGAGAATGTGAACCGGGCGATTCGGTGGGTAAGGTAAATGCAAATATTGAAATGAAAATAGTCGACGACGATGGCAACCATTTGGGACCGCAAGAGATCGGAGAGATTTGCATGCGTTCGAAATACCCCTGTGCCGGTTACATTAAAAATCCGGAAGCCACCAAAGAAGTTTTTCACCAAGATGGTTGGGTTCATAGCAGCGACATGGGCTACTTCAATGCTGAGGGCCAGTTGTTCGTGATCGATCGGAAATCGGATATTCGGAAATACAACAACTTCCATTTTTCACCCACGGAGATCGAAAAGATAATCAACGAACTGCCGCAAGTGGCCGAAGTTAGTGTTGTAGGTATACCCGATCCCAAACACGGCTTTTTACCAGCAGCCGCAGTTATAAAACAATCGGGCAGTAATATTGAGGAATCGCTGATATATCAACATGTCGCTGATCGAATGCAGCATTTTGAACATTTGCGTGGCGGTATCTACTTCTTCGACAGTTTGCCAAAAACCGTTTCGTGCAAAATAATTCGCAGTGAGGTCCTCGAACTATGTGAAGCACGAAGAAGCGAAGGCTAATCATAATAACTTCCTAATTCCAATTTCAAAAATCAATTGTCAATGAAATCTACATATCTAACACCCGTTTTCACAATCCCTGGTTAGAGATAACCAACGGTTGGCTAGTTCTAACTGTAGGTTAACCAGAGTTGGTGAAAATGAGTGGGAATTTTTCTTAAATAAACATCTGAATGATCACTAAGTCTGAGGAGATTTAATTTTGGAATGATTAGATCCATTGAATATTTTGGCATTTCATCGAACAAAACTTATTTGCAAATGAGTCTAGCAGATAAATTCTACTACTTTCCTATCAATTGCCAATTTATTTTTTATTGTTTGTGTCCCTGGTTTTATAAAATCGATAATCGTATTCATCCCGGCTGAAGCCACGCTCTTGAAATTTTGAGGGTAGTTCCCAAATATGACGGAGACGCGGACTAAGAAATAACGAAATTCGTACTTTTAAGGGGTGAATTGGGACAAAAAGGTATAAATATCGGACCTAGGCCCTGACTAAATGCCAGTAGGTAGAAACATGAAATTCTATGTGTGTCTATCACTTACCATGCAGACGAGCTGCAAAAGGGAATTTTTCGAAATTTGTACTTTTAAGTGAGGAAAGAGACAAAAGGGGATAAAAAAGTAAGTAAACTCCAGTCGGCTAAACCGACTTATATATACCCACACTCTCAGAGAACATATATACGGAAGTTGTAAGGAATTAAAGTCTACTTAGGGCAGGGTAATTTGTGTGGAAGGTACTACAAGGTTCGTGGCACATGTTCCCAGTTTCCACATTTGAAAATAGTTGTAAATGGTTTCCGTGCACCAGTATACATATATGTTATGAAGAATTTAATTTTACCTTGGATATAGACAGTTGTATGGGAGGTGCATAAAGGGGCGTGGCTAAAGCGTAAATATTTTTTAGGTTTAAAGTGATTATAAAAACATTTTTAAATATCAAATTGCATATGATTTTAACTACCCGTATGAATGTTATATCGGTTTCATTGTAACCAAAGTTTATGCCACTTTGTGTGGGAGATACCAGAAGAGGTGTGGCAATTTCGCCCATATTCCATGCGAATGTAATCACTAAAAAAACATTGCTAAATATCAAATTTCACAGTATTCCGTTCATCATTATAGAAGTTATAACAGCTTTAATTTTACGTGATTTCTGTGGGAGGTACTGAAAGGGGCGTGTTAAAACCCGTCATATTTAGTACTCTTAAAGTGTTTATAAAAACATTATCAAATACCAAAATATAGCTGATTCCGATTATCCGTATGGCAGTTATATGGGTTTTAATTTAACATTGGAATATGATATATTTGTGTGGGAGGTACCCGAAGGGGAGTGTCAATTTAACCCATTTTCGAACTTGAAGTAAGTTTGGGAAAGATATTACAATGTGCAAAGTTTGAATCGATTCCTTAATTCATTTCGAGAGTTATCGTGTACACCAGCTAGGCAGACGGACATGACATAAACACCTTAATAAGTCGTGAAACGGAGTTGGTCCAAACGTCTTAAGTCACTCCTTCAATGCGTTACACTTTTTTCTGCCCCAAATGATATATACCCTCCTACTCTTTAGAGTGAGGGTATAATGACAACAAGAAATATTTCTCAAAAGATTCATGATACCTCTGCCATAAAGAACTGAGCTATTACTCCATGATTGCTACGAAGGCAAGAGAAGCGCCTTCGCCTTTATAATGATACCAATTTAAGTAATGCAGCTATATTCGTGAAAATCGGTAGTTACATTCTACTCTGTCAACGTAGACTAGCAACATAAATGGACTTTTCGAAATTTGTAATTTTAAGGGACGTCCGGGGCAATAAGGGATAAACATGGTACCCACTAAAGTATTGTAGCTAGATTCGTAAAATTCGGCGTGTAAATTCATTTCTTGGAATTTCTTTTTTTAAGGAGTGAGCGGGACAAAAAGGGATAAAAATGGTACCAACTAAAGTATTACAGCTGAATGGTGAAATTTGGTACGCAAATTCCTCAGACCAAGTAGAAGTGCAGTAAAATTGGATTTTTTGAAAATAGTACTTTTAAGGAGTGCGTGGTGATTCAACCAATTTTAGCAGTAAAAATAAAAACTACAAATTTGGAAAAATCTTTTTATTTTGAGTGTCTATGCACTCAGAGGAATGTATACATCGAATTCCATGATTCTAGCTGTAGTCGTTGAGTTGGTACTATTTTTATCCCTCTGTACCCATTGTATCCCTTGAATCTACGAATTTGTAAAAAATCTTTAATTTTTCGTATCTACGCAATCAGGGGAATGTATTCTCTGAATTTCATTAATCTAGCTGCGGTCATTTGGTTGGTACTATTTTTATCCCCTTATTCCATTTTAACCCCAAAAAGTACGAATTTCGAAAAATCCGTTTCTTTTACGTGTCTACACAATCAGAGGAATGTATACACCGAATTTCATTATTCTAGGTGCAGCCGTTTAGTTGGCTCCATTTTTATCCCTCTATTCCCATTTTGCCCCTTAAAAGTACGAATTTGGAAAAAATACATTTATATTATGTATCTACTCAATCAGAGGAATGTACACACCGAAATTCGTGTTTCTAGCTGTTGCCGTTTAATATGTACCATTTTTATCCCTTTTTGCCCCATTTCACCCCCCTTGTTATGGGGGGAATGCGATTGTAATCAAGTAAGTGCAAGTAGACATATTGAAAAAATATGCATAAATATTCTAAAATATTATGGGTATTTTTAGTCCTTGTGAGGGAAAAATTTTTTCCTTTGGGCCGATTTCGCACAGTTTCAATCCCAACCGATCTACGACTATAGGACGCATTTATGGAAAATTTGGACATCCTAGCTCCTTTCGTTTAGATGCTAGCGCGCTTTCAACAGACCATCAAGAATATATATACTTTATAGGGTCTCAGGTCGATATTTCAAAGTGTTACAAATGGAATGACAAAGTTAGTATACCCCCATCATGGTGGCGGAGGGTATAAAAATAAAAAAATTAATAAAGTAAATGGTTCACTTAAGGAAAAATGCTCGTATTCGACATCGTTCATTACAGTCCGGAGGAGTGTGGTGTGGCGCACTGTTCACTGAATCTGTTGGAAGATGAATTTCGATTTACGATTCCACAGCAATCTCCAGCTGACGAACAGAATCATGTGTTGTCGAACGGCCAATCTGGCCATATTTTCAAGACAATTGCTGGACACTCGCTATAGGAAAAATGTTGTTGATATTGCGAATGTTGATATTTAGATTTTCTCAGTTCGTGTTTCGATACATTGTTCATATTGGCTGAGAAAAACATTGAATTGAATGATTCCGTTTCTTCCGTTATAATTGAATGACGATATCACACAAATGAACCTCACGAATAAAAAATCGATATAACCAATATTATGTTAGAATGGCAAATATTGCAAAAAGGATTTTTTAAACCGCTGTCTATTAATGAAACAATCCAAAATGGTCAGGTGGTGTAATAACTATTTTGGTGATTTTTGCCAAACACTACCAGTGATTCCACGGACCACTCCACTCATTAAACTAAATGAATGCTCGAATTCTTCTTTCTGTGGCACACGTCACGGCATTTAAATTAAGTAATATCAAGTTCGAGTTGCAGAACGACGAATTTGAACAATTATATTCAAAACACTTGCTTGAAAGTGTCAATGGCAAAATCGCCGTTGAAATGTCGATCATCTGCATTATATTCCCCGTCGATTTTTCGAGTTCACCGTATGAAAAATCAAAAATTACGCGAAAGGTGTTCCTAAACATCCACTTAAGCGAACATGGCGTAATCTGAATTAGATTAGATCTATGACCCTATCACTAAATTGAATATCTGTGACAGCAAACGTTAATCGATACAATAATCAGTGAGAACAAAATTTTTCTCATTCCAGGTTCGTTTACACATTTGAAATAGCTTTTCAAAAATTCACACGGTCAGCTAGTTATGAATATTTCCCAATTATGGGGACGCTATACCACATTTTGCAAATGTCAAACATACACCTAAAATTAAAAATCAATGCTATTCTACCTTTCAAAGTCAAAGTAATCGGATGTTCAAATTTAATATTTTAAATGGCCCACACTCAGAGAAATAGCATTCATAAATCTGAGTAAAATCCTTAATACAATTTAGTTCAACACTCAGTAGTTCAGTAAAAATTTCCTAAAAGGTTGGGAAATTAACTAAGTATGAGTAAAGTTTCTCTCTTTCAAAGCCATAGTAAATAGTTCATTTACTGGAAATAGAGTAGTAAATATAAAGAGTGATTTTTTTGAGGTTACGATTTTCATGCATTAGTATTTGACAGATCACGTGGGATTTCAGACATGGTGTCAAAGAGAAAGATGCTCAGTATGCTTTGACATTTCATCATGAATCGTCTTACAAACGAACAACGCTTGCAAATTATTGAATTTTATTATCAAAATGCGTGCTCTGTTAAGAAAGTTCATTGCGCGCTTCCATTTTATGGTCAGTTTAATCGACCCACTGAAGCGGCTATTCGGGCTATTGTGACTAAATTTCGCACCAAATTTACATTGTTGGACAGTAAACCACCAACACGCTTACGTAGAGTGCGAACTGAAGAAAATATCGCAGCTGTATCGGCCAGTGTTAATGATGACCACCAATTTTCGATTCGTCGCCGTTCGCACCAATTGGGTCTCTGTTACTCAAAAACGTGGAAATGCCAAAATTGGACTAAGCGGATGGACCACCTAAGACGCAGCCGCGGTCAACATTTAAATGAAATTATCTTCAAAAAGTAAATGTCATGGACCAATCTAACGTTTCAAATAAAGAACCGATGAGATTTTGCAAATTTTATGCGTTTTTTTTTTTTTTAAAAGTTATCAAGCTCTTTAAAAATCACCCTTTACTTAAAAACATTTCTTTGGATCTAATAAAAAAATCTTACAATTGAGTAAATTCATACTTATGTGGAAGAATATTTCCAAGGTTTTAAGTAAGAAAAATATTAAGACTTTTTTTGTATGTAAAAATGTATTTTTTCCTAAAAGTAAGTTAATATGTTTTCTGAAATTTATGCCGAGTTCTTCATAAATTTAAGTATTAATGAACTTGTAAAAAGTTATTTGAAATTGTTTAGAAAATTCTTGAATATTAATCTAAGAAGCAATTCTCGTTCGTTTGCGGAGACTTATTTCTTAAATACAAGTATTATTCTAAACAACCACTGCGAAGGCGCTTCTCTTGCCTTCGTAGCAATCATGGAGTAATAGCTCAACACTTTATGGCAGAGGTATCATGAATCTTTTGAGAAATATTTCATGTTGACATTATACCCTCACTCTACAGAGTAGGAGGGTTATATCATTTGGGACAGAAAAAAAGTGTAACGCATTGAAGGAGTGACTTAAGACCCCAAGTATGTTTGGGCCAAATCCGTTTCACAACTTTTTAAGTTGTTTGAGCCATGTCCTTCCGTCCGTCCGTCTGTCTAGGTGGCTGGTGTACACGATAACTCTCGAAAGAAGTTAAGGCATCAATTCAAACTTTGCACATGGTCATATTTTCCCAAACATAGTTCGAAGATGGGCGAAAATGTCACTCCCCCTGTCATACACAAATAGTCCATATTTCAATGTTAAATTAAAACCCATAAAAGTTCCACACGGATATTCGGAATAAGCTATATTTTGATATTTGATAATGTTTTTATAAGCACTTTAAGTGTGCAAAATATGGCGGATTTTGCCACGCCCCTTCCAGTACCTCCCTCACAAATCACTCAAAACTACTTAAAATTAAAGATGTTATAACTTCTATACTGATGATCGGAATACTGTGAAATTTGATATTTAGCAATGCTTTTATAGTGGTTACATGTGGAATGTGGCATATACTTCGGTTACACTAAAACCGACATAACACCCACACGAGAAGTCAACATTATTTGCAATTTGATATTTGAAAAAAAGTGATTATAAAAATCACTTTAAACATTAAAAATATTTACGCTTTAGCCACGTTCCTTCTTGTACCTCCCACACAATTGTCTCTATCCTAGGTAATACTAAATCCTTCCTAACTTCTATACTGGTACATGGGATCCACTACGACTTGATATTTGATCATGTTTTTACAATTGTTTTATAAATGTGGAACACAAATCATCCTGCCCTACGTTAAATTTAATTCCTTATAACTTTATATGTTCTCTGAGAGTGAGGGTATATATAAGTCGGTTTAGCCGACTGAAGCTTACTTACTTGTGTTTTGTATCCGTTTTGCATACTCTGAAGCCTAACCATTTTTAATAAAATTGAACTTATTTTAAGTTCACTTTTTTCCCTTGTATCAAGTAAAATTTTCCTCAGTTTATGTAAAAAACAAGTAAGGAAAGGCTAAAGTCGGCCGGGGCCGACTATATTATACCCTACACCACTCTCTGCGTAATACCTCGCCAATGTGTATATGAAAATTTTTGAAAAAAATAATTGTATGTTAAAATCCATTGTAAGTCAAATTTATGGTTATCGAGGCTAAGTCCAAAAAAGTATTTCTTTAAATTTAGTATGACTTTATATAGTTCATATAAGTTATGCAGTATACTATAAATTCAAATTTAACGAATATGGTAATTGATCCAATTTCCCAATATATATTCTGATTAGAGTAAATATAACATGATCTAAAAAAATTATTAAGATCTAATGGAAAATACAGATTGTACAGCCGTCATAGGATGAATTGGACGGGCCCACAACAACACTTAGGGTCTGTACCCAAAACATGGGCCTATATATTTCTCATTCACGGTAGGCATTCCTAGTTGAAATATATCATGATCCGATGTAAGATGCAGTTTCTAGAGCTAGAAATGGAGGGCCCATTTGAGTTATACCAAAGTATAGATATGTATTCTTAGTTGAAATATAATATAATCTGAAAAATTAAAAAAAAAATCCGAAGTAAAATTTGCGTCCTTGAGGGGTAATAATAAAAATGTGGCCATTTGTAAGGGCGATACATTAAAAAGTGGTTCCATATAGATCACTTTCAAAGTAGGTATTCTTAGTTGAAATATGACATGATATGCAAAATTATATCGAAATCTAATGCACGATGTGGGTCCTCTAATAGAGTAGAATGGGGGCCCAATTTGTATGGGTGTTATACCAAAATATGGACCCATATATTTGACTTTCATAGACTGTATTCTTAGTTGAAATATAATATAATCTACCAAAATTTGATAAACTTACGATGTAAAATGTGGATCCTGAGGGGTAATAGTAAAAAATTGGGGCCCATTTGCAAGGCCCTTATATATCACTTTCGAAATTATATCAAGATCCAATGTAAAAAGTGGGCTCTAGAGTCTTATCAAAACATGGACCCATGTGGTCCACTTTCAATTTAGCTGTTTCTAGTTCACATATAACACTGTCCGGAAAATGTTATCATGATCCCATGTAAAATGTGTATTCTAGGTCAGTAACAGTGTAAATTATAGGAATATTTTTATGGAGGCTATATCTAAATCTGAACCGATTTCCTCCAAATTCAATACCGATCGTCCTTAGCCAAAAAAGTAACTTCTGCCAAATTTCATGAGAATCAGACAACAATTGCGACCTGTAGAGTGCGAACAAGCTTAGATGGACAGCAGACGAACGGTCGGACAGACAGAAATCGTTAAATCGATTCAGCTGGTGATTCTATACCGATACGTATACTTAAAGTTGGGTCTAGCTCTTTTCGTGGTGCTACAAACATTTGGCGAAAAACTAACTTATAATACCCTAGTCCACGCAATGGTGTAGGGTATAATTACTTGTTTTAAGGAAAAAATCAGCAAAATTGTCCTCAGTTTAAGTAAATATTTACTTGATTTTAGTAAAAAAAATTACTTACTTTTAGGAAAATTTCAGCAAAATTTTACTTAGATTTGATAAAAATGTACTCGGCTTGAGGAAAAACTTACTGGAATTTTCCGTAGTTTAAGTAAATAGTTACTTGGTTTGAGGAAAATTGAACTAGAATCAAGTTCAAAGCATTTACTACTTTCAAGGAAAAGTTTGAACTTGATATGAGGAAATATTGCTTTAGCGCTATACGAAGTTCAATTTTCCTAAATTTTAGTTCATTTTACCTCATTATAGTGTTCACTTTTTTCTGTGTGCATATATGCCGCAACTCGTATGGTTTTTTTTTTCAAATAATAAATACAAGTAGATCTTTTTTAAATACCGTTTATTGCCAATATCCACAAACTTCCAAACCAATATTCACAAACTTAGCGTATTTAACAGTGCACATTTATCATTGATATGTGTACTCTCATCCGGAAATCCGTTTGATTGTGCCTAAGCCAGTCTAAATTTCAAATTTACTGAGAGTCGCTCTTTTTTATCCACCAAATAAAATGTTTTTACTAAAAACTCTCCATTCGGTACGGGCAAGGGTAGCTTCAGATCCATCGGAGCAAAATCTTTCAATTCTATGTCAAGCTGAAATAAAAGAACTTGAATTAAATTTGAAATTATTCGGGCCTCAAATCCGGAGACTATCACTCATAGGCAGATTGGACAGTAGAATAATTCGTGGTTGTGTTGGCCCAGCAGAACTAAAACTTTGAAGTGACTTATTATAAATGAGTTTAATAATTTCTCCAGGAGTTAAACTACGACATGTTGATACCATATGACTTCAATAAGCTACAGTGGTTCGATCGACTAAAAGGTGAACTTTGGTAATTCTCAAGACCAGCTTGTGTTATCTCAATATGAAGTTTCTTTCTCAATTTCAATTTGTAATTTCTCAGATTTTAATTATATATTATGTAGAGCAGAAATGGGTCAATGTGGAAGTTAATCTGAAATCGCCCGACAAATTCATGGAATCGAACAATAATTTCGCCATGTACATGTTCACAGGAATAATAGTAGTCTGGACGGTTTTGATCGATGGTTATAATCGTTCCATGTTTTGTTTCCTATTTCTTCTATTTTTTATTTATATATACATACATATACTTACATTGAATGGACAACTGTGATTCATATTCGTATGTTTCGCTATCAAAGTGTAAAATGCCCTCAACGGTCCATATTTTCGAGTTTTCATAAAGACGCATGCGTCCGCAGTGCTATTGAGTAGAGTCGATGAAAATTGCAAAGTGAGCAACTGTAATTCAATGCGGACGAGACAATTAGTCACGGGCAACTGGAGTAAACGCAAAATAACGGAGAATTTTGGTCCAGTATCTTTATCCTCCTTTATCTGGCACAAATCGAATCTGGAGAAATCTTTGTCGATACTGGTGCACGCCGCCGAAGTTAAGATGATCTTGCAATACATCTAGACGAGAGTTATTCGAGTGAAACACGTTTTTTCCAACAGTAGCTATACTCTATCTATATCACCTGTTTCAGCAGCAGCATATAGACCAGAAATTTTATTTGATATTTAAACATGACAGAACTCTCGATGTTAGCACTTCAAACGGGACTGATTAACAAATTTTCCCTTTCGAATGTCGGCATGATTTTCACCGCGTAATTTTTATATTATATGTAAAGAGTGATTTTTTTGAGGTTAGGATTTTCATGCATTAGTATTTGACAGATCACGTGGGATTTCAGACATGGTGTCAAAGAGAAAGATGCTCAGTATGCTTTGACATTTCATCATGAATAGACTTACTAACGAGCAACGCTTGCAAATCATTGAATTTTATTATCAAAATGCGTGCTCTGTTAAGAAAGTTCAGAAAGAAAGAAATTGTGTTCAGCGACGAAGCTCATTTTTGGCTCAATGGGTACGTAAATAGGCAGAATTGTCGATTTTGGAGTGAATATCAGCCAGAAGCATTGCAAGAGCTACCAATGCATCCAGAAAAAGTCACAGTTTGGTGCGGTTTATGGGCTGGTGGCATCATTGGACCGTACTTCTTCAAAGATGATGCGAATCGTAACGTAACTGTGAATGGTGAGCGCTACCGTGAGATGATATCCAACTTTTTTTTGCCCAAAATGGAAGAACTGAACTTGGTTGACATGTGGTTTCAACAAGATGGCGCTACATGCCACACAGCTCGCGATTCTATGGCCATTTTGAGGGAAAACTTCGGAGAACAATTCATCTCAAGAAATGGACCGGTAAGTTGGCCACCAAGATCATGCGATTTGACGCCTTTAGACTATTTTTTGTGGGGCTACGTCAAGTCTAAAGTCTACAGAAATAAACCAGCAACTATTCCAGCTTTGGAAGACAACATTTCCGAAGAAATTCGGGCTATTCCGGCCGAAATGCTCGAAAAAGTTGCCCAAAATTGGACTTTCCGAATGGACCACCTAAGACGCAGCCGCGGTCAACATTTAAATGAAATTATCTTCAAAAAGTAAATGTCATGGACCAATCTAACGTTTCAAATAAAGAACCGATGAGATTTTGCAAATTGTATGCGTTTTTTTTAAAAAAAAAGTTATCAAGCTCTTAAAAAATCACCCTTTATTATATGTGGAGGTATCGGAAGTGGCAACAATTATAGATTTCCGTTGGATTTTTTTTTAAATTTCAGAACATTATATTGCAGCGGAGCGTCTAACTATTGCAATAGGTTTTAAGAAACCAAAAAAAAAACTAGCTCAAAATTATACTGTTGACCACATTCTCGCCGATTATCCTAAATAATTACAGTCTATTTAAAGAAGTTTTGATTTAAGTTCTTCTATTTTTATAACCGAACTTCGGTCAGGAAAAATGTGGTAATACATTTGTATATCCGTAACTGAATTGATGATCGCAAAACGGGGAAGAAGAACAAGTAAGGGAAGGCTAATAAAGTCTATCGATTCCTTTCACTTTATAAAACACACTCAAAATAGTTTGCCAGTAAGCGAAGCAGAAATGTTTTTTAATAAATTGTGTTCATAGAAAAATAAAATAATTAGGAATTCAAATGAAATATTCAACAAGTAAGGAAAGGCTAAAGTCGGGCGGGGACGACTATATGATACACTAAACTGCCTATCAGAATACAATTCAATTCGGTAATAAAGTGAAAACGGGAAGGATTTTTCTATGCTGTAAATGTATGTGTTTGACAAAAAATGTTAAATCGGAAAGGACATTTGTATGGGGGTATATTGAAACCTGGAACGAAGTAAGTGAAATATAACATGTATAGTTTGGCCAAAATCGGTTAAACATTTGGGAGCAACATTTGTATTGGTGCTATATCTAAATCTGAACCGATCTTACCCACTTTCACTATAGGTGTTTTTAGTTGGATTGTTAAATGTTGTGCCAATTTTAAAGAATAGCGGGTTTAATATATGGTTTCTAGAGCGGAAAATGTCAAATCGGGACCGACATTTGTATGGGGGATATATCTAAATCTGAACCGATCTTACCCAATTTTTGCAAACGTATTTCTAGTTGGATTATAAGATGTTCTGCCAAATTTAAGAAAAACGGGTACAATATGTCGTCTCTAGAGCGGAAAATGTCAAATCGGGAGCGACATTTGTATGGGGGCTATATCTAAATCTGAACCGATCTTACCCAATTTTTGCATAGGTATTTCTAGTTGGATTATAAGATGTTGTGCCAATTTTAAAGAAAATCGGGTACAATATGTGGTTTCTAAAGCGGAAAAAGTGAAATAGGGAGCGACATTTGTATGGGGGCTATATCTAAATCTGAACCGATCTTACCCACTTTCTGCACAGGTGTTTATAGCTGAATTATAAGATGTTTTTCCATATTTAAAGAATATCGGGCTCAATATGTGGTTTCTGGAGCGGAAAATGTCAAATCGGGAGCGACTTTTGTATGGAGGCTATATCTATCTTAGCCACTTTCTGCATAGGTGTTTATAGTTGGATTATAAGATGTTTTGGCAAATTTAAAGAATATCGGGCACAATATATGGTTTCTAGAGCGGAAATCTGAACCGACATTCCTCAAATTAAAAAGCGTTCGTCCTTGATCCACAAAACTTACTTGTGCAATTTTTTGTTAAGATCGGTCTATAATTGCGACCTGTAATTTGCCTACAACAATAGATGGACTGACGGATGGACAGACAGACGGACATTGCTAAATCGACTCAGAAAGTGATTCTAAGCCGATCTGTATAATTAACAATGGGTCTATCTCGCTTCCTTTTGGGTGTTACAAACAAATGCACAAAGACATAATACTCTCGTGGAGTGTATAAAAATGGAATATGGATCAAAATGACATACAAGTGACGATATGATTATTAACATTAAAAACTCCACTTTAGAAAAAGTAGAAATTCAAATCCACTTTCAAAAAGAATTTGTCAAAATTAAAATGCCAAAACACGGAATTTAAAAAAATAGAATTTTCGAAAAAAACGAAAACCGTTTTTCCGCAAAATCATACCTCCTTTGACCATAAATTTTATATTAATCTTGGTTCAGGATCAAAATCCATCGTCCGACATTCAGTAACATTTTATCTAAATAGTAAGCAAGGATTATTTTGAGATATTAACATTGAAAATCGGCCAATGCACAAGGTACCAAACGGCCAAAAGTCCAAAAAAAGTTATGATTTTTGTAAATTTTGATGCCAAATGAAAGTTAACTATTGAAATAACACAATTTCATATTTTCAAAAAAATATATTTTTTCTAATATTGATTTTACAGTGGTTCCAACTTCAAAACTTCCAACTACAACTTCGAAAAAGTAGTAGGCCATGATTTCTGTGTCAACTTTTTTGATGCAAAATTAAGCATTTTCTGAAAATTTGGTTATAATCTTCATTTCTGTATAGTGCTTGCGAAACACAATTCAGAAAGAAATCAGAAATATGTGACATACATATCAAAATGCTAAATTTCAGAATTTTATGATGGTAAATAAAAAAGTTATAGGAGTTTGGCCGTAAGATACTACTGTGCAATGGGGTATAAATAAAATTTATATATATAAAGTGCGAGCTTCGCACTGCAACTGCTCGTTGTTTGCAACCAACTAAATAATAGCACTGGATTCTTTATAAGCGTTTCGTGTTTTGTTTCACTGTCAAACATCTTCAGTTTGGTCTATAATTTAACCATGAATCGTCTTACAAAGTAACAACGCTTGCTCTGTTAAGAAAGTTTATCGCGCGCTTCTTTACCGAAAAATTGTGTTCAGCGACGAAGCTCATTTTTGGCTCAATTGGTACGTAAATAGGTAGAATTGTCGATTTTGGAGTGAATATCAGCCAGAAGCATTGCAAGAGCTACCAATGCATCCAGAAAAAGTCACAGTTTGGTGCGGTTTATGGGCTGGTGGCATCATTGGACCGTACTTCTTCGAAGATGATGCGAATCGTACCGTAACTGTGAATGGTGAGCGCCACCGTGAGATGATATCCAACTTTTTTTTGCCCAAAATGCAAGAGCTTGACTTGCATGACATGTGGTTTCATCAAGACGGTGCCCCATGTCACACAGCACGCGCAACAATGGACTTAGTTCGGTGAACATTTTATTTCACGTTCGGGACCAGTCAATTGGCCGCCTAGATCGTGTGATATAACGCCTTTAGACTATTTTTTGTGGGGCTATGTTAAAGCTCATGTCTATACAGACGCATTGAAAGACAACATTGAAGCATTTAGTCGTGAGGTACCGGCCGAAATGTTGGAAGAGTATACCAAAATTGGACTAAGCGGATGGACCATTCGAGGCGCAGTCAAAGTCAACATTTGCATGAAATAATCTTCAAACATTAAATTATATGGACCGTACTATCGATTCAAATAAAGATTTCATGAATTTTTCTGAATTTTATGTGTTTTTTTAACTCTCCTATAGCTTTTAAAAAATCACACTTTATATGAAGTGTTTCCAGTCTTTAAAGTTCAGGTTTGGGTAAGAGGTTAGTGGGGTCATGCACTTTTAGCTATATTATCGGCAAATTCATTGCCCTTGATACCAGAGTGGCCAGGAAGTCAGATTAGCATTATTTTGGACCGCTTCTGTATTAATATCTTCCTTATGTAGGATGCATAGTAATTACTGTTTGAAATATTGGTAATAGATTTTAGTGCATACAAATGTCTCCTCCGTTTTGACATTTTCCGCCCTAAAAACCACATATTTTAACAGATTTTCTTCAATATTAGCAAAACATCTTATATTTCAACTAGAAACACCCATGGTGAAAATGGATCAGATCGGTTCAGATTTATATATAGCTCCAACACAAATTTCGCTCCCAGTTAGACTTTTTCCTCTCTAGAAACCACGGATTTTCATCGAATTTCTTCAAATTGAGCATAACACGTTATACTTGAACTGGGAATATTGTATTGTTAACGTGGGTCACTTCATTCGATGTTTAGATATAGCCCCGATACAAATATTCTTTTCGATTTAACAAATTGGATCAGGTCATATTAGCCTATGATTAGGAAACATACAAAAATCCTTACCGTTTTCACTTTTTTACTGAATTGAATTGTATTCGGATAGAAAGTGGAGTGTATCATATAGTCGGCCCCGCCCGACTTTAGCATTTCCTTACTTGTTTATAATATGATTTTCTTAGATTTTATGTAGAAACTTCATTAATTTTATGAAAAAGTTTCATAAATATTAATAATTTATACTGAAGTTTCCAATATAAATAAAAAAGCAAAAGGAATGAAGGTTGACTAGCCAAACAACACACACCATCATTGCGAGAGTCTTTGCAATGAGTATGTCTTTGACCTAAATCAGAGTTAACAGATGACAAATGCGAATTGCTATCATTACCGTAATAAAGTCGACACACTAAAAATGTAGTTGTAAGTTATGAAACATTTCATAAAAACTATGAAATTCTTCATTATATTTATAAAAACATTTCATGACATGACATATATTTCATAATATTAAAGAAATTAATACTATGAAATCTATCTTCGATGTTATGAAACTAAGTTTCACTAATTTAACCTTGTGGTTTTATGAAATATGAAATGTTTATGAAAATTTGTATGAAATATTTCATTTTATTTATGAATTTTTCATACATATTAAAAAACAAAAAATATATGAAAAACCGTTTATGAAATCGCTTCATAGATATTATGAAGGAAAATTCCTCCAGTGTAATGTATTGTAATTTGTAAATTAGCCCAATTTTTACAATAAAAATAAAATTTTTATTTTAGTGTTTTAATGTTTTTTTACATATTTTTACGTATTCGTTCATAGTGCGCAGAAAAAAATATTTTTTGTTTGTTTTGTTTTTCAGATTTTGAAAATTTAAAATAATTAATTTCTTTCGAATTTGTTGTGGTCACATAGCTTTATCATGGCTCCATAACTGTGTTTGTGTTAAATGTAGTTTGTTATTAAAAAATACCATTTTTTGAAAAAAATATGAATTTGAACCAACATAACATTTTTCCTTCAAAAACCTTCAAAAAATACAACAATGCCAATATCTCAAAATAATCATTGGTTTCTTGTCTATTTTCAGTTTTTTGCAAGATTTAAAAATATTTACTAGATCAAAAGTTATTGAATTTTGGACGATAGAATTTGATTAAGGCATAGCTATCATCTTCAAGGGAGAGGGCTACCCATTGATGATAATCATATTCTTATGGTCAAAATTAGGCACTACGTGCCTCAACATTACCCATGCCATCACTGCACCAGAGTCATATGTTGAATTGGACATTTCGAAAGCCGGCCTCGTTATCATATTCCATACATATTATTGAAATATTCAATTGAAAAAATAGTTGTTGTTTCAATGTTTCGCATTGGTTTTGTTGTAGTGGTCAATGTTATTAAAAAAACAGTTAAAAAGCGATCGATGGCTTTCGATGGCTTCAACGGCAGCAAGTACAATTGCTAGCTGCTATTACAAACGGAAATGGATGTTATATTTGATTGATTGTTTTGAAAAGCTTCACTGCCAACATAAATACATTTTAACAATGCTAATAATTTCCATCAGAATAAACTAGTAATGAAGGGCTAAACTTTGGTCTCTATTAAATGGTATCACCCATCACTCTTAGTTTTGTATGTCAAATTCCAAATGTTTCAATTTCGTTAGAACTTTTTTGCGGGAGCATTCCAAATCGTTGTTGCTATTTTATTGAAATTCAATTTAACTTCTGATCCACTTGAATTAAGTTCATGATACCTGGCCATCATCTGGTCGCAAAAGACAACTAAGCATCGAAGTTGGACAACTCGGATGTGCGAAAAATTTGGAATAGTCTCCAAAACAAGAATTTCCATCCGAGTCTCCTCAAGTTGAAGAGTTATACGCAATCATACAAAAACACTTCCCATATTTCCACGATCGTGATCTTGTTTTTTTATACCCTCCAGCTTTGTCATAAAATTCTAAGACGATCTAGCCATGTCCTTCCGTCTGGTGAAAGCAACCTAGCATCTAGACGAAATGAGCTAGGGCGTCCTAATTTGACAAAACTGTGTCTTATAGTTGTAGATCGGTCGGTATTGAAAGTGGGCGAAATCGTTGCAGAGGGAAAATTTTTCCCCTCACAAGGACTGAAAATATCCCTAATATTTCGACTATTTAAGCGTGTTTTTTGAATATGTCTGTTTATATTTGCTTGATATTTGGTATGCATATTCCCCTTATAGCAAAAACGATCACCATAAAGTGATTCTTATTTGTAGGGGATGAAATGGGGCAAAAAGGTATAGAAATGGTACCAACCAAATGGCCGCAGCTAGAATCATGGAATTCGGTGCAGACATTCCTCTGACTGCATAGATACGCAAAATAAAAAAAACCAAATTCGAAAATTTTACTTTTACGGCAAAAATTGGTTGAATCATGAAGTTAGGTTATTTTGATAATGGACTTTCAAAATGTGTACTTTTGAAATTAAAATAGAATGGAAATACACCCAACTGTACCACTATTTATCTACTAATATTTATGATATTTAAGGTTTTTTGAAAATATATATAGAAGAATATTTATTTTTTGAATTGACTTGAAATATTAATTCGATATATATAGTGTACACGCATTGGTAGCCTTGCCTTGTAGGCGTGGTTTGAAATAATGAAAATATTATATTTATTTATAACATTATTTTTTCAATATTTGTATTTGTTTTAGTTTGGCTATATTAAAACAATTTATATTTTCCTGTAATATTACTGCACTTCTACGAAAATTGACAGCCTCTGTGGAATGCAATCCATGGTGGAGGATATAATAAGTTCGGCCCTGGCGAACTTAACGCCATTTTTACTTGTTTAAAGAAGAATATATCCTGAGATTTTCAAAAAAATGGAGCGATGTGAAAATGTTCGTGTTCGGTTTGACATGTCCTACATGTTCTATTTGGTGTGTTAACCATCTTCATTTTTTTTGCAATTTCAAAAGTAATCATATTTAATGGGTATATTAACATGAGCCAAATTTCAGATTTCTATGATAATTCCTTCTAGTTTTGGCCACTCGTTGTATGAAACCGCGTTCGTTACTGTGCAACGTCCTCACCGCATTTAATAATTCTATCTGCGACCTTTATTTCACCTTATTACATGGCCTTTTATTTTAAATATTCACATGGACAACAGCTACATATTACTAAATACTCATATAGAAATAAATAAAGTTGCATTATTGCAATTGCAATTTAGTCAAGTACACTTAAGAAGAATTGAATCCAACTTCTACTGAGAGCCGCATTTTTTTATCGACCGTAAATGATAGTTTCACTAGAAACTCTCCAACCGGAATGGGCAATAGTAGCTTCGACTGGATCGGAACAAACTCGTGTAAATGTATGTCGTGCTGAAATTAAAGAAAAATATTTCAAAATCAGATTCATGTTCGCCAAACAGTGGTGGGGTTTAGTCCTTTGGGGTGTTTTTATGTCCATCTATTAAGAGGGATTTGATAGAAAATTAAAAGAAGCAACGAAAGGCTAAAGTCGGGCGGGGCCGACTTGTCAGATTAGGAACAACCAAAGGAACAGAAGAGAGCTTAACCTTCGTTAAAATATCCATCCCACTTCAAGCGAGAATTTTGCAATTTACGCACATCCTTTTCACGATTTTTATAACCTGCAGCTAGGGTTTGGGGTTTCCCGGACTTTTTTCATTTCCCGGGAAAACGGGAATGAAAAGTTTCATTCCCGGGAATTCCCGGGAAAACATAATTTATTTTAGGTATGTCCAATATGGTTTAAAATATCAATATTGGTGTGTTTTTTAACCCATTAAAGTACACCGTACACGTTCGTGTACACTATTTAAAGGTTTTCGTACATTTTTGATAATTTTCAATATGAATGCAATTCCTAACAAATCTATATGGCACAAGGGATCGGGAAGAACAAAGCAAAATAATAATAATCTAAAAATAAATATTTTTATTGCAGTAGTTATTACGAAAATAATTGAAAAGAAAATTAATAAATAAAAATAACATTGGGGTTTAAAATTTAGGGTTAAAATACTGACATATTATAAATTAAAAACGAACGATTTTGTTAAAATATTTAAGAAATTATTTTCAATTTTAAAAATATTTTACTCTACACAAATCAGAAAGGAGTGGAGGGTCATAATATTGGAATCACAAGCACAACGGACTGACACCTACACTAGATTCAAAATTAAAAATAAAATGTTTAAGGAAACAAAGAACTTGTATGACTGACAATGTTATGGCGTGTTTAATTTAGAAGATTCGTTCGTCTAGAGAGGAAAATATTTTACAGAAAAAGAGGGGAAATATTCTAAACTGTAGAAGCAATAGATAAATTAAAAATGTTAATATTAATTAAATAAATTCATAAAAAATAAAAACATTGAAATATGCAGTCCTTAGCTCTCACAAATGGACATTTAAATATTTCTATTCATATCAAAGAGCGTAAATATACTAGAGGGAAAACTCGCTCTTTGTATGTTAACTTGCAGAAATGCGAGCTATACCACCGAACAGCAATAACATTTGCTTCTGCAAAGTACAATTGTTTGTCGTTATTTTACAGTTTTTATAAATTTTTGCTATGAAATTCAAATATTTTTCAAACATTTAGCAATCACCCCACACGTATTCATTTCGTTTTCGTGTATATTTGTGTATTTTGTTGTAAAAATCAAACATGAATTTAACATCAGCATTTGCTGTTATTGACCAGCGTTGCGTCGATAATAACAGACAAAGAGCGACATTTCTTGTTTTGTATATAGATAGTCTTTGATTCATATTAAATTTCTCTTGAAAATTTCCAAGTGAAAAATTTTAAATTCCATCCCTATTTTTAGACCTTTACTTACCGGTTTCATATGTAAAGAAAATTCTTCTTTGAGAAGAATTTCACATTTTTTCGTCGATTTGTTGGGGAAAACAAGAAATTTAATGTCAGCCATAGTATTGTTAGTATGATGTTTCTGTTTCACGATAAAAATCTTGCAAATATCTTCACAAAAAATGTGTATTCCCCTATCTTGTTTTCGCAATTTTCCTTTTATATAGTAAAACTAAATTAGTGCATAAAATTATCAATAAAACATTTTTTAATATTTCCCGTATTCCCGGGAAATTTAAAATTTTTTCCCGGGAATTCCCAAAAAAATTTGGACGGGAATTCCCGGGAAAAACGATTCGGGAATTCCCGGACCCCAAACCCTACCTGCAGCACAGGGTATACTCTATTTGTACATTTGTTTGTAACACCCAAAAGGAAGCGAGATAGACCCATCGTTTATTATACCGATCGACATAGAATCACTTTTTGAATAGATTCATGTCATGTCTGTCCATCTATTCTTGTAATCACGATACATGTCACAATTATTGTCCGATATTAACGAAACTTAACACAAACGATTTATGCACGTCGAGGTCGCTATTAGGGTTTGTATACCGGGATTTCGCGCGGAAAATTCCCGGGAATTCGCATATTTTTCATTGAAACTTTTACATATTTCTTTGCATATTCTTTCAATAATTTTCACAATAAAATTAAAAATGTTGTAGAATAATTTAGCGCATATCGCTTTTAATTAGTTATGTCAAATATTGCAGTTGGATAACAAACTATTTATACACTCCACGAGAGTATTATGTCTTTGTGCATTTGTTTGTAACGCCCAAAAGGAAGCGAGATAGACCCATTATTAATTATACCGATCGACTTAGAATCACTTTTTGAATCGATTTAGCAGTATCCGTCTGTCTGTCCGTCCATCTATTCTTGTAATCACGATACAGGTCGCAATTGTTAACAGAACTAAATGAAACTTTGCACAACGAAGTTTTTTGAAGAAAATCGGTTCAGATTTAGATATAGCCCCCATACGAATTTCACTCCCGATTTGACTCTTTGGTATATATATGGTATGTATATTATTTCATATGTAGTATATTACAACAAATTTTCTTCAAAATTGGCAAAAGATCTTATATTTCAACTAGAAACACCTGTGGTAAAAATGTGTTAGATAGGTTCTGATTTATATATAGCTCACATACAAATTTCGCTCCCGATTTGACATTTTACGCTCTAGAAACAACATATTGTACCAGATTGTCTTCAGATTTAGTAAAATATCTTATATTTAAACTAGCAACACCTATGGTGAAAATAGGTCAGATTGGTTCAGATTTATATATAGCTCCCATACAATTTTCGCTCCCGATTTGACTTTTTCCGCTCTAGAAACCATATATTTTAACAGATCCTCTTCAAATTAGGCGAAATATCTCATATTTGTACTTTAAATAGCCATGGTGCAAATGGGTCAAATCGGTTCATATTTATATATAGCTCCCACACAAATTTCATTCCCGATTTCACTTTTGCCACTCTACAAACCACATATTTTAGCAGATCTTCTTCAATCTTTCAAAATATCTTATATTTCAACTAGAAACACCAATGGTGAAAATGGCTCAGCTCGGTTCAGATTTACATATAGTCCCCATACAAATTTCGCTCCCTGATAGACTTTTTCCGCCCCCGAAACCACGAATTTTCACCGAATTTCTTCAAAGTGAGCATAACACGTTATATTTGAACTGGAAGATCATATTATGAAAGTTAGTCACTTCATTCCATGTTTGGATATAGCCCAGATACAAATATTCTTTTCGATTTGACAAATTGGACCAGGTCATATTAGCCTATGATTAGGAAACATAAAAAAATTCTTCCCGTTTTCACATTTTTACCGAATTGAATTGTATTCGGATAGAAAGTGGAGTGTATCACATAGTCGGCCCCGCCCTACTTTAGCCTTTTCTTACTTGTTTTAAGCTGCGTTCCGATGAACTCCGTATGAAAAAGTGTAAAATCCGGAAAAATTAGATTTTGGGCGTGTACCCGAACGCCCAAAATAAATGAAGTTACTCGTTTGAAAATATTTTAAACAATGCTATGAAATACACAAGTAACAATTGTATTAAAAAGCCAAGATGATGACTGTCTAAAAAAAGAGTTTAAAGTTTTCGAAGCGACAGGACAAACAGACAACATAAACATTTTATTTAATGCTCTACTGACTATTAAGCCAACATCTGTTGAATGCATTTAACATTTAATTAATTTTGAAACTTGAAACAACATTTGAATTGATCTCACATTGCACTTTATTATATAAATTCTGTAGCAGGTTCGTTGTGAAATACATATTTATTTTACTTTAATAAAATGTGCATGTTTCATTGGAAAAAAATAAGTTTAACTCATGATAAACAATATGTTGACGATTTCCCGTGCTGTCCCGGGACCCCGGGAAATTGAAAAAAAATCCCTTGTCCCGGGAAATAAAAAGTACTGCAAATGCAAACCCTAGTCGCTATTTAATTTGAAGCAACTTGGTTCAGATTTAGATATAGCCACCATACTAATTTCGCTCCCTATTTGACATTTTCCGCTCTTTAAATGTATATTTCAACTAGAAATATTTCTGGTGAAAATGGGTCAAATCGGTTCAGATTTAGTAATAGTAATAGTAATAGTTCCCATACAAATGGCGCTCACGATTTTCACCGAATTGAATTGTAGAGGCGTAGACAGTGTAGGGTATCATATAGTCGGCCCGACCGACTTTAGCCTTTCCTTACTTGTTTTTAGCTGTTTAAGCCATGTCCGTCCGTCTATCTGGCTGGCTGGCTGGTGTGCACGATAACTGTCGGAAGTAGTTAAGGAATCTATTCAAACTTTACACATAGGAATATTTTCCCCACACTTCGTTTCGAAGATGGGCGAAATTGTCACGCCCCTTCTGGTACCTCCGACGCAAATGGACCATATTTCTATGTTAAATTAAAACTGATGTAACTTTAACACGAATATTCGGAACCAGCCATATTTCCATATTTGGTTACATTTTTATATTTGTTATATTTACCTGGAAACGATATTGCCACACCCACTCTTGTTACAAAGTGTGAGAGGTGGTTAAAATAAAATTGATGCAACTTATGTCAAAATCAGTTGCAATTTTATATTTGAAAATGTTTTTATAATCACTTTAAATCTATTAAATCGTTATGCTTCTGCCACGCCCCTTCTAGGTCCCCCCCACACAACTGTCCCTAACCTATGTAAAATTAAATCCTTTACAACTTCTATACCGGTGTCTGAAATCCATGTCTGTCATTAATACTTCGGCCCTAAGTAATGTAAGTGTTAAAAGTTGCAAACAAATGCTAGGAATTTTGTTTCAAGGGGTGAGGTTATATATAAGTCGGTTTAACCGACTGAAACTTTCTGGCTTTCAAATCAGATTGTTTCGGCCTCTTCTCATTTGTTTATGCAGTTCAAAAAAAGTATACTTACGTCGTAAGGACAAGTGTGATTCATGTTCGTATAATTCGCTATCACATTGTGAAATGCCCCCAACACTCCACGTTTTGGCATTTTCATGAATTTGCATGCATCCGACGAGGCATTGAACAGGGTCGGTGAATATTGCTTCGTGAGATACTTTAATTCAATGCGGACTTGGCAATTCGTCACGGGCACCTTGAATAGCCGCAGAATGAAGGTGAGTGCTGGCTCATTACGTTCGTCTGCTTTGATTTCACACAAATCGAACCTGGAGAAGTCCTTGTCGATGGATGTACATACCGCCGACTTCAAAGTCAACTTGCAATAATTCTAGGGAAGGCATTCTTAATGAAATATCATGGAAATATATTTTAATTTCTCACCTGCTTCAGCGTAAGCAAAAACATTATAAGTGTTATTTGATATTTGAACATGCTGGTACATCGGCAACACTTAATCTTCTGCTATTTCAAATGGAACTGATTTGAATGTTACAATGTTCAATATTCAAATGATTCGCATGATTTCCGACCATGATCATAATGTCACGGTAATAGTTTAGCGGCATAATCGAGTTTAATAATTACAATAGCTAAACATTCCACTGTGGTCCATTTGTTTAAGCGGCTGTAACTATTTTCTTTTAGTTTTTTCGTTTGTAATTTTTGGTCTGTAATCAATATTTGATTTGAACTGGGATATTGTCCTGGCTCAAGACCATTTTGCATCTATATTTAATAGAATCCAAATTTATTTACAAACTATTGTAACTAATTTCATTGTGAGCCGAATAATAAAGAATTAAGAGAGCGTTGAGTTCAACCTTATTTATGTACCCTCCACCATGGAGTACATTCCAGGGTACCACAGATTGTGGGGCGTCGATACTACCAATTATCCGCTTAATCGTTTATTCGAAAATAGAATAGTATGACCACTTAAATATACATGTTAACAAAACTTTTTTGAATAGAAGTTATTATAAAGCAATTTATTACCACGGAAAGATATTGCGATTGTCTTTCTAATGATACGCATATTGTCCCAAGCTAATATAAAAGGAAATTGGAGCTAAACTCGCTTATGAACGCTTATCTATTTTTATATTTTAACTAACAGCAGTCAATTTTAGCAGACTGCAAACTCTATAGCAGTGTGAATGGTGATGTAAGATTGCAGAATAACCGTTGTTATGCCAAAAAACTGCTGTAATAGCAGAAAAGTGTCTGCTGCTAGACAATGTGTATAACTTCTTTTTTCAAATAGTTGTTTGAAAGTACGTATGTATGTACTTTATATATATTTTGAAGAAATATTACACAAAAAACGATCAAATTCCTCGACGATTCACCCCCCATCAGGCCCCGCATTTTTTGTATGATAAATTGAATATGCTTGTTGACAAAGCATGGGTGTAAATATCTAATGAGTTTTTATACCCTACACCACTTCGTGGTCTAGGGTATTATAAGATAGTTTTGCGCCAAATGTTTGTAACACCAAGAAATAATCGAGCTAGACCCACCTTTAAGTATACCGATCGGCTTAGAATCACCAGCTGAGTCGATTTAACGATGTCTGTCTGTCTGTCCGTCCGTCCGTCTGCTGTCCATCTAAGCTTGTTCGCATTCTACAGGTCGCATTTGTTGTCCGATTGTCATGAAACTTGGCAGAAGTTATTTTTTCTGGCCAAGAACCATCGGTATTATTTGGAGGAAATCGGTTCAGATTTAGATATAGCTCCCATACAAATGTCGCTCCCGATTTGACATTTTACACTTTAGAAAGCACATATTGTACCCCATACAAAGAAACACGTATGCAAAAATTGGATAAGATCGGTTCAGATTTATATATAGCCCCCATACAAATGTCGCTCCCGGTTTGACATTTTCCGCTCTAGAAACGACATATTGTACCCGATTTTCTTTAAATTTGGCAGAACATCTTATAATCCAACTAGAAACACGTATGCAAAAATTGGATAAGATCGGTTCAGATTTATATACAGCCCCCATACAAATGTCGCTCCCGGTTTGACATTTTCCGCTCTAGAAACGACATATTGTACCCGATTTTCTTTAAATTTGGCAGAACATCTTATAATCCAACTAGAAACACGTATGCAAAAATTGGTTAAGATCGGTTCAGATTTAGATATAGCCCCCATACAAATGTCGCTCCCGATTTGACATTTTCCGCTCTAGGAAAGACATATTGTACCCGATTTTCTTTAAATTTTGCAGAACATCTTATAATCCAACTAGAAACACGTATGCAAAAATTGGGTAAGATCGGTTCAGATTTAGATATAGCCCCAATGCAAATGTCGCTCCCGATTTCACTTTTTCCACTTTAGAAACCACATATTGTACCCGATTTTCTTTAAATTTGGCACAACATTTTATAATCGAACTAGAAACACCTATGCTGAAACTGGGTAAGATCGGTTCAGATTTAGATATAGACCCAAACAAATGTCACTCCCTCCGCTCCAGAAACCACATCTTGCACCCGATTTTCTTTAAATTTGGCACAACATCTTATAATCTAACTAGAAACACCTATGCTGAAAGTGGGTATGATCGGTACAGATTTAGATATAGCCCACATACAAATGTCGCTCCCGATTTGACGTTTCCCGCTCTAAAATCCACATATTGTACCCGTTTTTCTTTAAAATTGGCACAACATCTTATAATCCAACCTATGGTGAAAGTGAATGTTGCTCCCGAATGTTTAACCGATTTTGGCCAAACTTTATATATTATATTTCACCAATAAACATACATGGTGAAAGCGGGTCACATCGTTCCAGGTTTCAATCTACCCCCATACAAATGTCCTTTCCGATTTAACATTTTTTGTCAAACACATACATTTACAGGATGCAAAAATCCTTCCCGATTTCACTTTTTTACCAAATTGAATTGTAATGAGATAGAAAGTCCGTCCGACTTTAGGCTTTCCTTACTTGTTTGGGAGATGCCCATATGTCCAAACTTTGGTATAACCCAAATGGGGTCCCAATCTGATCTATTACAGCTCTAGAAACTACATCTTACATCGGATCTTCTTCAAATTTTGCGGATCATGGTATTTTTCAACCAGGAATACCTACCGTGAATGAGAAATATATAGGCCCATGTTTTCGACCAGGCCCAAAATTTAGTTATAGGCCCCTTTTGAAATGTCGGTCCGATTCACCCTATTACTACTGTATAATTTGTATTTGTCTGTCGGATAATTGGATCAATTACAATATTATTAACCATATTCGTTAAATATGACTAAAGATGAATTTATAGTATAATTTATACTGTATAATTTATATGAACTACATAAAATTGCTCCCATGCAATAAATGGGTTTAGTAATCAAAGCGAGGTACATACACAGGGAGTGGTGTAGGGTATTATATAGTCGGCCCCGCCTGACTTTAGCCTTTCCTTACTTGTTAATTTATACAGTAGTTACATGAGTAACAGAATGTTTACACAAAATCTTTATTCCCATATTCCAATTAAATAAAAAATATTTGCCAATGTTTCTTCATTTTTATAATCTTAAATATGTATATATTCGAATAACAAATACAGATTTTTTGTATTCGATGAAATGCAGGACGAAAAACACCTACACATTTTAATTCCAAAAAACCAAATAATTGGTATTTTAGAGTTTCGTCTTCCTACGTCTGAATAATACTTGTTACATATGTATGAACACAAAAATAAAAAATATTATCTCTGAAAATTATTTGGCAGTGAAGAGAGAAATATGATAAAAAATTTTAGTAAGTTAAACTCATTTCTTATTGTTTCGCAACTTTAAAGTAGATTTTAGAATAGTGACCTACACGCAGAGAAAGAATGCATTACGTAAAAACGAAATTTTAGACACGTCAACATCGTTTTTGAGTTTCTTTTGTGGGAAAAATTAGTTTGCTTGTGGTAAACTGTCATCAGTTGTTTCAAATGAACAAAGAGAAATATGTTTTAATATATCAAACAGTTCATTTGTCGAAATGGATTTGTATTATCATTGCAATCTTCCAAAACATTTAGAAGTAACATAAACCCTTGTTGTTGCATCTTTGATGAAAATAGGTCACATCGGTTCAGATTTAGATACAGCTCCATAAAAATGTCGCATCGCAAATGTTACAAACCATACCATATTATATTTGACCTGTGAACATCTGGTATGGAAGTGGAATATGTGGGTCAATGTTTTGATATAGCCCTTATACAAATGTCCCACCTGATTTCAGAGAGCGGTATATAAATTACAAATTGTATTAAAAATACAAATTGTATTTTATTTAAAAATTAAAGTATTGTACTTTCTTTTATATAAGTAAAAATTGTCTACATAAAAAATTCTTAGGTTACTCCAATACTTTTTCGCAGAAACGAAGAATTTCATCTCGCCAATAGATTTTTACATAATTATTAATTTAGAGGTAAATTACTTTTCAATGATATTTGATATACTACAAGTTTGGCACTCATAGTTAAGTTACGCGTTAGCATCAAGAAAATTATTTGCTTTTATTAAGAATTTCAGATTTCATTATGATGTCATAGTGATTCTTATCTACTCTTTTTAAAATTACTAAAATATTTTTTATTAAATTTCCAAACTTTTATTATAGTACACAATTAAAAGTCCATAAGAATTTATGACTTCAATACCGAATTTGCGTTTAAAAAATCGCACCAAGTAACGTCAGAAGTATTGGTGGGTAACTATATCTGCATATACACATACTTACATTGGTGCGATTTTTTAACCGCAAATTCGGCAAGTGAGTTGTGCTTCTCGTTCGTTTGTGAGAATCATCTCCTTATAGAGGCTTTGTTCCTTTATAACAAGAGGTGTGACATTTTTGCTGAAAAAATAACGTCAACCACAAAGAAACTCTCAAACGAAGTTCATTTGTCAAAAATTTCGTTTCTGCGTAATGAATTTTGTCTCTATGTATATTAATTTCATTCTATGTGGATATATAGAAAAGGATTAGAAAATGCCACCCAAACTAATCTGAAGGAATCAACGTTGTTTCCCCATCTTGACGTGGAATGACTCATATTTACTTATGCTGCTTGGTGCTTTAATAACTTTATGTAAACCTACGATTTGAAACTTAACCATACAAAACAATTCGATATTGATGGGATTCATTTATTTCGAAACTAGTGTTTCACGTAACGCTCTATCGAAGTTGATTTCGCTGTATTTTATGTGTATGTATGGCGTTGTGTTGTTATCGGAGCTTGTGTTTGGTCTCTTTTCATGCGAAACGCTGAACACTGCCGTGAGAGTGTCACAAAAAGTGACAGCAACCAAAAAGAAAAAGCTTGAAAATAAACAACCCCATAACCATCCAACGAGCTGCATTAATCAATGTCATTGGATCGAGGTTCTTTTTTGAATCGTTAAAGCAATTTTTCAGCTTAGACATTAAAGGACGTATGTTAGTTATGCCCTCAGGCTTCAGGTGAGTAGTTTCACCTTTGCTTTCTGTGCCGGGCCGGCTTGTCCTGTTCGGCTCTCTATGCTTTTTGCACTTTGATACACTTCCTGTCGAACAGCGCCACCCACCACTATTCGTGAAATATGTTTGGCACTCACGCAAACATTGACTTTTGCCAATTTGTCCCACCCGCACCCACTCCGCCCACGTGTAACGTGTGAGAGACAACAGTTCACCCGTCATTTGATGTGCGGCAAATATTAACAAAATGTATACGATTGGATGAACAGAGAAAGGGAAGAGAGGTGAAATCTACTCTGTGCCAAGGATATGGATTAAATGGAAACCCAAAAAGAAATCACTTTTTCCAATGGCATGTTTAGCAAAGTTCTTTGACTTTTTGATTAGGATTATCCCCCTGTCGTGGGTCAATACCAAAAGGTAATTGAAAGAGGAAAGTGACATGAACAAAAACCGATAGAAAGTAAACCTATCATATTGGGAACGAAACGACCATTACTTTAATTACAGTTCGGGTACGAGGGTGACTTCGAAAGTACTTACAGATTATTCGGAATAATGAAGAAAACAAATTGGAATTTAGTGTTCTACCCTCCACCATACGATGAGGGTATGCTAAACTCAGAAATCAGCCAATTTCCCCAAATCTGGGTAAAATCCATACTTCAATTAAGTTCAATAAATTTGCTCCTGTATAGTTTTAATTTACTTAAAAATAATGATTAAAATAACCTTATTTAAAAAGCATAGTAATGAAAAGAAAATGTTTTTAAAACAATCTAATGAGGTAACAAACAATGATGGTAAAAACGACGTTAAGTTCGACCGGGCCGAACTTTATTACTTTATAAATATAAAATCTTTATTATTTCAAACCACGCTTATAAGCCAAAGCTACCAATGGGTTTATACTACAGTGGCCGACAAAAGTCAACATACGACCCACATTTTTGCGTTTTAGCGAGTTCCAAAAAATATTTGAAAAAAGTAATGATGCGGTTTTGTTTGAAATCGTTTTTTATTCATATAACAATAACAAAATGCTTTACTTCAATATAAACTTAAAAGATATTGGCAAAATAAACAAAAAAACACCTTGACAAAAGTCTACATACGACATAGCATCCCATGGTTTACGTCATTTTTTATAATGTACTTTATAGGAGAATTGACGAAATTTGTATTGTCATTTGTCTTGTGCTTGCTCTTCTTTAAATAAATATAATTCAAGAAACATTAGTCCGCGAAAATGGCTTCTCGTAAAGAAATTGCAACTGATATTCGAAATTTAGTAATAAAATGCAGAAACGAAAGGAAATCTTTAGGCGAAATAGCTAAAACTATATGCAAAAACTTCGAAAATACGGGTACTGTTGAAAATAAGCCCAGAAGTGGGCGTCCAAAAAAACTTAGTCGACGAGATGAAAGCTTTATTTTAAAAGAAGTTAATGAAACCCCGAAAGTGAATGCTACAATGTTGTCCAAACAACTCGCAGAAAGGTCGGATACAATTGTACATCCAAGAACAATTCAAAAAAGTCTGAATAATAATGGTTTCCGAAGCAGAACGCCACGCAAAAAACCTCTTATAAGTGAAAAGAATCGTAAGCTTCGCCTTGAATTCGCCCAGCAACACTTGGACAAGGGATTAGACTTCTGGAAGCGGGTTTTATTTACGGACGAGTCGAAGTATAATATATTTGGAAGTGACAGGAGAGCCAAAGTATGGAGAAAAGCGAATACGGCAATGAATCCGAAGAATTTACTTGCTACGGTAAAGCATGGTGGTGGCAACGTAATGGTTTGGGGTGCCGTCGCGGCGTCTGGAGTTGGAAATCTTGCGTTTATTGAGGGTAACATGGATCGCTATCAATATGAATCCATATTGGAACAAAATCTGAAGGCATCGGTCGATAATTTAAACCTCGGAGAGCGCTGGATTTTCCAACAAGATAACGATCAACGATTGAACATGTGTGGGAGATTCTGCAACGCAGAATCCGAAAACATCACATAACTAGCGCCCAAACGCTAAAAAACAAGCTGGAAGAGGAATGGCGACAAATATCACCTGCGGAATTGGAAAACTTAGTTGCATCAATGCCCAGACGATTGCTGGCTGTTGTAGATGCTCATGGTGGACCAACAAAATATTAAATTATATGATTTTTTAAGAGCTTGATAACTTTTTTTTAAAAAAAAACGCATAAAATTTGCAAAATCTCATCGGTTCTTTATTTGAAACGTTAGATTGGTCCATGACATTTACTTTTTGAAGATAATTTCATTTAAATGTTGACCGCGGCTGCGTCTTAGGTGGTCCATTCGGAAAGTCCAATTTTGGGCAACTTTTTCGAGCATTTCGGCCGGAATAGCCCGAATTTCTTCGGAAATGTTGTCTTCCAAAGTTGGAATAGTTGATGGCTTATTTCTGTAGACTTTAGACTTGACGTAGCCCCACAAAAAATAGTCTAAAGGCGTCAAATCGCATGATCTTGGTGGCCAACTTACCGGTCCATTTCTTGAGATGAATTGTTCTCCGAAGTTTTCCCTCAAAATGGCCATAGAATCGCGAGCTGTGTGGCATGTAGCGCCATCTTGTTGAAACCACATGTCAACCAAGTTCAGTTCTTCCATTTTTGGCAACAAAAAGTTTGTTAGCATCGAACGATAGCGATCGCCATTCACCGTAACGTTGCGTCCAACAGCATCTTTGAAAAAATACGGTCCAATGATTCCACCAGCGTACAAACCACACCAAACAGTGCATTTTTCGGGATGCATGGGCAGTTCTTGAACGGCTTCTGGTTGCTCTTCACTCCAAATGCGGCAATTTTGTTTATTTACGTAGCCATTCAACCAGAAATGAGCCTCATCGCTGAACAAAATTTGTCGATAAAAAAGCGGATTTTCTGCCAACTTTTCTAGGGCCCATTCACTGAAAATTCGACGTTGTGGCAGATCGTTTGGCTTCAGTTCTTGTACGAGCTGTATTTTATACGGTTTTACACCAAGATCTTTGCGTAAAATCTTCCATGTGGTCGAATAACACAAACCCAATTGCTGCGAACGGCGACGAATCGACATTTCACGGTCTTCAGCAACACTCTCAGAAACAGACGCAATATTCTCTTCTGTACGGACTGTACGCATTCGTGTGGTTGGTTTAATGTCCAATAAAGTAAACTGAGTGCGAAACTTGGTCACAATCGCATTAATTGTTTGCTCACTTGGTCGATTATGTAGACCATAAATCGGACGTAAAGCGCGAAACACATTTCGAACCGAACACTGATTTTGGTAATAAAATTCAATGATTTGCAAGCGTTGCTCGTTAGTAAGTCTATTCATGATGAAATGTCAAAGCATACTGAGCATCTTTCTCTTTGACACCATGTCTGAAATCCCACGTGATCTGTCAAATACTAATGCATGAAAATCCTAACCTCAAAAAAATCACTCTTTAGTATCATTTTGTCACGTTAAATTGCATTTTTTATGTCTCATCTCAAACCGTATGTAGACTTTTGTCAAGGTTTTTTCTGTTAATATCTTTTGTGTTTATATTGAAGTAATGCATTTTGTTATTGTTATATGAATAAAACACGATTTCAAACAAAACCGCATCATTACTTTTTTCAAATATGTTTTGGAACTCGCTAAATCGCAAAAATGTGGGTCGTATATTGACTTATGTCGGCCACTGTATATATATCGAAATGATACTTCAAGTAAATTCAAAAAATAAATGTAAGACAAATAGCTTCTTCAAACAAGTATGTAAGCTTCAGTCGGCTAAACCGACTTATATATACCCTCACTCTCAGAGAACATAAATACGGAAGTTATAAGGAATTAAATTGAACGTAAGCCAGGATAATTTGTGTGGAAGATACTAGGAGGTTCGTGTCACATGGTGCCAGCTTCCACATTTATAAAACAATTGTATAAACATGTTCAAATATGAACTCATAGTGGATCCCCTGTACCAGCGTATAATTGTGTAGGAGGTACCAGAAGGGCGTGGCTAAAGCGTAAATATTTTTTTAGGTTTAAAGTGATTATAAAAACATTTTAATATCAAATTGCAAATGATTTTGACTACCCGTACGGATGTTATATCGGTTTTATTGTAACCAAAGTTTACGCCACTTTGTGTGGGAGGTGCCAGAAGTGTCACACCCCTTCTTTGCCCATATTCCATGCCGATGTAAACACTATAAAAGCATTGTCAAATATCAAATTTCACAGTATTCCGATCATCAGTATAGAAGTTATAACAGCATTAATTTTACGTAGTTTTGTGTGATTTAAGTGGGTGGTACTGGAAGGGGAGTGGCAAAACCGGTCATATTTAGTACACTTAAAGTGATTAACAAGTAAGAAGGCGTTAAGTTCGGCCGGGCCGAATCTTATATACCCTCCACCACAGTACATTCCACAGTATTACCAGCAGATTAAAGGATGTCGACTTTACATAGAAGTACAGTACCATATTACGAAAATTGTGATATTTTTATGAACATTACTATATTTGTTTACTATTTCAAACTATAATGTATACTAATGCGCACTGTTTAAAATCGACAATCAGTCGCCATTAGAAAGAAGCATTTTCAGATACAGACAAAGTGATAAGAAAAGTATAAATTTTAAAGATATCCCCATTCGCCCCATTCTCCGCCCAAATGTACAAATTTCGAAAAAAAAAACCTTTTTCGAGTCTTCATAGTCAGAATGTATGCATCGAATTTCATGATTTCAACTGCAGCGGTTTGGTAGGTCCCATTTTATCCCTCTTTTTAATTATATCCCTTAAAAGTACGAATTTCGAAAAATCCCTCTATTTTACGTGTTTATGCAATTAGAGGGATGTACACACCGAATTTCATGATTCTAGCTGTTGTCGTATTATTGGTACCATATTTTATCCCTTTTTGTCCCATTTCGCCGCTAAAACTTTTATTTTCTTCGTGGTGCTTCCAAGCTACAAGAGGAATGTCCGCAACAAATTTTAACTGTATGAAAATAAAAAATTTAATTAATAAGCCAAGGCTACCAATGTTTGTATACTATGTATATATAAAGGAAATAATACTTCAATTCATAAAGTAAATATAAGGGAGCAATCATAAATACCCTAAATATTGGGGGATAGAGAGTGTATTTTCAGCTACAGTTGTTTGGTTGGTTGTATTTCCATCCTATTTTAATTTCAAAAGTATAAATTTTGAAAATACCTTATCTCTCACGTACGCAGTACAAGACAACTTCATGATTCTACCATTTTTTTGTGTATAAGCAACAAAATAAAGTACGAATATTTTACGTGGCTATGCAGTCAGAGGAATGTATACACCGAATTCCATGATTCTATCAGCGGCCATTTTGTTGGTACCATTTTTATCCCCTTTTTCCAATGTTGCCCCCTCAAGAGTACGACTATCTAAAATCTCTTTATTTTACGTATCTACACAATTAGAGGGATGTACACACTGAATTTGATCATTCTAGCTGTATTCGTTTAGTTGGTACTATTTTTATCCCCTGTAGCCATTGTATCCCTTGAAAGTACGAATTTGGAAAAGACGTTTTAATTTCGTGTCTACGCAGTCAGAGGTATGTCTACTCCGAATTTCATGATTCTAGCTGCTGTCATTTGGTAGGTACTATTTTTATCCCCTTTTTCCATTTGAACCCCAAAAAGTACGAATTTTGGAAAGTTCTTTTATTTTACGTGTCTACGCAATCAGAGGAATGTATATATCGAATTTCACTATTCTAGGTGCAGCCGTTAGGTTGGTAATATTTTTATCCCTTTTGTCCCATTTAACCCCTTTAAAGTACGAATTTAGAAAAAATACTTTTATATTATTTATCTACTCTATTAGAGGAATGTACACGCCAAATTCCGTGTTTCTATCTGTTGTCGTTTGAAAGGTACCATTTTTATCCCTTTTTGTCCCATTTCGCCCCCTATAAATAAAAATCACTCTATGGTGTCATTTTATGCTATAAAGGGAATACGCATTGCGAATATCAAGTAAATACAAGGTAATATGTTCAAAAAACATGCTGAAATACACAAAATATTAGGGGTATTTTCAGTCCTTGTGAGGGAAAAATTTTTCCCTCTGGGCCGATTTCGTCCACTTTCAATCCCAACCGATCTACAACCATAAGACACATTTACGAAAAATTTGAACCTCCTAGCTCATTTCGTTCGGCCGCTATCGTGCTTTCAACAGACAGACAGACAGACAGACAGACAGACGGACAGACGGACAGACGGACAGACGGACAGACGGACAGACGGACATGGCTATATCGTCTTAGAATTTTACCACGACCCAGAATATATATACTTTATGGTGTCTCCGATGAATATTTCAAGGTGTTACAAACGGAATGACAAAGTGAATATACCCCCATCCTGGAGGTGGAGGGTATAAAAAAACATTATCATATACCAAAATATAGCTGATTCTGGAAATACTTGTGGAAGTTATATGGGTTTTAATTTAACATTGAAATATGAGATATTTGTGTGGGAGGTACCAGAAGGGGTGTGGCAATTTCGCCCATCTTCGAACTTAAACTATGTTTGGGAAAAATATTACCATGTGCAAAGTTTGAATCGATTTGTGGAACGTGTCTATGCAGTCAGAGGAATGTAAACACCGAATTCCATGATTCTAGCTGCGGCCATTTGGTTGGTAAAAAGTTAGTATACCACCTTCCTGGAGGTGGAGGATATAAAAATATGTCGTTTTCGACTATATACAATACACTAGTTTCAATATATTTGTAAACTAGTGTTATTTATGCCAAGTTCAAATTAATTAATTATTAAAACAAGTAAAAAAGCGTTAAGTTCGGCCGGGCCGAGTCTTATATACCTTTCACCACGGAGTGTATTCCACAGTATTACCGGCAGATTAAAAGTATTACCATAGAAGTGTACTACCATATTAGGAAAATTGTGATGCTTCATTATTATAATATTAATAGCCCTCTACTATATATCTATATATATAAAAGAGTTGCGTTACTGACTGACTGACTGACTGACTGACTGACTTATCATTGACCAGCCCCCAGACCAAACGGCTGAAGCCAGGGTCATGAAATTTTCAGTGTAGTTCCCAAATATGACGTAGACATCGACTAAGAAAGGGTTTTACGAAATTCGTACTTTTAGGGGATAAAATGGCCCAAAAAGGGATAAACATCGAACCTTCGTCCTGACTAAACGGCAGTAGCTATAAACATGAAATTCGGTGAGTTCCTTGCAATGACCATGCAGACGAGCTACAAATAGGGATTTTTCGAAATTTGTACTTTTAAGGGACGAGCGGGACAAAAAGGGATAAAAATGGTACCAACTAAAGTATTACAGCTAGAAACGTGAAATTTGGTATGTAAATTCCTCTGACCATATAGTAACGAAGTAAAATTGGATTTTTCGAAATTTGTACTTTTAAGGGACGGCGGGACAAAAAGGGATAAAAATGGTACCAACTGAAGTATTACAGCTAGAAACGTGAAATTTGGTATGTAAATTCCTCTGACCATATAGAAACGAAGTAAAATGGGATTTTTCGAAATTTGTACTTTTAAGGGACGAGCGGGACAAAAAGGGATAAAAATAGTACCAACTAAAGTATTACAGCTAGAAACGTGAAATTTGGTATGTAAATTCCTCTGACCATATAGAAACGAAGTAAAATTGGATTTTTCGAAATTTGTACTTTTAAAGGACGAGCGGGACAAAAAGGGATAAAAATAGTACCAACTAAAGTATTACAGCTAGAAACGTGAAATTTGGTATGTAAATTCCTGTGACCATATAGAAACGAAGTAAAATTGGATTTTTCGAAATTTGTACTTTTAAGGGACGAGCGGGACAAAAAGGGATAAAAATAGTACCAACTAAAGTATTACAGCTAGAAACGTGAAATTTGGTATGTAAATTCCTCTGACCATACAGTAACGAAGTAAAATTGGATTTTTCGAAATTTGTACTTTTAAGGGACGAGCGGGCCAAAAAGGGATAAAAATGGTACCAACTAAAGTATTACAGCTAGAAACGTTAACTTTGGTATGTAAATTCCTCTGACCATATAGAACCGAAGTAAAATGGGATTTTTCGAAATTTGTACTTTTAAGGGACGAGCGGGACAAAAAGGGATAAAAATGGTACCAACTAAAGTATTACAGCTAGAAACGTGAAATTTGGTATGTAAATTCCTCTGACCATATAGTAACGAAGTAAAATTGGATTTTTCGAAATTTGTACTTTTAAGGGACGGCGGGACAAAAAGGGATAAAAATGGTACCAACTGAAGTATTACAGCTAGAAACGTGAAATTTGGTATGTAAATTCCTCTGACCATATAGAAACGAAGTAAAATGGGATTTTTCGAAATTTGTACTTTTAAGGGACGAGCGGGACAAAAAGGGATAAAAATAGTACCAACTAAAGTATTACAGCTAGAAACGTGAAATTTGGTATGTAAATTCCTCTGACCATATAGAAACGAAGTAAAATTGGATTTTTCGAAATTTGTACTTTTAAAGGACGAGCGGGACAAAAAGGGATAAAAATAGTACCAACTAAAGTATTACAGCTAGAAACGTGAAATTTGGTATGTAAATTCCTGTGACCATATAGAAACGAAGTAAAATTGGATTTTTCGAAATTTGTACTTTTAAGGGACGAGCGGGACAAAAACGGATAAAAATAGTACCAACTAAAGTATTACAGCTAGAAACGTGAAATTTGGTATGTAAATTCCTCTGACCATATAGAAACGAAGTAAAATGGGATTTTTCGAAATTTGTACTTTTAAGGGACGAGCGGGACAAAAACGGATAAAAATAGTACCAACTAAAGTATTACAGCTAGAAACGTGAAATTTGGTATGTAAATTCCTCTGACCATATAGAAACGAAGTAAAATTGGATTTTTCGAAATTTGTACTATTAAAGGGATAAAAATGGTACCAACTAAAGTATTACAGCTAGAAACGTGAAATTTGGTATGTAAATTCCTCTGACCATATAGAAACGAAGTAAAATTGGATTTTTCGAAATTTGTACTTTTAAGGGACGAGCGGGACAAAAAGGGATAAAAATAGTACCAACTAAAGTATTACAGCTAGAAACGTGAAATTTGGTATGTAAATTCCTCTGACCATATAGAAACGAAGTAAAATTGGATTTTTCGAAATTTGTACTTTTAAGCGACGAGCGGGACAAAAAGGGATAAAAATAATACCAACTAAAGTATTACAGCTAGAAACGTGAAATTTGGTATGTAAATTCCTCTAACCATATAGAAACGAAGCAAAATTGGATTTTTCGAAATTTGTACTTTTAAGGGACGAGCGGGCCAAAAAGGGATAAAAATGGTACCAACTAAAGTATTACAGCTAGAAACGTTAACTTTGGTATGTAAATTCCTCTGACCATATAGAACCGAAGTAAAATGGGATTTTTCGAAATTTGTACTTTTAAGGGACGAGCGGGACAAAAAGGGATAAAAATGGTACCAACTAAAGTATTACAGCTAGAAACGTGAAATTTGGTATGTAAATTCCTCTGACCATATAGTAACGAAGTAAAATTGGATTTTTCGAAATTTGTACTTTTAAGGGACGAGCGGGACAAAAAGGGATAAAAATGGTACCAACTGAAGTATTACAGCTAGAAACGTGAAATTTGGTATGTAAATTCCTCTGACCATATAGAAACGAAGTAAAATGGGATTTTTCGAAATTTGTACTTTTAAGGGACGAGCGGGACAAAAAGGGATAAAAATAGCACCAACTAAAGTATTACAGCTAGAAACGTGAAATTTGGTATGTAAATTCCTCTGACCATATAGAAACGAAGTAAAATTGGATTTTTCGAAATTTGTACTTTTAAAGGACGAGCGGGACAAAAAGGGATAAAAATAGTACCAACTAAAGTATTACAGCTAGAAACGTGAAATTTGGTATGTAAATTCCTGTGACCATATAGAAACGAAGTAAAATTGGATTTTTCGAAATTTGTACTTTTAAGGGACGAGCGGGACAAAAACGGATAAAAATAGTACCAACTAAAGTATTACAGCTAGAAACGTGAAATTTGGTATGTAAATTCCTCTGACCATATAGAAACGAAGTAAAATGGGATTTTTCGAAATTTGTACTTTTAAGGGACGAGCGGGACAAAAACGGATAAAAATAGTACCAACTAAAGTATTACAGCTAGAAACGTGAAATTTGGTATGTAAATTCCTCTGACCATATAGAAACGAAGTAAAATTGGATTTTTCGAAATTTGTACTATTAAAGGGATAAAAATGGTACCAACTAAAGTATTACAGCTAGAAACGTGAAATTTGGTATGTAAATTCCTCTGACCATATAGAAACGAAGTAAAATTGGATTTTTCGAAATTTGTACTTTTAAGGGACGAGCGGGACAAAAAGGGATAAAAATAGTACCAACTAAAGTATTACAGCTAGAAACGTGAAATTTGGTATGTAAATTCCTCTGACCATATAGAAACGAAGTAAAATTGGATTTTTCGAAATTTGTACTTTTAAGCGACGAGCGGGACAAAAAGGGATAAAAATAATACCAACTAAAGTATTACAGCTAGAAACGTGAAATTTGGTATGTAAATTCCTCTAACCATATAGAAACGAAGCAAAATTGGATTTTTCGAAATTTGTACTTTTAAGGGACGAGCGGGACAAAAAGGGATAAAAATGGTACCAACTAAAGTATTGCAGCTAGAAACGTGAAATTTGGTATGTAAATTCCTCTGACCATATAGAAACGAAGTAAAATGGGATTTTTCGAAATTTGTACTTTTAAGGGGCGAGCGGGACAAAAAAGGATAAAAATGGTACCAACTAAAGTATTACAGCTAGAAACGTGAAATTTGGTATATAAATTCCTCTGACCATATAGAAACGAAGTAAAATTGGATTTTTCGAAATTTGTACTTTTAAAGGACGAGCGGGATAAAAATGGTACCAACTAAAGTATTACAGCTAGAAACGTGAAATTTGGTATGTAAATTCCTCTGAATAGAAACGAAGTAAAATTGGATTTTTCGAAATTTGTACTTATAAGGGACGAGCGGGACAAAAAGGGTACCAACTAAAGTATTACAGCTAGAAACGTGAAATTTGGTATGTAAATTCCTCTGACCATATAGAAACGAAGTAAAATGGGATTTTTCGAAATTTGTACTTTTAAGGGGCGAGCGGGATAAAAATGGTACCACCTAAAGTATTACAGCTAGAAACGTGAAATTTGGTATGTAAATTCCTCTGAATAGAAACGAAGTAAAATTGGATTTTTCGAAATTTGTACTTATAAGGGACGAGCGGGACAAAAAGGGTACCAACTAAAGTATTACAGCTAGAAACGTGAAATTTGGTATGTAAATTCCTCTGACCATATAGAAACGAAGTAAAATGGGATTTTTCGAAATTTGTACTTTTAAGGGGCGAGCGGGATAAAAATGGTACCACCTAAAGTATTACAGCTAGAAACGTGAAATTTGGTATGTAAATTCCTCTGAATAGAAACGAAGTAAAATTGGATTTTTCGAAATTTGTACTTATAAGGGACGAGCGGGACAAAAAGGGTACCAACTAAAGTATTACAGCTAGAAACGTGAAATTTGGTATGTAAATTCCTCTGACCATATAGAAACGAAGTAAAATGGGATTTTTCGAAATTTGTACTTTTAAGGGGCGAGCGGGATAAAAATGGTACCAACTAAAGTATTACAGCTAGAAACGTGAAATTTGGTATGTAAATTCCTCTGAATAGAAACGAAGTAAAATTGGATTTTTCGAAATTTGTACTTATAAGGGACGAGCGGGACAAAAAGGGTACCAACTAAAGTATTGCAGCTAGAAACGTGAAATTTGGTATGTAAATTCCTCTGACCATATAGAAACGAAGTAAAATGGGATTTTTCGAAATTTGTACTTTTAAGGGGCGAGCGGGACAAAAAAGGATAAAAATGGTACCAACTAAAGTATTACAGCTAGAAACGTGAAATTTGGTATATAAATTCCTCTGACCATATAGAAACGAAGTAAAATTGGATTTTTCGAAATTTGTACTTTTAAAGGACGAGCGGGATAAAAATGGTACCAACTAAAGTATTACAGCTAGAAACGTGAAATTTGGTATGTAAATTCCTCTGAATAGAAACGAAGTAAAATTGGATTTTTCGAAATTTGTACTTATAAGGGACGAGCGGGACAAAAAGGGTACCAACTAAAGTATTACAGCTAGAATCGTGAAATTTGGTATGTAAATTCCTCTGACCATATAGAAACGAAGTAAAATTGGATTTTTCGAAATTTGTACTTTAAAGGGGCGAGCGGGATAAAAATGGTACCACCTAAAGTATTACAGCTAGGATCGTGTAATTTGGTATGTACATTTCTCTGACCATATAAAAACGAAGTAAAATTGGATTTTTCGAAATTTGTACTTTTCAGGGGCGAGCGGGACAAAAAAGGGATAAAAATGGTACCAACTAAAGTATTACAGCTAGAATCGTGAAATTCGGTATGTAAATTTCTCTGACCATATAGAAACGAAGTAAAATTGGATTTCTCCAAATTTGTAGTTTTAAGTGGCGACCGGGACAAAAAGGGATAAAACTGGTACCAATTTTACTATTACAGCTAGAATCGTGAAATTTAGTGTGTAAATTCCACTGATCATATAGCAGCGCAGTAGTTTGATTTTTCGAAATTTGTACTTCTAAGGGGTGCGCGGGACGAAAAGGGATAAAAATGCTGTACAATCCTGTGTTACCAAATAAAGTATATATTTTTAGGGGAAGCAAAAACATATTTTACCTATAGTGATTTTTCAAAATGTGTACTTTTTGTACTTAAAGATATAAACTGGCTGACTGAATCTAGGAACATGAGATCGAGGATATAAATGGTTGTAATATTTTGTTCAAAACTTGGTAGAAAATTATTAAAATTATACATACAAGGTAGTTCAGCTAAAATAGTCAAGCACATTCCTTTGACTGTGTGTGAGTGCTAGCTAATAGGAGGTTTCCAAATTACTATTTTAGATATATCTATAGCCACCAAAAGAAAATTAAATAAATACTATCTAAAAACAGAGACGGATAAAATTAACGAATAACTTGCTTTTTCGCGTGCGAAGCAGCGGGTACTGCTAGTATAAATATAAAACTACAGCCGTTTGCTTGGCTGTACGAATTTAGAAAAATTCGTACCTCTTGAATATCATGATTCTAGCCTTAGCCGCTTGATTGGTGTCACATTTAATTCCATTTAGATCCTGAAGGTACAAATATCGAGAATCTCTTTATTTTTCGTGTCTACGAAGTCAGAACTATGTACACCCGAATTTCACTATTCAAACTGCGGTAGATCTTCCGAGATTAAATATAACGCGGTCTGGAAAAGTTCATCAAGATCCGATGAAATGTGAAGATTTCACCGAGGTAATTGGATAAATTGGAGGGACATTTGCAGGGGGCTATAACAAGATTTGTCGGATGCAGTGGACTATCCACTAGGTAGGTATTACTTGTTGAAATATAACATGATCTGCAAAATTTGATACAAGTACTGCTGTATGATGTGAGTTCTAGGCCGGTGATGGTAAAATGTGGCTGCTAGGACGGTAATACTAAAAATTGTTTCCAATTTTAAGGGGACTACACCAAAAAGTTGATCGCTTGCTCTTTTGCATCTGAAAATACCCCCAAATATTTAGACTATATAAACATTTTTTTAATTTCTACTTTATATAAACTTGTAATTTGTTGCTTACATTCCTCTGGTAGCGTAAATTCACCAAAAAGTAAATAAAAGTTTTAGCGGGCGAAATGGGACAAAAAGGGATAAACATTGTACCAATGATATGCCAACAGCTAGAAACATGTAAACAATGTACATCCCACTAATTGCATAGATACGTAAAATACCAAAATTTTTCCAATTTCGCACTTTTAAGGATACAATAGGAAAACAGGGATAAAAATCGTACCCACTTTCCTCAAAGCAAGTAAAATTTACTCAAACTGAGGAAAAATTTTCTCAAATCAAGTAAATTTTTACTTAAACTGAGGAAAATGTTTAAGAAATTTTAATAAAGTCAATTAAATTTATACTCAAAATTAGGAAAATATTCCGATTTTTTCCTTAGATTCAGATTCCGGAAAAACGTAATTTCTTTTTTTTTTGACTTTGTCGAACTGTTTCTCTTACATTTTAAGAGATTTTGCACTCAACTTTTTTTATTAGAATTTGTGGTTTCATAGCTTTATTATTACACGAAAACTGTGTTTGTGCCAAATATAGTTTGGTTGTAATGAATATTGTAAAAAATATCCTTTTTGAACAAATGTCTGAATTTGGACCAAAACAACTTTTTTCCTTCAAAAGCCAAATGTCTGAATTTGGACCAAAACAACTTTTTTCCTTCAAAAGCCTTTAACGAAATATATACATATTTGGAAAATTTGAAGGGTTCGCCGCTTTTGTAGGAAGATAGGTTACATTTAGTGCAACAAGTCAGATTTTTATTTGAAAAACCATTTCATTTTCGTCTCATTAACTTCTGAAAAGTAAGTACGCGGATAAAAAGATGAGCAAATTTCCTTTATCCTCATGCTAAATTTTATAACAATCGGAGTTTATTTACCCAAAAAACCAAAATAATACCTGATTTAGCAGACAAATCGAATTACTGGACGAAAACTGCACACAGGTCTCTTTTTTGACTTCATCGAACTGTTTCTCGCATATTTTAACTCATTTTTTTATTAGAAATTTCTTAGCTTTATTATGATGTCAAAACTATGTTTGTATCAAATATAGTTTGTTTGTTATAAATATTTTAAAAAATATCCTTTTTGAACAAATGTCTGTCGTTTTTATACACTCCACGAGAGTATTATGTCTTTGTGCATTTGTTTGTAACACCCAAAAGGAAAAGAGTTAGACCCATAGTTTATTATACAGATCGGCTTAGAATCACTTTCTGAGTCGATTTAGCAACATCCGTCCGTCCGTCTGTCCATCTATTGTTGTAATCAAATTACAGGTCGCAATTATAGTCCGATCTTAATAAAAATTGGCACAAGTAAGTTTTTTTGGATCAAGGACGAACGCTATTTAATTTGAGTCAAATCGGTTCAGATTTAGATATAGCCCCCATACAAATGTCGCTCCCGATTTGACTTTTCCGCTCTAGAAACACATATTGTATCCGATTTTCTGTCAATTTGGCACAACATCTTATAATACAAATAGAAACACCTATGCAGAAAGTTGGTAAGATCGGTTCAGATTTAGATATAGCCCCCATACAAATGTCGCTCCCGATTTGACTTTTTTCGCTCTAGAAACCACATATTGTACCCGATATTCTTCAAATTTGGCTCAACACCTTATAATCTAGTTAGAAACACCTGTGGCAAAAGCGGGCTAGATTGGTTCAGATTTAGATATAGTCCCCATACAAATGTCACTCCCGATTTGACATTTTCCGCTCTAAAACCAAATATTGTACCCTGTTTTCTTTAAAATTGGCACAATATCTAATAATCTAACTAAAACATCTATGGTGAAAGTAGGTAAGATCGGATTTAGATATACATTTATCAGATCAGATCAGATTTAGATATACATTTATTTATATTTATACAAATGTTGCTACCAAATGTTTAACCGATTTGGACCAAACTTTATATATTATATTTCATCTATAAACATACAAGTGGGTCACAGCGCTCCATGTTTCAATATACCCCATACAGATGTTCTTTCCGATTTAACATTTTTTGTCAAACACATATATTTACAAGCACAAAAAAATCCTTCCCGATTTCACTTTTTTACCGAATTGAATTGTAATAGGATATAAAGTGGAGTGTATCATATAGTCGGCTCCGCCCGACTTTAGCCTTTCCTTACTTGTTTTCAGTATAACTTTTTGCACTAATCCTTGGGACCTTGTGATGACCACATACAAATGTCCTTACAATGTTGGCTATAAATATATATAATAAAACATGAATTACATTGGGTCTGGATCAAATAGTGTATATCATGTTGCATTTCACCAATCTTTTGATATATGTATGTCCCATACAAATGTCCCTCCAATTTACACTATTACCGCTCTATAATCTACACCTTGCATCGGTTCTTAGTCAAATTTACCAACTGCTAAGACGTATCAACTCAATCATCATTGACAGATGACAATTAAGTGGATTACATTGTTCTTTGTTTTGATATAGTCCCACTAGAATGTTTTTTTGGTTAGCACCCATTCGAAATTTGCTGAGTCAAAATCTTCGATCTACTTTATTGTTCAAAAAGTTAATGCAATATATCTAAATGATCGTAGAGATGATCCCTAACAAAATATTTATATTTTTTTGGGGTGACTGAAACATTTTATTTTGAAAAAATTATTTATTTTTTTTACTTTTTCGAAAATGATCGATGTTCTGGAACATACATATATTCGTTGATAAAACCATCTTGAAAAAAAGAAACAATAATAATACTCACCATGCCTTGAAACTGATTTAGATTCTATGAATAAATGAAACAACTGGTACAAAATTAGATTTTTATAAATCAAATATGTATCTTGTATAAATCTTAATAGATGATTTATTTGCTATCAGTTTGGTAGTGGTTAACTTTGTTTAGTTTAGTTTTGTTATACTTGCTTCGTTTATAATATTCTTATGTACTAATATTATTGATAATACATTGTTTCATATCATAATGTCATAATTTACAAATAATTTTCATTTACAAATTTTACAAAGCATGCGGTCTATACAATTACAAAATAATTTTCGGTTGACTCATGGCAATAAAGTTTGAAATCTTTAATGATGATTTACAAAACTTTTCGTCCCTGATGAAGCCCCTTGAAATCAACACTAAAAATCATATTATCTATTTTTTCCATGTTTTCTTTTCCAATATGAGCAAGACGCGAAAGGTTTAAACATATTTGTTTGCATAAACTTTGCAGTGTTCAGGCAGCCTGCGAGATATAGATAGCTCTAGGTCCAATGATAACCTTATCATCAAATTTGGAACAATATGGAAGTCTATGCATTTAATACCCCCAGAATGCTACCACTCCATGCAACCTTATCGGCATTGTCAACAAATGGTGTATTGTCTACACCATGTATTCCGCGATGCAAACAACTTAGGATTACACTACGCCCGGAGTCATTTCGCGAACACTATTATACAGGCATATATAGTGCAACCGTAAATTTCTTTGTTCTGATATGGACGGCACATTTGGCTGTTGAATTTTCTGCTGAAGAGAACCAACTTAATTTGTGATGGAGTTACTCCACGTGATATTGAGGGCTCTCTGAAGTATATCCCTGAGTGTACCTGGGAATTTCCCCCTAACTGCTATTGCCACCAGGCCACAATCCCCATTATCCCCAAATATAAAAAAATATATATAAGTATAGCTTATATCAAAGAATTTGACTAAAACAAACATACATATATATGATTATCTTGTTGATTTATCAAAATATTTGATCATTCTTGGCCCCAAAATAGTCATGAAAAATTCCCAATTATCTACAAAATCATAAGAAACGTAGTGTGGAGCCATGTAATAAATGACTCCGAGACATTTATAACTAAATTTCGATTCCCAGTTAAAATAAGTGGCCTCAGGAAGATACAAAATAAGTCATTATTGATAACTAGCCAAATAATGTGTGATCAATAATGGTCTTAATAAGTGATGAAAACAACATTTTTATTAAATTATATATTTTGTATAGACTTGTTAACAATCTGAATATAGAATTTTGGGCAGTTTTTCTTTAAGCCTGGATAACTAAACTGTGATAGCAACAGCACTGCTATTCTCACCAAAATCTGAAGTTCTATGAAATTTAACTTACCAATAACTACTTATTTAAACCATTATAAGGAAGTAATTATGTCATGCTTCAAAATAATGCAGGGCGTAACGAACTGTCATTACTAGGTAATGCTAATAATAATGAGGTTTCATTACCAAGTATTTGCTGGATACTTCGAAAATATTCCAACAAAATCATCAAAATATTTTTTGAAATCCCCACATAAATATCTCCTGGTTGGGAGGGAAATATCCACATGTGACATGGCTGATTGCCACATTATCTGTAAATGCACGCAATGGGTATTCCTTGACATCAATAGATCCTCAATAAAACTAACCAGATCTTGCAAGGTGCTCTCAATGCATTTACTCTTGCAATATGCATACTGTCGACTTGACAGTAGCGTCTAATCTATGCTCATTCGGAGCAGTTCTCATACTTACCTTTAATTTCTACCATGATCGAATAATAGAGTACGTACTAAGTCGCCTTCGCCAAAAATTGGAATTTTAATAATAATGTATAAAAATATAAGAAATATATATCAATGGTCATTCATTAAAGGCTTTGAGACATAACCCAAAATTGAAAATTAAATTAATAAAGAACAAATAAAAATGCGTTAAGTTCGGCCGGGCCGAATCTTATATAGTCTCCACCACGGAGTACATTCCACAGTATTGCCGGCAGATTAGAGGCTGCCAACATTACATAGAAGTGCACTACCATATTAGGAAAATTGTGATGCTTCATTATTATAATATAAATAGTCCTCTACTATATATATACATGTAAAACTTCAAGTGGAATCAAAAAGAGAACATTAGGCAGCAATCTTCAAAAATGTGCCCTATTATTGGGTAGAAACACTTACACTTCTTCCCTCTAGGATATACTGAGGGGCAGTTTTGGGCATTTCTTTCATAAAAAAAAATATAAAAAGGGTTGCAGTTGGAGGGTAGGAGTGTTCTGAGAAAATATTGGGGGTTTGTCATACATTTGACTCCACAAGGGCCTCCTTGGGGCAGTTAGAGTGGTGGGAGCAAATTTTATGAAAATGTAGTTTTTGTATGGGAGCCCCATTACGGAGTGGAGATAGGGGGCAGGTATGTTTGGGGAAATTAATTGCGAGCCAGTCTTCCCTCTAGGGGTCACTAGGGGGCTGTTTTGAGCCTTTCCTTCATTAAAAAATTATAAACATTTAAAAAAAATGTGTGGGGACCACCTTAAGAGTTGAAGACAGAGGGTAGTATTGGGGGTTGGCCATACATTTGACTCCACTAGGGCCTTTCTTGGGGCAGTTAGAGTGGTGGTAAAAGTTTTTATAAAAATTAGTTTTTGGCGTACGGTCATAACGCCCAAGGTCATAACGCTCAAATTGAAAATGCCAAAGCCCCAACGATGCGTTGATTGTGTTATTGTAAATGTATCGATTTTTTGGGCAATTGTGACATTATTTCTAAGCAATAACGCCCAAAACTATAACGCCTAATCCACTGACCGTCATAAAACCCAAATTTGCGACATATTACCCAAAACCCTCATGATTACCAAGTAACCGGCCCTCGGCCGGGATTAGACAGATTTAATCCTATGGTGTATGTCCAAAACCATCTACACAAAGTAAAAGTTTTCTGCGTTGCCGGCCTGGATTTTCCCCTGGGAGGGGTTTTCATCTAGTTTTACAAAAAATAAAGCAGTTGAAAATTCTGCTAATTTAAGTCAAAGACATACATTCGTTGCGAAAGTTCTGACGAGATGGGGTAGCGCCCATCTTTTAGCTGCAACAATAAAGGTCTCACTTTGCCTTTTTGCTAATTTTGGGTTCTGCTGAAGACTTCAGCACAACCTTTGGTCTTAAACCAAAATAAATGACAACACATACATCATAACAGACCAACAATACATACAAACAACAATTCTGTTAATTATTTTAGTCAATTTTCAATCAATGTTCAATTTTTCTCATGAAGTCTAGTCAGTCTATGGAGCAATTATAAATGACATTAATTTGATTGTGTGTGATTACACTGAAAGAAAAACGTACGTAACCGGAATGAAATTGTACGTTGCTATAACGAATTTGTTCATTGAAAGTCAACCAATGTCGGCGTTCGTTACTGCAACGAATCTTGATTTAATGGAAATTATAGTTCTACAACGAATATGTTCGTTGCTGCAACAATGTTTTTTTCGTTGCTGCAGCAATGCTGATACGTTGCTGCGACAATGCTATTTCGTTGCTGCAACAACTCTAATTCATTGCTGCAATAACTCTGATTCGTTGCTGCAACAACGCGGTTTTCTTGCTGAAACAATGTGGTTTCGAAAACATTCGTGGCAATAAATTAAACATTTTCGTTGTAGCAACGAAACTTTATCGTTGCAGCAATGAACGCCGACGTTAGTTGATTTTCAAAAACAAAATTCGTCCCGGCCTCTAAGGTTTCAGTAAAGATAATTTAGTTCCATTATCACCACCGGTAGTGGACTTCGAAGTGATTATTCGCAACAGCAGTTCAGCTACTTAAGGCAGAACTCGATCAACGCGAATGAAAATTACTATCGAATACATCCCAAAAACACACACTAGGAAAACACATAATTTGTTTGTTTCCGATTGTTGCACCAACGAATATATTGTTGCTGCAACGATATCAGTTTTGTTGCTGCAACGAATGCGTTGTTGAGGTAAAGTGTTTCATCCAAACTCCATTAATTTAAGAATTTTTAACAAAAAATTGTATAAAAACAATGATTATAATCAGAAATTTATAGATTTTTTTATTAATTAATGTTTTCCCATATAAAAAATTAAAGAGAATATTTTCGTTGCATCAACGAATTTTGAATTGTTGCAGGAACGAAACTACGAAAAATCGGTTTCATACCATAAACGTTCACATTGTTGCAGCAACGTGTCGGATTGTTGCGGGAACGAAATATTTCGTTGATGCAAGGCAATGGCAATAACGAATCTGATTCGTTCATGCATCGAACGATTTTTCTTTCAGTGTACGTGAGCGTTTGGCAACCATTCATATTTTATTACCAGGATCTTCCAGAAATATTTTGATACATTCATCGGCAAAATTGCATTTCTGTAATCCATCTATCAGTACACTCAAAGGAATTTGTCAATAAATGAAAGCAGAAAGTCTACTGAAAGAGCAGATTCTCTGCTGAAAAAGATACAGCAGATCTGCTGAGGTGGTAAACACCTGTTTGCTGTTTTTAGCAATATAGAAAAAAACTTTAAGCGATGTACAGAAGAGTATGACCACTTAAAAATACATGTTAACGATACTTTTTTGAATAGAAGTTATTATAAAGCAATTTATTACCACGGAAAGATATTGCGATTGTCTTTTTAATTATACGCATATTGTCCCAAGCTAATATAAAAGGAACGCTTATCTATTTTTATATTTTAATCAACAGCAGCCAATTTTAGACAATCGCTGCTTTTTGTTGTAACTCCTACTCAGGTTCGAGATCATTTGTTTTTGTTTTCTTAAACAGAAAACAAAGTATTTTAAAAAGAAGTGTGTGATATTTATTTGGGACGCTACTCCCCCTTTTTAACCGACTTGTTCTCTAAGTGTATAACTTCTTTTTTTTCAAAAAATTGCTTGAAAATAAAAACATACATATATATTTTGAAGAAATATTACACAAAAAACAATCGAATTCCTCGGCGCTTGACCCCCATTCAGGCCACACATTTTTCCGTGATAAAAGCAGAAAATTGGATATGCTTGTTGACAAAGTATGGGTCTATATATGATGTCAGGAGTTACATGAGTAACAGGATGTTTACTCAAAATCTTCTTCCGATTTAATAAAAAATATGTGGAAATATTTTTCATTTTTATAATCTTAAATATGTATAAATTCGAATAACAAATACAGCTTTTTTGTACTCGATGAAATGCAAGACGAAAAACACCTACAATTTTAATTCCAAAAACCAAATAATTGGTATTTTAGAGTTTCGTTTTCCTACGTAGATCTAAGTTACTGAATTTGCTGTTTCTCTTTTGAATAATACTTGTTACATATGGGCATCTCCCAGTGGCCCGGACGCGACATTCGCACGTCTTAAACTACGCCAAAAACAAGAAAGAAAGTCGATCAGCCTTTTTAGTGTTCTAAAGCGCTTAAAGAGTACTACATTTTAAAAATATATCGTCAGGATTTAGTACAAATTAGTACAAAATTATAAACAATTTTACATCGAAACGGACGCGACAAAAAACAGAAGTACTTTTGAAGGTCTTATAGAAATATACAAAGTTCAAAATTTTTTTGAGAGCTTTGTTTTTCCATGTATACAATGAAGGTCAGATGATATATTTTGTTCGTAGATTTATGAAATATGAGAATTATCTCTTAATTTTTTTTAATTAAGCACAGTAGAAATACTGACGGGAAAAATATTTTCACTCGTAGTAAAAAAAAAATATTAATTTTCGCTATAACACTTCAACTTTTAATAAAAATGAAACTTCAAGTTTCACAATAAAAAGTTGTAGAAATAAGGAAAAATAAAGTTAAAAGCTATTAATGTGGTCTGATTTCATTTGTCTGGTAGACCTTTTTTGGGAGATTCCCATTTGTACACAAAAATAAACAAGTAAGAAAAGGCTAAAGTCGGTCGGGACCGACTACATAATACACTCCACTTTCTATCCTAATACAATTCATTTCGATAAAAAGTGTAAACGGGAAGGATTTTTGTAGGTTACCTAATCATAGGCTAATATAACCTGACCCAATTTGTCAAATCGAGAAAAATATTTGTATCGGAGCTATATCCAATAATGGAATGAAGTGACCCACTTACACAATAGATTCTTCCAGCTCAAGTATTACGTGTTAAGCTCAATTTGAAGAAATTCGGTGAAAATACGTGATTTCTGGACGGAAAAAGTCAAGCCGGGAGCGAAATTATGGGAGCTATATATAAATCTGAACCGATCTGACCTATTTTCACCATGGATGTTTATAGTTGAAATATAAGATGTTTTAACAATTTTGAAGAAAATTTGTTAAAATATGTGGTATCTAGAGTGAAAAGGGTCAAATCGGGAGTGAAATTCGTATGGGGCCTGTATCTAAATCTGAACCGATTTTCTTCAAATTAAATGGCGTTCGTTCTTATCCCGAAAATTTTCGTTGTACAAAGTTTCGTTTGGTTCTGGCTCCAATTGCGACCTGAACCTGATAAATCAATTCAAAAAGTGATTCTAAGTCGATCAGTATAATTAACAATGGGTCTATGTCGCTTCCATTTGGGAGATATAATAAAGAGACATAATACTCTCGTGGAGTGTATAAAAATATTAACTCTGAAAAATATTTGACAGTGAAGTGAGAAATATGACAAAAATGCAGTAAAACTCATTTCTTATTGTTTCGCAACTTTAAAGTATCGTTTTTGAGTTTCTTTTGTGGGAAAAATTAGTTTGTTTGCGGTAAACATATCATCACTTGTTGTAAATGAACAAAGAGAAATATGTTTATGTATGTATATCAAACAGTTTTCTTCGTCTGTCAAAATGGATTTGTTTTACCATTACAAACTCCCAAAACATTTAGAAGTAACAGAAACCGTTGTTGTTGCATCTGTGATGAAAATAGGTTACATCGGTTCAGATTTAGATACAGCTCCATAAAAATATCACATCACAAATGTTACATATTAGCGCTCTACAAACCACGTATTGCAAACGGAATATAAGATATATATATTATATTTGGCTTGTGAACATCTGTTGTGGAAGTGGTATATGCGGGTCAATGTTTTGATATCCTTATACAAATCTCCCACACGATTTCTATACTCAGAGAGTCATTCGTTTGAATTGAAAGAAATTTAAAAATTCAAATTGTATTTTATTTAAAAATTAAAGTATTGTACTTTCTTTTGTATAAGTAAAAAAAGTCTACATAAAAAATTCTTAGGGTACTCCAATTTGCTTTTATTAGTGATAGTCATTCTTACCTAGACTTTTATAAAACTACTAAAAGATTCTGTAATTAAATTTCCAAACTTTTATTGCAGTACACAATTAAAATTTCATAAGATATTGCTCTAGTGAAACTTTTCCGAACAATTTGGTGTCCATTAGCGAAATTAGCATTACACAATTCCTTTAGTTTGTTTGCAGTTGGTCTTCGTCCGAAATTCAAGAAAGTGTCCAAATTTTTATACACTCCACGAGAGTATTATGTCTTTGTGCATTTGTTTGTAACACCCAAAAGGAAGAGAGATAGACCCATTGTTAATTATACCGATCGACTTAGAATCACTTTTTGAATCGATTTCGCAATGTCCGTCCGTATGTCTGTCTGTCTGTCCGTCCGTCCATCTATTCTCGTAATCACGATACAGGTCGCAATTGTAGACAGAACCAAATGAAACTTTGCACAACAAAGATTTTCGGGATAAGAACGAACGCTATTTAATTTGAAGATAATCGGTTCAGATTTATATATAGCTCCCATACAAATTTCGCTCCCGATTTGACTTTTTCCGCTCTAGAAACCACATATTGTATCAGATTGTCTTCAGATTCGGCAAAACATCTTATATTTCAACTAGAAACACCTGTGGTAACAATGGGTCAGATCGGTTCAGATTTATATATAGCTCCCATACAAATTTCGCTCCCGATTTGACTTTTTCCGCTCTAGAAACCACACATTGTATCAGATTGTCTTCAGATTCGGCAAAACATCTTATATTTCAACTAGAAACACCTGTGGTAACAATGGGTCAGATCGGTTCAGATTTATATATAGCTCCCATACAAATTTCGCTCCCGATTTGACTTTTTCCCCTCTAGAAACCACATATTGTATCAGATTGTCTTCAGATTTGGCAAAACATCTTATATTTCATCTAGAAACACCTGTGGTAAAAATGGGGCAGATCGGTTCAGATTTATATATAGCTCCCATACAAATTTCGCTCCCGATTTGACTTTTTTCGCTCTAGAAACCACATATTTTAACAGATCCTCTTCAAATTAGGCGAAATAGATTATATTTGTCCTAGAAACACCCATAGTGAAAATGGGTCAGATCGGTTCAGATTTACATATAGCTCCCATACGAATTTCACTCCCAATTTTAATCTTTTCACTCTAGATACCATATATTACAAGAGATTTTCTTAAAAATTGGCAAAACATCTTATATTTCAACTAGAAACACCTGTGGTAAAAATGTGTTAGATCGGTTCAGATTTATATATAGCTCCCATACAAATTTCGCTCCCGATTTAACTTTTTCCGCCCCAGAAACCACGAATTTTCACCGAATTTCTTCAAAGTGAGCATAACACCTTATATTTGAACTGGAAGAACTTATTGTGAAAGTTAGTCACATTTTTCCATGTTTGGATATAGCCCCGATACAAATATTCTTATCGATTTGACAAATCGAACCAGGTCGTATTAGCCTATGATTAGGAAACATAGAAAAATTCTTCCCGTTTTCACTTTTTTACCGAGTTGGACTGTATTCGGTTGGAAAGTGGAGTGTATCATATAGTCGGCCCCGCCCGACTTTAGCCTTTCCTTACTTGTTTTTATATATATAAATATATACGACTGATAACAGAATATGACACCTGGACAAAGGGTGTATAGTTGAGTGTGATTCCATTCCAAACTCGATTGTAATTGTATTACATACAAAAACTCTTAGAACTCGATCAAATCGATCACTAGCCAAACAACAGAAAATCTAAGGATAAATATCATTGTCACATTGAATTACATGCTGCTTAGGGCTATTATTCGATTAATTAGAAATTCCTTGTTTTCGAATAAACAATTAAGCAGATAATTGGGCACATATACGTAGTATCGACACCCTACAATCTGATGGTACTCTGGAATGTACTCCATGGTGGAGGGTACATAAATAAGGTTGAACTCAACGCTCTCTTAATTCTTTATTATTCGAAATTAGTTACAATAGTTTGTAAATTCTATTAAATATAGATTCAAAATGGTCGTGAGCCAGGACAATATCCCAGTTCAATTCAAATATTGATTACAAACCAATAAGTACAAACGAAAAAACTAAAAGAAAATAGTTACGGCCGCTTAAACTAATGGGCCACAGTGGAATGTTTAGCTATCGTAATTGTTAAACTCTATTATGCCGCAAAACTATAACCGTGACATTATGATCACGGTGACATAACACATCTGAAATCATGCGAAATAGAATCGTTGGAATATTGAAAACTGTAACATTCAAATCAGTTCCATTTGAAATAGCAGAAGATTAGGTGTGGCCGATGTACCAGCATGTTCAAATATCAAATAACACTTATAATGTTTTTGCTTACGCTGAAGCAGGTGAAAAATTAAAATATATTTCCATGATATTTCATTAAGAATGCCTTCCCTAGAATTATTGCAAGATGTCTTTGAAGTCGGCGGTATGTACATCCATCGACAAGGACTTCTCCAGGTTCGATTTGTGTGAAATCACACCAGACGAACGTAATGAGCCAGCACTCACCTTCATTCTGCGGCTATTCAAGGTGCCCGTGACGAATTGCCAAGTCCGCATTGAATTAAAGTATCTCACGAAGCAATATTCACCGACCCTGTTCAATGCCTCGTCGGATGCATGCAAATTCATGAAAATGCCAAGACGTGGAGTGTTGGGGGCATTTCATAATTGGATATCGAATTATACGAACTTGAATCACACTTGTCCATACGACGTAAGTATACTTTGTTTGAACTGCATAAACACATGAGAAAAGGCCGAAACAATCTGATTTGAAAGCCAGAAAGTTTCAGTCGGTTAAACCGACTTATATAGGGTCCGCCATCTAACGTTTTTTTTTTCAACTATTCAACCGTTGGACTATTATTTGTGGGGTGCCGAGGCAGCCATTTGGATGAAATTATTTTCCATTATTAACCGGAAGGATTGTACTTTCAAATAAAAAAAGAAATTTGAGAAAATATTCAGTAGTTTTTTATAGAATTTTCAAAAAACAAAAATTTATTTGGCGAACCCTTTATTTGGTAACGTAATATATAACCTCACTCTTAGAAACAAAATTCCTAGCATTTGTTTGCAACTTTTAACACTTACATTACTTAGGGCCGAAGTATTAATGGATTTCAGACACCGGTATTGAAGTTGTAAAGGATTTAATTTTACATAGGTTAGGGGCAGTTGTGCGGGGGGACATAGAAGGGACGTGACAGAAGCATAACGATTTAACAGATTTAAAGTGATTATAAAAACATTTTCAAATATAAAATTGCAACTGATTTTGACTATCCGCTTGGAAGTTGCATGAATTTTATTTTAACCACCTCCCACACTTTGCAACATGAGGGGGTGTGGCAATATCGTCCATATTCCAGGTAAATGCAACATCTATAACAAATATAAAAATGTAACCAAATATGGAAATATGGCTGGTTCCGAATATTCGTGTGAAAGTTATATCAGTTTTAATTTAACATAGAAATATGATCCAATTGCGTCGGAGGTACCAGAAGGGGCGTGACAATTTCGCCCATCATCGAAACGAAGTGTGGGGAAAATATTCCTATGTGTAAAGTTTGAATAGATTCCTTAACTCCTTTCGACAGTTATCGTGTACACCAACCAGCCAGACAGACAGACGGACGGAAAAGGCTCAAACAGCTAAAAACATGTAAGGAGATTATATGACACCCTACACTTTCTACGCCACTACAGTTCAATTCGGTGAAAATCGTGAACGCTATTTGTATGGAACTATTTATAAATCTGAACCGATCTCATCCACATTTACCATTAATAAATAACACTGATGGGCAGACATCGCTCGTGACAATCACAAGACTCTGTGTGATGCTACTCCCATCGCTGCAGATTCCTCGTTCATGGATTCAGGTGTTGATGGAATGGTTTGAATGACCTCAAGCATGTTTCTGTCAGCTGTCTTTACTCAGACGAGCAGATCAGCAGTTTGACCAAGGACAAAGATGATCGAAACTATCTGAAAATGGACTGGAGTGTAAATTCGACCAGAGACCATTGATATGATCTACCAGTGGCATAAGGTCATGGCAGATTACCAGCGTATACATGGTGGAGATACCTGAGTATTGTTGATAGAAACCTATTCTACTGCTTGTTCAGAGTCAGAAATATCCCCTGGATGTCAATAATTTTCTTTTCGCTCATGTTCGATTTAGGTTATGACGTCTGCAATTTATACGATAAACATACTAAGTAATTCACTCAAGATGATTTGTTAGTCTTAGTCTCCGAAAACCACTGAATTAGACTCGAAGAGTCAGATATATCCCCTGGATGTCAATAATTTTCATTTCGCTCATGGTCGATTTAGGTAACATCGTTTGCAATTTATACGAAATACATTCTCAGTAAGTCACTCAGGGTGATTTGGAGTCTTAGTCTCCGATAACCACTGACTTGGATTTGAAGAAGATTTGTTGATAGAAACCTATGCTGCTCCCTGGATATTTCTATAAGTTGTTCTGCCGAATTTGAAGAAAATCGGTTAAGGTGTCTGGTTTCATCAGTGGTTAACCTCAAATCGGGAGCGAAATTTGTATGGGAGCTATTACTAAATCTGAACCGATTTGGCACGTTTATACCAAAGGTGCTTCTAGTTGAAATATGAGGTGTTGTGCCAAATTTGATCAAAATCGGTCAAATTATGTGGTTTCTAAAGCAAAAAAGTCAAATCTGGAGCAACATTTGTCTGGTGGCTATATCTAAATCTGAACTGATTTGACCCATTTTCACCAGATATATATGAAAATCAGTAAATTTGCAGTTTCTAGACCGGAAAATGTTAAATAGGGAGCGAAATTTGTATGGTGGCTATATCTAAATTTTAACCGATTTGAACCATTTTCACCACAGATGTTTCTAACCTAGGTATAAGGTGTTGTGCAAAATTTTATCAAATTCGCATAAATTATGCGGCTTATAGAGCAGAAGAAGTCAAATCAGGAGCATAATTTATATGGTGACTTTATCTAAATCTGATCCGATTTGCTTCAAATTAAATAGCGACCGACCTCGACGTGCAAAATCGTTTGTGTTAAGATTCTTTAGAATCGGACAATAAGTGCGAATCGAGACAGACGGACAGACAGACAGACAGACTCAAAAAGTGATTCTATGTCGATCGGTATAATAAACGATGGGTCTATCTCGCTTCCTTTTGTTGTTTTGTTTTTGTTACAAACAAATGTACAAATAGATTATACCCTGTACTGCAGGTTATAAAAATCGTGAAAAGGATGTGCGTAAATTGCAAAATTCTGGCTTGAAGTGGGATGGATATTTTAACGGGGGTGAAGCTCTGTTCTGTTCCTATGGTTGTTCCTAATCTGATAAGTCGGCCCCGCCCGACTTTAGCCTTTCGTTGCTTCTTTTAATTTTCTATCAAATCCCTCTTAATAGATGGACATAAAAACACCCCAAAGGACTAAACCCCATCACTGTTTGGCGAACATGAATCTGATTTTGAAATATTTTTCTTTAATTTCTTTAATTTCAGCACGACATACATTTACACGAGTTTGTTCCGATCCAGTCGAAGCTACTATTGCCCATTCCGGTTGGAGAGTTTCTAGTGAAACTATCATTTACGGTCGATAAAAAAATGCGGCTCTCAGTAGAAGTTGGATTCAATTCTTCTTAAGTGCACTTGACTAAATCGCAATTGCAATAATGCGCCTTAATTTATTTCTATATGAGTATTAAGTAATATGTAGCTGTTGTCCATGTGAATATTTAAAATAAAAGGCCACGTAATACGATGAAATAACGGTCGCAGATAGAATTATTAAATGCGGTGAGGACGTTGCACAGTGACGAACGCGGTTTCATACAACGAGTGGCCAAAACTAGAAGGAATTATCATAGAAATCTGAAATTTGACACATGTTAATATACCCCTTAAATATGATTACTTCTGAAATTGCAAAAAAATGCAGATGGTTAACACACCAAATAGAACATGTCAAAGCGAACACAATATTGAAAAAATAATTTTATAAATAAATATAATATTTTTATTGTTTCAAACCACGCTTACAAGGCAAGGCTATCAATACGTTTACACTATATATATCGAAATTATACATCAAGTCAGTTCAAAAAATAAATATTCTTATATATATATTTTCAAAAAAGCTTAAATACCATAAATATTAGTAGATAAATTATCAAAATAACCTAACTTCATGATTCAACCAATTTTTGCCGTAAAAGTAAAAAGTACGAATTTGGAAAAATCTTTTTATATTGCGTGTCTATACAGTCAGAGAAATGTCTGCACCGAATTCTATGATTCTAGCTGCGCCCATTTGGTTCGTTCCATTTGTATCCCCTTTTTCCTATTTTACCCCCTTAAGAGTACGACTTACTAAAATCTCTTTATTTTACGAGTCTACGCAATAAGAGGGATGTACACACTGAATTTCATCATTCTAGTAAGTCGTTTAGTTGGTACTAATTTTATCACTTTGTATTCATTGTATCCCTTGAAAGTTCGAATTTGGAAAAAACCTTTTATTTTTCATGTCTACGCTGTCAGAGGAATGTATATTACGAATTGCATGACTCTAGCTGCGGTCATTTGGTTGGTACTATTTTTATCCCTTTTTTCCATTTTAACCCCCAAAAAGTACGAATTTCGAAAAATCCATTTATTTTGTGTGTCTACGCAATCAGAGGAATGTATACACCGAATTTCATTATTCTAGACGCAACCGTTTGGTTTGTACCCTTTTTATCCCTCTATTCCCATTTTATCCCTTAAAAGTACGAATTTGGAAAAAATACCTTTTTGAGGGAAAATTTTTTCTCTTTGGGCTGATTTCGCCCAGTTTACTATAAGACGCATTTATGGAAAATTTGGACGTCCTAGCTCCTTTCGTTTAGATGCTAGCGTGCTTTCAACAGACGTACAGACGGACGGACATGGACTTTACATAGAATTGCACTACCATATTAGGAAACAAGTAAGGAAATGCTAAAATCGGGAGGATCGACTATATGATACACTCCACTTTCTATCCGAATGCAATTCAATTCGGTAAAAAAGTGAAAACGGGAAGGATTTTTGTATGTTTCCTAATCATAGGCTAATTTGACCTGAACCAATTTGTATCGGGGCTATATCCAACCATGGAATGAAGTGACTAACTTTCACAATAAGTTCTTTCAGTTTAAGTAAACGGGTTATGCTCATTTTGAAGAAATTCGGTGAAAGTACGTGGTTTCTGGGACGGAAAAAGTCAATCCGTGAGCGAAATTTGTATGGGAGCTATATGTAAATCTGAACCGATTTACCATGGGTGTTTCTAGCTGAAATATAAGATATTTTGGAATTGAATTGTGTTCGGATAGAAAGTGGAGTGTATCATATAGTCGGCCCCGCACGACTTTAGCCTTTCCTTACTTGTTTATGTAATTTTCGTGTTTTCATGATTTTACTGCAAAATTACCATTTCAGACGATTTATTTTAAAAAGAACTTAAAAAATCTATATTTTACTGATTTAGAAAGTCTAGAAGGTTTTAAACAAGTAAGGAAAGGCTAAAGTCGGGCGTGGCCGACTATATAATACCCTACACCACTCCCTGCGTATGTACCTCGCTTGGATTACTAAACCCAGGTATTTCTAAATTGCTCCCATAATTTTATGTAGTTCATATAAATTATACAGTTACTATAAATTCATCTTAAGTCAAATTTAACGAATATGGTAAATAATATGGTAACTGATCCAATTATCCGACAGACAAATACAAATTATACAGTAGTAATAATATGTTGTGTCAATTTTAAAGAAAATCGGGTACAATATGTGGTTTCTCAAGCGGAGAGAGTGAAATAGGGAGCGACATTTGTATGGGGGCTATATCTAAATCTGAACCGATCTTATCCAATTTCTGCATAGGTGTTTCTAGTTGGATTATAAGATGTTGTGCCAGTTTTAAAGAAAATCGGGTACAATATGTGGTTTCTAGAGCGGAAAATGTCAAAACGGGAGCGACATTTGTAGGGGGCTATATCTAAATCTGAACCGATCTTACCCAATTTCTGCATAGGTGTTTCTAGTTGGATTATAAGATGTTGTGCCAATTTTAAAGAAAATCGGGTACAATATGTGGTTTCTAGAGCGGAAAATGTCAAATAGGGAGCGACATTTGTAGGGGGGGCTATATCTAAATCTGAACCGATTTCCTCCAAATTCAATACCGATGGTCCTTGGCCAGAAAAAATAACTTCTGCCAAGTTTCATGACAATCGGACAACAATTGCGACCTGTAGAGTGCGAACAAGCTTAGATGGACAGCAGACGGACGGACGGACAGACAGACATCGTTAAATCGACTCAGCTGGTGATTCTAAGCCGATCGGTATACTTAAAGGTGGGTCTAGCTCGATTATTTCTTGGTGTTACAAACATTTGGCGCGAAACTAACTTATAATACCCTAGTCCACGAAGTGGTGTAGGGGAATAAAAAGTATATGTCCAAAACCTATCTTGCACACGGTCCTAATTCTAGCATATCAAAATCAAAAAGTCGTGCACTATCCCACCCCTAACGTTTGATTGGTACCAGTTTCACTCCTTTTCCATTTTGACCTAGAAGTATGAATTTAGAAAAATTCGTATCTCTTTTTTCCGCGAAATGAAAATGAAGATACTGTATATCATGATTCTAGCTACAGCCGTTTGATTGTTGCCAAATTTAATCCCCGAAGCTACGAAATATATACGTAGTCAAAGAAATGTATTCACGGTTGGTACCATTTTTATCCCCCCCATTCGCCCCATTTCCCGCCTAAAAGTACAAATTTCGAAAAATCCTTTTTATTTCACATCTTCACAGTCAGATGAATGTACGCACCGAATTTCATGATTTCAACTTCAGCGGCTTCGTTGATACCATTATTAACCCACTTTTCCAATTGTATCCCTTAAAAGTACGAATTTCGAAAAATTCCCTCTATTTTACGTGTCCACTTAATTATAGGGATGTACACACCGAATTTCATGTTTGTGGCTGTTGTCGTATCATTTTGGTACCATTTTTATCCCTTTTTGCCCACTTCGCCCGCTAAAACGTTACTTACTTCTTGGTGCTTTTACGCTACAAGGGTATAAATGTTGCTATGCTTCTTCTCTCACAACAATTTGTATAGGAAATATCGAGTGTCAAGACCGGCAATATCAATATTTCAAAGGCAATGCAACTCCCTTCTCTAAACTAAATGAATAATGACGAAGGAGGAGGAGGAGAGTACCTCTGAATCACCACAATCGATTAATTACAAATTTGTATGCGTTTATTTCTGTTTCTCTCGTTTAACAGCTGAAAAAGGACTTAAACGTAGTGTACGTAAAATACGCTCTTGTATTTCTAAATATTTACATAAAACTTAATAATAGTGTGTTTTTTTATTTGCTTTAAAATAAATGCATAGGTTTTCCTGTTTTAATTTATTATTGCACAAGGACACAAAGGATGTTGATGTCAGGCTGTTTTCGCATTATTGATGTTTCTAAAACCAAACACAAAAAGTATAATTTTGCAATGAAACACACAAACATGTTAATTAACAAATGTTTCCATCGAAAAAGAAACGAAAAAAAAAACAATTTTATTCATTTTCATAATAAATAATAATAAAATAAAGAGAAAAATGGCAGTGTCGTCCCACCCAGTGTTCACAAATAATACCTATATAAATACATGGTATAAATTAAATTAATTTTCTATTTTTTTGTTTGTTTGAAAAAAAAAAAAAACGAAACACGAGTTGATGAACTTTGCATCAAGTGATTTAAAGATTTTTTAATTGTTATTCCAGCTATTTAATGGCTTTAATGACAAAATATGTGTTTTTGGTTCGTTCGTTTAGTTTTTGTCTGAATTCAATCGAAATGTATTTAGGAGTAATTATTTTTAATTGCGCAAATTATTCGTTGCTTTAATGTTCACCATTTCCAAGGGAGGTTGGGAAATTCAATCGGAAAATTCCATTGACAATCCATTTCAAGGGCAAATTGTGAAAGAAGATCTCTACACGATTTGTTAAAATACTTTGTCAACTGGAAATGGTGAATTTTCTGTACTTCTGTCCCCTTTGGAAAGAAAAAAATACACTTCCAGAGTGTAACGAAAAGTAAAAATAAATTATTTACAAAAATGAAAATTATTAATTGAATTCACTTCAACGCAAAAAAAAAGAAAATTTACTAGAATATCGAATATCAACAGAAAAAGATAGAAATACATAAATAAATAAATATGTACATATGTTTGTATGTATGTATGCCTGTAAGGTTGGCCATGGCAAGTGAACATCAAACTTGAAAATGATTGTAAATTGTCTCCGTGGCATAGAGTGGCTGACCCCGCAGACGCTGCCACACAGCACTGTTCAGCAGGTTGAAGATAATGGCGAAAATGATGCAGGCCGCATAAACGCCCAACACTATCCACCACAAGAGCTGTTCGTGTAATTTCTGTTCGAAATTCTTCAGCACCAACAGACCGATGGTGAGACCGGCCAGTGCCCCCGTTAAATGGGCAATAAATGAGACGGCCGGATAATCGTCCACAAAACGGGCATAAACGGCAAAACCCACATCACAGGAAGCTGCAAGGATAACAAACAAACAAACAAGCACACGCACATGCAACATTAGTTTTGCCAGATTTCTGCAAAGTTTCATGCGACATAGACGGATGGCTCTGTATCTATCTACCCCCACCCGCCCAGAGGAGAGGGTGGACAAAGTATGCCAAAAAGGAACAAAGTCTTACCGAAAAATAATATCGCTGCCAAACGTAGAATGCCATAACGCATCTGATGATAGTTTATCAAAACGTTGGCCAAATGGGCAGCTAGCAAAGCGTAAACACCACCACTGGCGCCTACCAAATACACATCCGGATCAATTATGCTGGTGCCTGCAACATAGAAAAAGAAAACAACAACAACAATCAGAAAGATTTATCATACCCTTGTCACAGTGGAGTGCCAAAAGATTGGACATTCTTCGAAAAAAAAAAAATAATAATAAAATAAAATCGTGCTCAATATATTTTTGAGTATATTCAGATGAATATCATAGAGTAATTCCCAACAAGTAAGTATGCTTCAGTCCGCTAAACCGACTTAGTTGATTTCGCATATCCGTGTTGAAGTTACATTGATTTTAGTTTAACATACACTGAAAGAATTATCTTCATAATATTTTTGATTTTGTCTTAACTTCAGTGAAAATTCGCAAAACATGAAACATGTTTCATAAAGCACAAATATGAACAGTGTCATAGAATTTATGAAACATTTCTGAGAAACTTTGAAATGCAGTTCTTCATTCGATGAACTTTTATCATACAAGTTCATTATTTTTCATAATAATAGATTTTGTGAAGAAACTTCATTGTTTTATGAAAAGGTTTCATAAATATTAATAAATTATACTGAAGTTTCCAATATAAACAGGAAAGTAAGAAAAGGTCTGACTGGTTGACTAACCAATCAGGACACACCATCATTGCGAGAGTCTGCAATGAATATATCTTTGACCTAAATAAGTGCGCATACTTATGTCAGAGATAACAGAGGACAAATGAGAATTGCTAGCATTCGACCGAATAAAGGCGACACACTACAAATGTAGTCGTAAGTTATGAAACATTTCATAAAAACTATGAATCATTCATTAAATTTATGAAGACATTTTAATTAATTTATGAAAACTCTTTTATGAAATCGATTCATAAATATTATGAAAAGAAATTCTTTCATTGTATATCACTAGGGTTTGCATTTTCTCGTACTTTTTATTTCCCGGGAAACGGGAATTATTTATTCAATTTCCCGGGATCCCGGGACAGCACGGGAAATCGTCAACATATTGTTTACTATGAGTTAAGCTTATTTTTTCCAATGAAACATTCACTTTTTATCAAAGTAAAATTAATATTTATTTCACAATGAATCTGAATACAGAATTCATATATTAAAGTGTAATGCGAGAACAATTCAAACATATTTTCAAGTTTCAAAATTAATGAAATGTATGTATGACCGGTTCTTATTTCTTTTTTTTTTTTTGAATTCGTATGACGGCAGGCGCTAAAACTACTCTATTTGAACCTAAAATTTGAGCTTGATTGGACAATTTTTAGGCGTGCCCCCGCCAACAATTGTTTGTCATTAAAGTTAGTTACTATCATATAGGGGAAATTATCACCTTTGGTGCTCTTTTTTTGACATAACTCGAGAACCACTAGTCCGATTTTGTTTAAATAAATTGAAAAATAATTAAGAATTAGAATTCCTTTAAAATGTGTATATATAGCGTTTTTCTATATAATCAACAGTTTAGCCGGTAAAATTAAATGTATGAAGAAAATAAATATGTTTTGCCTAAAATATTAATATTTTTTATTTTTTAAATTCATAAAAAATCCAAAACGAACAAATACATTTTAAAATTAAAAATCTAAAGCGATGACAACCAAAAGACTTCGATCGGATGATGACATTATGTTAATTGGCGTAATGGACCACCGAATTACTGGAGCTAAATTACCAGGAAGAAAACAAGTGCTACAAGTTTTATTTTATAATTTAAGAATAGTTGGCTTAAATTTAAGAGAAAGTTCTAGATTAGTTGTTGCTGAGGTCAGCACGTTTTGGCAAAAAGCACGAATTCCAACACACCATGAAAAACACTGCATTGAGAAGCTGGAAAAATTATACAACAAGTGGAGAGATATTACAAAGCATCATGGTCGAAAAACAGAATGTCAAAACAGGAAAGAAACTGAATTTCAAGATAAATTAGATGATTAATTCGATATCGCACATGCAAACGCGTTTGAATTAATTAAAATACAAGAAGACAAAGAGTTCTTAAAAAGCAACGAAAAAGGAAGACCAGGTTGTATGCTAGGAACGGATAAAATTGTAATGCAGAAAGAAAAGCGAAAGGCAGTCCAGAAAGAACAAGAAAACCAGCGTCGAATAAAAGAAGATGAACGAAAAGAGTTATATGAACAACAGATTCAAAGAGGTATACAATTAAATATTCTATCTTTTAAGCAAATCAGAATTATTGTTGTAAAACAGGTATGACTGACATTGACGACGAAAACGATATTGAAGTTGTAGCATCAACATCAACATCTGTATCAAATCCAAATCCAGGTACATCAGGTATCTCCAGAGGTAAAACAATTTTTTTTACACCAAGACTGCTTTCAACTTTGGATAAGTGGAAAATCACTGATGGTGCTGCAGTTCATATCCTAAGCGCAACTGCTGACGCGTTGGGCTATGATATCGAAGATCTTATACTAAATAGATCATCAATTCGTCGAATGCGTCAGAAGCATCGTGCAACAACAGCACAAAACATTGCAGCAAACTTTGATGTAAGTACTGTAATGTGGGTTTTCCCTATGCTTCTTTTTTTATGTTTTGAGTATAAATTAAGAAACTTGAGTTTTTATTTCCAGATTCCACGTAGTTTTGTTTTGCACTGGGATGGTACAATGTTACCAGAAATTAGTGGCAGGGAAAAAGTTGACCGCTTGCCAATCATAGTCTCATCTCAAGGTATCGATAAACTACTTGGCATTCCAAAGTTAAAATCTTCGAGTGGAAAAGAAATATCAGATGCCGTGTTTAATTCAATAAATGAATATGAAATGCTTGATCTAGTTCAAATAATCTGCTTCGACACAACTGCTCATAATACAGGAGTTCAAAGCGGTGCTGCTGCTCTGCTTGAAGGAAAACTAGGTCGCGATTTATTATATTTTCCCTGCAGACACCATATTTACGAGTTGTTGATCCGTAAAGTGTTTGAAATTAGAGTGGCTACTACAGCCGGTCCAGAAGTGCTAATTTTTAATCGCTTTAGCAAATACTGGATTAATATTGACAAATTAAATTACAAGAGTTGTTTAGAAGATGAACACATTATTACAGTATTGACTGCTGAAGAGCGTGGAACAATTTTAAATTACTGTCTAGATAACTTAAAACAAGCTCATAGCAGACGCGACTACAAAGAATTATTGCAATTAGTTGTCACTTTTCTTGGTGGTACGGTGCCGAATTTTAACACCTTTCGTATACCTGGTGCAACTTCTCATGCTCGATGGATGTCAAAATGTATTTATGCACTTAAAATGTATTTGTTTCGTAATGAATTCAATATGACCACACTACGTATACCGTAGTGTCTGTCTGTTCGTAGTTCGTATTTATGTAAAAGCCTGGTTTGGATGCACTAAAGCAATTGAAGCACCAAATCAAGACTTAAATTTAACAAATAATATTATGGCTTATCCTGAAAGGGATATAGCTCTTGCTTTGCTACAAAAAATCAGCAATCATTTGTGGTATTTGTCGGAAGAAGCAGTCGGTCTTTCATTCTTCGATCCTAATGTAAGTGTTGCAATTAAAAACAATTTTCAGCCTTCAGAATTCAAAAATTCTGTTTTCAAATGACGTCTTTCGGAGCAGAAGTTATTCAGGACAATCGCCCATACAATCCGACATTCACAGTAAAATTTTCGTTAAAATCTTCCCGGATTTTATATGCCTATGTCCTTCCTTGGGCCAACACGAATTCATCAAGCCCAAAATCGTGAAAATCAGACGATCCGTTATAAAGTTTTGCGTGTTCACACGGACGGCATTCTCTTTTATAAATATAGATATGAATATAATTTATATGCTATAAATTCATCTTTAGTCAAATTTAACGAATATGGTAAATAATATGGCAATTGATCCAATTGTCCGACAGACAAATACAAATTATACAGTAGTATACCAAAGTCATACCAAAGTATGGACATATGGGCATCACCCAAACAATTCTCATTGCAATTCTATTCGGTAAAAAATTGAAATCGGGAAGGATTTTTGCATGTTTTTTGTATGTGTTTGACAAAAAATGTTAAATCGGAAAGGACATTTGTATGGGGGTATATTGAAACCAGGAACGATGTGACGCGCTTTCACCATGTCTGTTTATTGGTGAAATATAATATGTAAAATTTGGCCAAAATCGGTTAAACATTCGGGAGCAACATTTGTATGAGGGCTATATCTAAATCTGAACCGATCTTACCCACTTTCACCATTGGTTTTTTAGTTGGATTATAAGATGTTGTGCCAATTTTAAAGAAAATCGGGTACAATATGTCGTTTCTAGAGCAGAAAATGTCAAATCGGGAGCGACATTTGTATGGGGGCTATATCTAAATCTGAACCGATCTTACCCAATTTTTGCATACGTGTTTCTAGTTGCATTATAAGATGTTCTGCCAAATTTAAAGAAAATCGGGTACAATATGTCGTTTCTAGAGCAGAAAATGTCAAATCGGGAGCGACATTTGTATGGGGGCTATATCTAAATCTGAACCGATCTTACCCAATTTTTGCATAGGTGTTTATAGTCGGATTATAAGATGTTGTGCAAAATTTAAAGAAAACCGGGTACAATATGTGGTTTCTAGAGCGGAAAATGTCAAATCGGGACCGACATTTGTATGGGGGCTATATCTAAATCTGAACCGATCTTACCCAATTTTTGCATACGTGTTTCTAGTTGCATTATAAGATGTTCTGCCAAATTTAAAGAAAATCGGGTACAATATGTCGTTTCTAGAGCAGAAAATGTCAAATCGGGAGCGACATTTGTATGGGGGCTATATCTAAATCTGAACCGATCTTACCCAATTTTTGCATAGGTGTTTATAGTCGGATTATAAGATGTTCTGCCAAATTTAAAGAAAATCGGGTACAATATGTCGTTTCTAGAGCAGAAAATGTCAAATCGGAAGCGACATTTGTATGGGGGCTATATCTAAATCTGAACCGATCTTACCCAATTTTTGCATAGGTGTTTATAGTCGGATTATAAGATGTTGTGCAAAATTTAAAGAAAACCGGGTACAATATGTGGTTTCTAGAGCGGAAAATGTCAAATCGGGACCGACATTTGTATGGGGGCTATATCTAAATCTGAACCGATTTCCTCCAAATTCAATACCGATGGTCCTTGGCCAGAAAAAATAACTTCTGCCAAGTTTCATTACAATCGGACAACAATTGCGACCTGTAGAGTGCGAACAAGCTTAGATGGACAGCAGACGGACGGACGGACGGACGGACGGACGGACGGACGGACAGACAGACATCGTTAAATCGACTCAGCTGGCGATTCTGAGCCGATCCGTATACTTAAAGGTGGGTCTAGCTCAATTATTTCTTGGTGTTACAAACATTTGGCGGAAAACTAACTTATAATACCCTAGACCACGAAGTGGTGTAGGTATAACAAGTAAGGAAAGGCTAAAGTCGGGCGGAGCCGACTATATAATACCCTACACCACTCCCTGTGTATGTACCTCATTTTGATTACTAAACCCAGGTATTTCATGGGAACAATTTTATGTAGTTCATACAAATTATATAAATTATATGAATATAATGTATATGCTATAAATTCATCTTTAGTCAAATTTAACGAATATGGAAAATAATATGGTAATTGATCCAATTGCCCGACAGACAAATACAAATTATACAGTAGTATACCAAAGTCATACCAAAGTATGGACATATGGGCATCACCCAAACAATTCTCATTGCAATTCAATTCGGTAAAAATTCCTGTAAATGTAAGTGTTTGACAAAAAATGTTAAATCGGAAAGGACATTTGTATGGGGGTATATTGAAACCAGGAACGATGTGAAGCGCTTTCACCATATTGGTGAAATATAATATGTAAAATTTGGCCAAAATCGGTTAAACATTCGGGAGCAACATTTGTATGAGGGCTATATCTAAATCTGAACCGATCTTACCCACTTTCACCATTGGTTTTTTAGTTGGATTATAAGATGTTGTGCCAATTTTAAAGAAAAACGGGTACAATATCTGGATTTTAGAGCGGAAAAAGTCAAATCGGGAGTGACATTTGTATGGGGGCTATATCTAAATCTGAACCGATCTTACACAATTTTTGCATACGTGTTTCTAGTTGCATTATAAGATGTTCTGCAAAATGTAAAGAAAACCGAGTACAATATGTACTTTCTAGAGCGGAAAATGTCAAATCGGGAACGACATTTGTATGGGGGCTATATCTAAATCTGAACCGATCTTACCCAATTTTTGCATACGTGCTTCTAGTTGGATTATAAGATGTTCTGCAAAATTTCAAGAAAACCGAGTACAATATGTCGTTTCTAGAGCGGAAAATGTCAAATCGGGAGCGACATTTGTATGGGGCTATATCTAAATCTGAACCGATCTTACCCAATTTTTGCATACGTGTTTCTAGTTGGATTATAAGATGTTCTGCAAAATTTAAAGAAAACCGGGTACAAAATGTCGTTTCTAGAACGGAAAATGTCAAATCGGGAGCGACATTTGTATGGGGGCTATATCTAAATCTGAACCGATCTTACCCAATTTTTGCATACGTGTTTCTAGCTGGATTATAAGATGTTGTGCCAATTTTAAAGAAAATCGGGTACAATATGTGGTTTCTAAAGCGGAAAAAGTGAAATAGGGAGCGACATTTGTATGGGGGCTATATCTAAATCTGAACCGATCTTACCTAATTTCAGCATAGGTGTTTCTAGTCCGATTATAAGATGTTGTACCAAATTTAAAGAAAATCGGGTACAATGTGTGGTTTCTAGAGCGGAAAATGTCAAATCGGGAGCGACATTTGTATGGGGGCTATATCTAAATCTGAACCGATTTCCTCCAAATTCAATACCGATGGTCATTGGCCAGAAAAAATAACTTCTGCCAAGTTTCATGACAATCGGACAACAAGTGCGACCTGTAGAGTGCGAACAAGCTTAGATGGACAGCAGACGGACAGACGGACGGACCGACGGACGGACGGACAGACAGACATCGTTAAATCGACTCAGCTGGTGATTCTAAGCCGATCGGTATACTTAAAAGTGGGTCTAGCTCGATTATTTCTTGGTGTTACAAACATTTGGGGCGAAACTAACTTATAATACCCTAGCCCACGAAGTGGTGTAGGGTATAATAAGGAAAGGCTAAAGTCGGGCGGGGCCGACTATATAATACCCTACACCACTCCCTGCGTATGTACCTCACTTTGATTACTAAACCCAGGTATTTCATGGGAACAATTTTGTGTAGTTCATACAAATTATATAAATTATATGAATATAATGTATATGCTATAAATTAATCTTTAGTCAAATTTAACGAATATGGTAATTGATCCAATTGTCCGACAGACAAATACAAATTATACAGTAGTATACCAAAGTCATACCAAAGTATGGACATATGGGCATCACCCAAACAATTCTCATTGCAATTCAATTCGGTAAAAATTGAAATCGGGAAGGATTTTTGCATCCTGTAAATGTATGTGTTTGACAAAAAATGTTAAATCGGAAAGGACATTTGTATGGGGGTATATTGAAACCAGGAACGATGTGACGCGCTTTCACCATGTCTGTTTATTGGTGAAATATAATATGTAAAATTTGGCCAAAATCGGTTAAACATTCGGGAGCAACATTTGTATGAGGGCTATATCTAAATCTGAACCGATCTTACCCACTTTCACCATTGGTTCTTTAGTTGGATTATAAGATGTTGTGCCAATTTTAAAGAAAAACGGGTACAATATCTGGATTTTAGAGCGGAAAAAGTCAAATCGGGAGCGACATTTGTATGGGGGCTATATATAAATCTGAACCAATCATACCCACTTTCAGCATAGGTGTTTCTAGTTCGATTATAAAATGTTGTGCCAATTTTAAAGAAAATCGGGTACAATATGTGGTTTCTAAAGCGGAAAAAGTGAATTCGGGAGCGACATTGTATGGGGGCTATATCTAAATCTGAACCGATCTTACCCAATTTTTGCATACGTGTTTCTAGTTGCCTTATAAGATGTTCTGCAAAATGTAAAGAAAATCGGGTACAATATGTCTTTTCTAGAGCGGAAAATGTCAAATCGGGAGCGAAATTTGTATGGGGGCTATATCTAAATCTGAACCGATCTTACCCAATTTTTGCATACGTGTTTCTAGTTCGATTAGAAGATGTTCTGCAAAATTTAAAGAAAATCGGGTACAATATGTCGTTTCTAGAGCGGAAAATGTCAAATCGGGAGCGACATTTGTATGGGGGCTATATCTAAATCTGAACCGATCTTACCCAATTTTTGCATACGTGTTTCTAGTTGGATTATAAGATGTTGTGCCAATTTTAAAGAAAATCGGGTACAATATGTGGTTTCTAAAGCACAAAAAGTGAAATAGGGAGCGACATTTGTATGGGGGCTATATCTAAATCTGAACCGATCTTACCCAATTTCGGCATAGGTGTTTCTAGTCAGAATATAAGATGTTGTACCAAATTTAAAGAAAATCGGGTACAATATGTGGTTTCTAGAGCGGAAAATGTCAAATCGGGACCGGCATTTGTATGGGGGCTATATCTAAATCTGAACCGATTTCCTCCAAATTCAATACCAATGGTCCTTGGCCAGAAAAAATAACTTCTGCCAAGTTTCATGACAATCGGACAACAATTGCGACCTGTAGAGTGCGAACAAGCTTAGATGGACAGCAGACGGACGGACGGACGGACGGACGGACGGACGGACGGACGGACGGACAGACGGACAGACAGACATCGTTAAATCGACTCAGCTGGCGATTCTAAGCCGATCCGTATACTTAAAGGTGGGTCTAGTTCAATTATTTCTTGGTGTTACAAACATTTGGCGGAAAACTAACTTATAATACCCTAGACCACGAAGTGGTGTAGGGTATAAAAATGGTTCAGGCAATTAATGTTGAAGCGAATACAGAAAAATGCAAGCGAATAATAACTAATCCAACAAATATCGGCACATTTGCGCAAAAAGATTTAAGCGATTTTGTAAATTCCAATACACACGCATTCTTTGATCGTTTAGAAATTTCAAAAGAATTTTTGCAAGTCGATCCATCGGATTGGAATGAAAGATTTGACTACGCTCACGGATCACAAATTTGTAAAAACCTATATGTAGTGAATGATGCAGCTGAAAGAGGCGCCAAATTCATTACAGATTATAATAATAAATTAACCCACAACGAAGAGGAGAAACAATTCCTTTTTCAGATGGTTAAAGAATATAACATGAATTATCCCACTTTTAAAAAGACTTCACTATTAAATTAAAATAATATTAATGTTACTATGAGTATGTAATTAATAAAAATATTTAAGTTTATTCTTAATTTTCAAATAAATGTAAATAAAATAAAAAATATATATATTTTTGCCTTATTTCTCATAATAAAAACAAAAAGGTGCTTGGGGCACGGCTAAAAATTATCCAATCGTTGTCAATTTTTTTTATGCTTTTTGGGACTAAAACGAATATTTTTAGCGCTTGCCGTAACATATATTCGAGAAAATAAATTTGTCCATATAAATAAGGACCGGTCTAATGTACATATGCAAGCGTATATTTGAATTAAGAGCAGACATTTATGGCCTCATCAGATATTTCTTATTTTATGGGAAAATGTGGACGCGACGGAGAACGATCGTGCACATTCAACAGATGTAGGCTTAATAGTCAGTAGAGCATTAAATAAAATATTTAATTTGTCTGTTCTTTGTCCTGGGGGCAAATCACGGGAGTCGATAACGAGAAGTTACGATCGAAATCAATTTTTAATTTCTGTGAAAGAAGTATGCATTTCCAAAATACGAATAGGATGTAGAGATAATGTTTATCGGAACTAATCTCGTTAGAGTTTGAATAATTTTTGAGAAATTTAAGTAATTTTTAATATAAATAAGAGCGCATTTTGATCGTAACTTTCTCGCTTTCGAATACCCTGCTTCGAAAATTTTAAATTCTTTTTTTAGACTTTTTTAATACAATAATGTTACTTGCGTTTTCTATACTTCATTTATTTTCGGTTCAATTTACTTTCTCTGGATTCTAAATTTTTACATATGGAGTTTGACAGGCAAAATCCGAAAAAGTGGATTTTGGGTGTATTTCCGGTGTATATCCGCAGCTTAAAAATATTTTGTCATCCAACATTTTTAATTTTATTGTGTTAAAATGGCGAAGAAATATGTAAAAGTTTCTACTGAATTCCCGCGGGATTCCCGTACGAATTTCCCGGGATACGGGAAATGAAAAATATGCGAATTCCCGGGAATTTCCCGCGGGAAATCCCGGGATGCAAACTCTATATATACGCTTTTGGCCCTCGTACCCCTTAAAAGTAAAATTTTCGAAAAATCAAATTTTTTCTACATGGTCAGAGGAATTTACATTCCAAATTCCACGATTCTACCTACAATACTTTAGTTGGTACCATTTTTATCCGTTTTTGTCCCGCTCACCCCTTAAAAGTACAAAAATGCATTTATATTCTGCTTCTATGTGGTGAGAGGAATTTACATACCAAATTTCACGATTGTAGCTGTAATACCTTAGTTGGTACCATTTGTATTCCTTTTTGTACCGCGCACCCCTTTAAAGTACACTCAGAAAAATAGCATTCTTAAATCTGAGTAAAATCCATACTCCAAATTAGTTTAACAATTTTACTCCAGTTTAGGTAAAATTTCCTTACGAGAAGGAAAATTAAATAGATATGAGTACCCTTTCCTTATTTCAAAGCCAGAAGAAATAGTAAATATACTCAAAATAGGGTAGTAAATTTACTTAAAAACATTTTATTGAATCTAGTAAAAACTTCTTACAATTAAGTATATTCAACTTGTGTGGAAGAAAATTTACTAGCGTTTAAGAAAGTAAATAATGCAGAATTTTGTTGTTTGGAAAAATTCCATTTAGGAAGTTTTTACTTAAAAATGTTTTTATTACTTCAAATAAAGTAAATAAATGTAATTAAATTTATGCCATGCTCCTCATACATTCAAGTATAAATGAACTTATAAAAAATACTTCATTGTGTTTAGACAAATACATGAATAGCAGTCTAAAAAGCAATTCTCGTTCGTTAGCCGAGACTTTCTTCATAAGTACTTCAAATATTACTCTATACAATCACTGCGAAGGCGCCTATCTAGCCTCCGCAGCAGTCATGGTGAAATATCTCAACTCTTTATGGTATAAGTAAGATGAAACGTTTGAGAACTATACCATGTTGCCATTTTTCATATAAGTATTGCATACTCTGAAGCGAAATAATTTATTTCAATTATCAAGTATAGTAGTAGTCAGGCTGAATACAAATTTACTTGGTTAAAAAAAAAAATTGTCAGGATGAGTACAAATTTACTTGGTTTAAGGAAAAATTTCAGAAAAATTTCCTCAGATTGAGTATAAATTTACTTGGCATGACTACAAATTTACTTAGTTTGAGTAACAACTTACTTGGATTGAGGAAAAAAATCGGAATATTTTCCTCAGTTTGAGTATAAATTTACTTGATTTGAGTAAAATTTCTTAAAAATTTTCCTCAGATTAAGTAAAGATTTACTTGATTTGAAGAAAATTTTTCCTCAGTTTGAGTAAGTTTTACTTGCTTTGAGGAAAAGTTGAACTGGAATCAAGTTCAAAGCATGTCCAATTTTCAAAGAAAAGTTTGTACTTGATGTGAGAAGTTATTGCCTTAGCGCTATACGAAGTTCAATTTTCCTCATTTTTAGTACATATTTACTTAATCCGTGGCATACTTTTTTCTGAGTGTAAACAATTTCGAAAAATCCAATTTTATTGCACTTCTACGTGGTCAGAAGAATTTATATATCAAATTCCACGATTCTAGCTGTAATACTTTAGTTGGTACAATTTTTATCCCGCTTACTCCTTAATAGTACAAATTCTAAAAAAAAAATATGTTGTCCGTCTACGTGGTCGAAGGATGTACACGATGTTCATGATTCTAGCTACAATACTTTATTTGGTACCACTTTTATCCCTTTTTGTCTCGCTCGGCTCTTAAAAATACAAATTTCGATAAATCCAATTATGTTGCAAATTACGTTGTCAGAGAAATGTAAATACCAACTTTCACAAATATAGCTGCATTACTTAAATTGGTACCATTTTTATCCTCTTTTGTCTCTTTCCTCCCTTAAAAGTACAATTTTCGAAATTTTTTTTAGCTCGTCTGCATGATCAGTCCAAAGTACACACCGAATTTCATGTTTCTAGCTACTGCCGTTTAGTCTGGCCGAATGTTCGATGTTTATAGCTTTTTGTCCCAATTTTACCCCCTAAAAGTTCGAATTTCGTAAAACCCTTTCTTAGTTGGCGTTTACGTCCTGAACTACCCTGAAATTTTCATGACCCAGCCGTTTGGTCAGTCAGTCAGTAACGCAACTCTTTTATATATATTAGGCTGGGTCGCGATTCATACAAATGGAAAAAAAATCCAGTCACCCCACGAAAATAAAGTTTGGATTGTTTAACGATGATTTGCAAAATAACTCGTTACTAGATCAAACCGTCTGTGAGCTAAACGCTTCTAAAAATCATGTTTATCGCGTGTTATTCTTTTCTGAAATGATAGACCTTTGAAAACACTTTAAATATACATTTTGATTATTGTCTTAGAGTAACTTGTTGGTCGAAATATTGGACGTTTATAGTATTTTTTGTGTTTTTTATATAAACAACATAAAACTTTTTCGTAATTCGTGATTGTATTTTATAAATAATAGCGGTCAATATCTTTCGAATGATTGATAAATGATGAAAATCGGAAGGAAATTGATGCCGCAGTTCTCATTTTTATAAAAAGAGTTTGAAAATGTTGGCTCTAAAAAATCATCCCCTGTATTAAATTATTTTACAAAAATTGAGTCAGTAAAATGTTCCCAAGAAATATGAGTTTTTAGCTGTCTCTTTGAAAAACAACAAAAAATCAATATAAAGAATAACAAGTGAGGAAAGTAAGTTGGACGGGCCCGACTATATGATACCCTCCACTTTCTACGCCATTACAATTCGGGCCAAAAATTTAAATCGGAAACGATGGGTACTATAACATGTTCTGCTAAATTACTCAAAATGTGTAATATCTTGCGAGAAAAAAGGTAAATCGTGAAGGATATTTGTATGAGGGTTGTATTAAAATCTGAAAAGATGTGGCCCACTTTCACTATAGGCTTTTCTAGCTGAATACATGCTTTCTAGAGCGGAATATGCCAAATCGGGAGCGACATTTTTATAAGACCTATGTCGACCCACTTTCACCATAATGGTTCCAGTCGAAATATAAGTTGATATGGTAAATTTGAAGAAAGTCGATTAAAATATGTAGTTTCTAGAGCGCCAAATTTAATCTGAAACGATCTGACCCACTTTCACCACAGAATAGATGGATGGACGGTCGGAAAGACAGACGGACGTGGCTAAATCGATTCAGAAAGTAATTCTAAGTCGATCGGTATACTTAACAATGGATTTATCTCGCTTCCTTTTGCATGTTACAAACAAATGCACAAAGACATAATACCCTAGTTGAGGGTATAACAATTTTTATTTGAAGTGCTTCCGCTGCAATTTATTTTCGTAACCCATCCAAATATATATATATATATATATTAAATTCAGTTTTTTATTGAGATACATAATTCATCTAATTTCTACATCCTTTTGCTCATAACTTCGTCAATAATGGATATTCTTTTTTTTAATATTTTTGTTTTTGAAGTACTTTTCAGAAAAAATATTCGCAATGTTTTTGTATACAAATTTTTTAAATTAAAACTTTATTTTTTAATTGTTTGTACTCCTCGATTTTTTCGAATTTTTTCTTTATGTAAACATTTATTTATTCTGTAAATTTTGAGGCTTGGTTGAAAGTGGGCCTATAATAATTAATAATTTTTTATCTTTTTGAAAACCAAACTTTATTTTTAATTGTTTTTACTCTTCGATATTCTCGAAAAAAATATTTAAGCATCTATTTACTCTGTAAATTTTGAGGCTAGGTTGAAAGTGGGTCTATAAAAATTATTATGTTTGTTAGTGGTATGTATGGTTGACCTTTTGATGTGTTGCGTTTTGTCATTTGTTCGGTTTGAGGTCAGTTTTTTTTCATATAATAAAACAAAAATTACTATTTTATTATCTTCCGTTGGTCATCTTCAGGGGTCTAGTACAAAATACACAAATTATTCAATTACAAGTTACAAGCATTAACAATCAAAAAATATTACAATATTTATATTTACATTTTTAAAAAAGTTGTTCACAATAAGAAATTCTCCTACCACTCCCTGAAAGCTTTTGTCAACTACTGTCTAATTTGTCGTCTATGTTTTTCCACCGTGTTCCTATATATTTGAGCACAACCGTCTGTGTCTCTCTTATAATTAAGCCTTTTTCCAGGGGAGACGTCAATTATATTTAGCATTTCCAATGTGTATCTCCTTGTATAATTATTCTCTACCGCTAATATTTGGACGTCATTAAAGTTTGGTTTGTTTTCCGTCAAGGTACAGTGGGCTGCAAGGGAAGTTTTTTGCTCATTGGGTTTGTCAAGAGATTTGTGTTCGGTTTTATGTGATGAAAGTCTGGTTTTCAATTTATTTTTCCGTAGTGCCGACATATACCTTCTGGCATATGTCGGACTTGTCACCATTGCATTTTATCTTGTACACGACGTTTTGTTTCTCCTCTTTCTTGATTTTTGATTTTGTCCTACTAAATAGTTGGTTGACGGTCCTGTGTGTTTTATATGCCAACTCAAATTTTTCCTTGTCGTAAATATTAGAATGTTTTAGTCTTTCGGATAGTCCTGGAATGTATGTTGTGGATTTATAAATTTTGCTTGGTCTTTCGTCATTTTTGTTAAGTTTTTCTTCCGTCGTTCGCTTGATTAGATTATTTATTAATTTTTCGGGAAAGTCGTTCATACGCAGTATTGTTTCGCAGACTTGTTTGTTTCGTGAAATTCCTTATCATTGGTTGGTAGGACCCTGTTTATAAAATTCGTCGCGGTATTTATGATTGTTCGTCTTGGGTGCTTAGAATACAAATTAATTAGACGTCCGGAAGCCGTTTGCTTTTGGTACCAGTCAACTTTCAGGAGATTCCCTTGTCTAATTATCACCGAATCCAAATATGGTAGTTTATTGTCCAATCCTTTTTCCATCGTAAATTGTATTTGTCGATTGAAAGAGTTTAATGCGTTAAGTATGGCTTCTACTTCACTACGCTTTACAATTGCGAGTAAGTCGTCTACATATTTGGTCAGTAGTCTTGGTTTATTTTGTCCATCGTGGCGTCCAGCAGTTCTTCCATAATGATGTCAGCAATTACAGGTGAGGCTGGTGACCCCATTGGCATCCCCTTTTTCTGTTCATATACCTTGTCTTCGTACTTGAAATAGCGTGTCTCTTTAATGCAGAAGGTCAATAATTCTATGAAGAGGTCCGAGGTATTCTAGTATATTGTTCAATTTGATTCCATTTCTTTTCTATTGTCATTATGGCTAAGTTTATGGGAATACTTGGGAACAAAGAAACCACGTCAAATGAAATCAATATTTCGTCATTATTTATCGTCATGTTGCTTATCCTGGCTTTGAAGTCTCTAGCGTCTTTGACATTGTACTGTGATCTGGTCGTCAAGTTTTTCAAAACGTCAAGTAGATATTTGCAGAGTCCATACGCAGGTGCATTTATTGATGAGCAGATGGGCCGTAATGGCGTTCCCTCCTTGTTGATTTTGGGTAATCTGTAGATTCTAGGGGCTGTGGCGATTTTATTTGTCAATTTATTCTTTTCCATTAAGTCAATAAGATTTTTGTTAAATAATTTGTCAACAACCGTTTAGTTTTTAATTTGTATGTTTTTTAATTTTTTGAAAATTTGGAAACACGAAAAAATTAAAAAGCATAGTAATTTGTATAGGCCCTCTTTCACTTGGAATAAAGTAAGAACACGAAAAAGTATACAAATTATAAGCAATAAAATTATAGAAAATATTTTTTATTATTTTTTTTACTAATGATACAAAGCGGATACCTTACCTCAACGTGAAAAATTCTTTCGAATTCATGTTATATTCGCAGGATGTTATGGGATAATACATTTTTAGAAGTTTTTTAAAATGACTTTCCAAAAATGTGTACTACCTGTTTTTTACTGAGAATTACAGATACTTATTTCCAGCATATTGTCCCACTGTGCACATACACTATTAGCAATTTCGAAGCAATATCGTGCTATCCAAAAAGAACCCAAAACCATCATCCCAAGTGTAAAGCGAATGCAAAACTTACCTAATGAACCGGCCAATACACCAGAAAAATATATACACGCCATACGGCTGGAGCCATGTACCATCTCCAATGGTAGACCGAACACCAGCTGTATCAGCAAATTGAAGCCCAGATGAAACCAGCCAGCGTGCAGGAACATATACGACATGAAACGCCATAACTCATGGCGCTTATCCGGACGGTAAATGAAGAGCGAATCGATGGGCACAGGGCCCACAGGATCAGCCTCTCCCGCGTTCAGTGTGTGATACGTGAACAAAGTTAACTGCAAAGACACAGAGACAAAAAGTTAATACATATTTAATTGCAGGAGCAAAGAAAGTCAAAGCAACAACGCAAATGACAGACAGCAAGTGCTACCGAACAAATCTTCATCGTCTACACTTGAGCAAAAAGTTGACGTTTTAGCAAAACTTTGTCGTCACATCCGAAAAGTTTTCGTCGCAATCTGTCTTCACTTTTGTGTGTTTCTAACACACAGCCTGTGACGAGACATTGTGTCGTCGCGTCTGCATATCAGTCGCAGACAAAACGAAAAAAAACGACGACTACGACAGCGTATATAAATCATAATTTGCATTTATAAATATTTTATATACATATACTCGTGCATATATATACATTAGGATGGGTCGCAGTCCATACAAATAAAAAATATTGCCAACCACCACCCCAGCAATAAAGATTGGATTGTTTAATGTCGCTGGGTTAAGCCGCTCATGAAAACACCTCTAAAAATCATGTTTTGTATTTTTTATACCCTCCACCTCCAGGATGGGGTATACTGACTTTGTCATATATATATATCTGCTTGTACTTACTTGATATTGGGTATGCGCATTCCCCCTGTAAAAAAGGCGTACCATAAAGTGCTTCTCATTCGTAGGGGGTGAAATGGGGCAAAAAGGGATAACAATGGTACCTATCAAACGACAACAGCTAGAAACACGAAATTTGGTATGTACGTTCCTCTAACTGTGTGGATACATAATATAAAAGTATTTTTTCCAAATTCGTACTTTCAAGGGATAAAATAGAGGGATACAAATGGTACCAACCAAACGGTTGCACCTAAAATAGTGAAATTCTGATCGTAAAATAAAGAGATTTTTCGAAATTCGTACTTTTTAGGGTGAAAAATAGAAAAAGGGGATAAAAATTGTACCAACCAAATGACCGCAGCTATAGTCATGAAATTCGGAGTATACATTCCTCTGACTGCGTAGACACGAAAAATAAAAAAGGTTTTTCCAAATTCGTACTTTCAAGGGATACCATGGGAACAGAGGGATAAAAATGGTACCAACTAAGGCTACAACTAGAATGATGAAATTCGATGTGTACATACATCTAATTGCGTAGACAAGTAAAATAAAGGGATTTTTAAAAAGCCGTACTTTTAATGGGGTAAAATGGGAAAAAGGGATAAAAATGGTACCAACCAAATGGCCGCAGCTAGAATGACGGAATTCGGTGTACACATTCCTCTGACTGCAAAGACAAGAAAAATAAAAATATTTTTCCAAATTCGTATTTTTTATTTTTTTTTTGAATCATGGAGTTAGGTTATCATGCACAGTGTACGTGAGAAATAATGAATTTTCAAAAATTGTACTTTTGAAATTAAAATGGATGGAAATACAACCAACTGTAGTGTTTAAGTTTTATTGAAGATTGCTGTATTATATTTACTTTTTGAATTGACTTGAAGTATTATTTCGATATATATTATAAACGTATTGGTAGTCTTGCCTTATAAGCGTGGTTTGAAATAATAAAAATATTATATTTATTTATAAAATAATTTTTGCAATATTTGTAGTTGCTTTGGTTTGGCTATATTAAAAAAATGGCATTGCACTTCTACGAAAACCGACAGCCCCTGTGGAATGCAATCCATGGTGGAGGATATATAAAGTTCGGCCCGGTCTAACTTAACGCCGTTTTTACTTGTTTTGCGTTGCATTTTTGTCAAAACGTTTTTTCTGAATTAATAGACCCCAGGGATAAATATTTTGCAAATCATAATCCAATATTCATTTTTCGGTGGTGACTGCATCAATTTATTTTCGCGACCCTTCCTAATATACATATACATCTACATGACCAAGAAGTTTAAATGAATGTAGACGTGTCCGTCTATTGGATACAACTCATGATGACGGCGTAACGATATAATGTCTTTGGCCTAGGGATGTTGAGACCCAAATTAAACCTCCCGCCGACTGAATTTCATTCAACAAAATACTTTAATAAACACGAGGGTAGTTGAAGAAGTAGCCAATCTGTACATGAAACCACAAGTTTTTCAAAAAAAAAATATTTCCCAGCATATTCACATTCTAGCTCGCTACACCTAGTCCATCGTTTTTATACCCTACACCACTTCGTGGACTAGGGTATTATAAGTTAGTTTCGCGCCAAATGTTTGTAACACCAAGTAATAATCGAGCTAGACCCACTTTTAAATATACGGATCGGCTTAGAATCACCAATCCATTTAACGATGTCTGTCTGTCCGTCTGCTGTCCATCTAAGCTTGTCGCACTCTACAGGTCGCAATTGTGGTCCGATTGTCATGAAATTTGGCAGGAGTTACTTTTTTCGCCAAGGACAATTGGTTTTGAATTTGGAGAACATCGGTTCAGATTTAGATATACCCTCCATACAAATATCCTTGTAATTTACACTATTACTGCTCTAGAATACACATTGTACATGAGATCATGACACAATTTTCAGGATCATGTTATATTTGAGCTAACGGGAAAGTGGACCACATGGGTCCATGTTTTGATATAGGCCCCATACAAATGTACCTCCGATTTATAATATTACTGCTCTAAAATGCACATTTTATATCGAATCTTAATAAAATTACCCACACAATGTTACATTTAGACTAGAAATAACTATTTTGAAAGCCAGCTATATGGGCCAATGTTTAGGTATAGCTCCCATATAAATGGCCCCCAGTTTACACTATTATCGCTCTAGAACCCACATCTTACATTGGATTTGGATAAAATTTTGCAGATCATATTATATTTCAATAAAGAATACCTACTTCGAAAATGATATATAAGGGCCCAATTTTTAATGTAGCGCCCTTACAAATGAGCCGCCATTATTATTACCCCTATAGGATCCACATTTTACATCGTAAGTTTATAAAATTTTGAATACATACTATGAGAGTCAAATAAATGGGTCCATATTTTGGTATAACGGCCATACAAATTGGGGTCCAATTTCTACTCTATTATAGCTCTAGAACTATCGTGAATTGGAGCTCGAAACAATTTTGCAGATCATGATATATATCAATAGAGAATACCTACTTTGAAAGTGATCTATATGGGCCTACTTTTTAATGTAGCGCCCTTACAAAAGGCCCCCATTTTAATTAATAGCCTTCTAGGACCCACATTTTACATCGGAAGTTTTTCAAGTTTTGCAGATTGTTTTATATTTCAACTAAGAATATATACTATGAAAGTCAATGTGTCCATACTTTGGTATAACCCAAATGGGGCCCCCATTCTACTCTATTATAGCTTTAGAAACATCAACATTTTTTTAGAATTGATAAAAATTTGCAGATCACGATGTATTTCAACTAGGAATACCTATCGTGAAGGAGAATAGGCCCATATTTTGGCACAGGCCCCAAGTGTTGTTATAGACCCTTTGCCCGACCGATTCATCCTATTACCGTAGTATAATCTGTATTCGTCAATGGATCTTGATCAATTTTTCCAGATCATTGGATCAACTACTATGTTATTTACCATATTCATTAAATTTGACTAAAGATGAATTTATAGTCTACTGTATAATTTATATGAACTACGTAAAATTGCTCTCATGATACATCTGGGTATAGTAATCAAAGCGAGGTATATAAGCAGGAAGTGGTGTAGGGTATTATATAGTCGGTCCCGCCTGATTTTAGCCTTTCCTTATTTTTTTTGCGAAAGTATTCTAAATAATGAATGGTCATACGATGAAATCACCACAACGAACTTTTGTTCAATTCATATTTTTTCTAAGTGTGATAGCAAAAAAAAAATGACAACTGACTGGAATATACAGCATTTAAATGTGCTTAGAATATGTATATCGATCTTATCTGTTCAATATTTCAAAACATTCATGACATTTTTGTAAAAACTCGAAGAGATTTCACTGAAATTTACCAAAATGTTGTGAATACAAATTTCAAAGCCGCAACAATTGCAAATCATGTCGTCCGAATGTCTGCCTACTCTCCCAACCGTCCATCCACCGACTCATTCATTCATCCGTCAATTATGGTTCGATAGGGATAAAGATAAGTTAGTTAATTCGTCATTCGTCGAAACCAGGCGCGATTACAAAAAAAAAAAACTGATGCGGCGGGGATTTGGAAGTTCTCCCTTTGAAGTCATGACGACTATTCACCCAATTCTGGTCAGCATGTGGAGGGACATCATGCCACCAGGTATGAGAATTCATTTGTCCATGCCGCTAAACCTAACATTTTTATTTAATTAGATATTTTACGATCTGTTTGTTCTATAAAATTAATAAACCTAATTAACTGAATGATTTATGTGCTGGGAAGCGTTGGACAGTGTGTGTGTGTGTTTGGACACAAAAAAGCAAATCATAAAAAATACATTTTAACTGAAGTTTAAATTAATATTCAACTCTCATATGTGGCATAAACCACCCTCGTCGGAAATTGCCGCCTTCGTGTACTTGTTCCCTCCTCATTTGCATCTGAGTCTGATCGAAAGTGTGAGTTTTTAATTCATTTGCTTTGTTTTTTCTTTTTTCTTGTTTGTTTGAAGTTCGAACTGGCGTTTTCGCTTGTTATTGTCGGCTAAACAAATTATTTAATGAGATTTTTTTAATAAACTATTAATGAACATTAACAGCGACATGTTGTGTGGTGTGTGCGAGTGTATGTGTGCATTTTATTAATGCGTTAAAACAATTGCCCAGTTTATTTGCTAATACAACACAAAGTGTTGCATTAAAATGATTTATAGAAGTTATGAAAATAAACAACAACTACAAAAACAAACAAAACCGAATAAATAGTTGTGAAAACAAATACGTGGTAAATGTTTAATGTTGGCGTTGTTTATGGTTTGGCATAAATATTTAATGTGACTATCAAATATGCATTAACAAAATAATTAATTTGAAATATCGTCATAAATGCATGAATGTTATGTGTAATCAAGTGGGTCGCCAGCCATAAAAACCAACTCCACAACTCGTTAAACTCTTAAAGAAAATGACGTTAGAAACTTTCCGACTTATTCCCGATAAAATTCAGAATTGTTGGGTAGATTTGCATAAACCCTCATTCAGAAAAAAAGTTTTCCCAAATTTGAGTAAATGCCATTAAGATCAAATGTACTCCAGTTCAGCTAAGATTTCCGTAAGAATAGGGAAATTAGCTACCCAGCTAAAAATTATCTAAAATCAGCTCTTAATCTGCAGGTTAGCAAGGGAGAGATATTGCATCTCTTCCTTACTAAAATGCTGAAAACGGAGTAGAAGTTTTTGCTGAGTATGTATGAGTTCATACATTGTGTAAATTCAGATTTTGAAAATTAAAAAAAAAAAAAAACAAGTAAAAACGGTGTTAAGTTTATATACCCTCCACCATGGATTGCATTCCACAGACCGGTATATATAAATATATATATTCTTGATCGTCATAAAATTCTAAGACCATGTCCGTCCATCCATCTGTTGAAAGCACGCTAGCATCTAAACGAAATGAGCTATAACGTGCAAATTTTCCATATATGCGTGTTATAGTCGTAAATCGGTTGGGATTGCAATTGGGCGAGATCGGCCCATGAAAAATGTTTCCCTCACAAGGACTGAAAATACCCATAATAACCCCTAATAAGTTAGAGTATTGAAGCGTGTTTTTCAATATGACTGCTTGTATTTACTGGATATTGGGTATGCGCATTCCCCCTATTACAAAAACGTGCACCAGGGTTGTCAGATATGGCGATTTCTCGCCAAACGTGACGAATTTTAAATATGTTTGGCGACTTTATTTTCGATTTGGCGACGTGGCGATTTATAATATAGTTGGCGATTTTCTTGGCTAATTTTAGAACTTTTAAAATCAGTTCTCCGATTTTATTATATTGTTTTATTGTAGTATAAACAAACCATGTACATTTTAGAATTGAGAAATAATAATAATTAAAAAACTGTGATAAATGTAGACGACCGAAAACGCATTTTTTGAACGAATGTATGCTTTTCTACTAAAACAGATTTTTCTATATGCATCTATATGCTTTTATTGAGATTTGTTTCTTTCTCGTTCCATTTAAAATACGTGAAATAATATTTTGGAGACATTGGTCGGGAGAAAGAGATCAACTCAATATTAAAAAGTGCTTCATAAAGGAGAAAAAGTATATTTTGTATGTTAATTGTTTTTTAACCAATGTGTTGAAAGGGTATTCTGCATTATGAATTGCCTAAACTAGGTCACGCTATAAGAAAATTTTTAACTTTTATTATTAAGAATAATAAATGCTAATAAAATATATTTTAGTTCTTTATCATGAAATGTTGGCAATATTCAATTCAAATATAATATCTGAATTCCATAAATTGTTTACAAGAACTAGATATAAAACGGAATTTGTCGATTTTTTTAACAAAAACTGCAGTTGTTTAAATTTGACGGTTTTTGGCAATTTCTGACAATTGATTTGGCGATAGAGGTACAAAATAATCTGACAACCCTGACGTGCTTCATAAAGTGATTCTTATTTGTAGAGGGTAAAATAGGTCAAAAGGGGTTAAACATGGTACCTATCAAACGACAACAGCTAGAAACACGAAATTCGGTGTATGTACATTAGGGCGTACCTCAAAACAAAAGTTCGCCGTACACCTTCGAATATGAAGTATTATTGAAAGGTAGTTTAAAAAAATTTTTTTTATGCCGAACGTAGGGGTCGCGCTTTTACATTTTTCTATATAACTTCTGCATTTATAAACGGATTTTAAAGTGTGATACATCGATGTTTTTGTCTCGACGACGCCGATTTTTTTGTCTTTGAAGTCATTGAGCTCAAGCATGATTCATGATTTTATGCAAGCTTTAATTTTCTGATATAATTTCTGAGTGGTACATTAGGGTAGTAGCAACTGAGATATGATGGGTAAGTACCAGAAGGGGGTGCTTGAGCTCAATGGCTTCAAAGACAAAAAATCGGCCTCGTCGAGACAAAAAAATCGATGTATCACACTTTAAAATCAGTTTATAAATGCAGAAGTTATATAGAAAAATGTAAAAGCGCGACCCCTACGTTCGGCATAAAAAATAAAAAAAAAAATTTTGAAACTACCTTTCAATAATACTTCATATTCGAAGGTGTACGGCGAACTTTTTTTTTTTACTTGTAACCTATAACGCTCTAATGTACATTCCTCTAGTTGAGTAGATTTTAAGGAGTAAAATGGGAATAGAGGGATTAAAATGGTACCAAACATACGGCTGCACCTAGAACAATGAAATTCGCTGTGTACATCCCTCTGATTGCGTATACACGTAAAATAAATAGATTTACTAAATATAGGTATGTTAAAGAACTCGTTAACTCGAAGGCATCTAGCAAGCACATTGAAGGAGATCTTACTGAGGAGAAAAGGACAATCTACAAGTCCACAGATCAATTTATATACAAATATAACCGAATTTTTTGCTCTACGATTAACAAGAGTTTCCAAATGTATAAGTTTACATCTATTTTCATATGATGGCACCGGATATTTAATAAATCTTGTTTGCACCTTCTCTATACGATTAACATATGAGTCATAATACGGACTCCAAACTATTGATGCATACTCTAACTTAGATCTAACAAAGGTTCCATATAATTTTTTCCGAATACGGATTAGTGAAATCTTTGCTATTTCTTTTGATGAAAGCAAGTATCGAATAGGCTTTAGCTACGACATAATCAATATGATCTTTGAAAGTTAATTTATTAATAATTTATTAATTAATTACTAATGTTAATTTAACAACAACATGCAATTAATATAGTATATGGAATCTACAACATTTAAAACCCACCCATATCTGAGATGGTAGCATTTTACTCTCTTTAACTAGTGGCTTAGTTGCAGTCGTTCAAAAAATACAAAAAATGTTTTTTTTTTTAAATCGATTTTTCTTTTGACGATTTACCGAGCTAAACTAAATTGTACAACAAAAATAAAAATATATTTGAGAAAGACGAAGCATTCCACCACTTTTTGGACGTTTTGAAAATCAAAAATTGTCTAAAATCAAAGTACAGGTCGCAATTATTGTCCGATCCTAACAAGTATTAGCACAAGTAAGTTTTGCGGGCCAAGGACGAACGCTAATTTATTTGAAGCAACTCGGTTCAGATATAGACATAGCCCCCATACAAATGTATCTTTAGATTTGACTTTTTCCTCTCTCGATTTGCTTCAAATTTGGCACAGTACATTATAATACAACTAGAAACATCTATGTTGAAAGTTGGTCAGATCGGATCAGATTTAGATATAGCTGCCGTACAAATTTCGCTCTCGATTTCACCTTATCCGCTCTAGAGACCACATAGTTTATCCGATTTTCTTCGAATATGCCACATCACTTTATAAAGAGTGATTTTTTTGAGGTTAGGATTTTCATGCATTAGTATTTGACAGATCACGTGGGATTTCAGACATGGTGTCAAAGAGAAAGATGCTCAGTATGCTTTGACATTTCATCGTGAATAGACTTACTAACGAGCAACGCTTGCAAATCATTGAATTTTATTATCAAAATGCGTGCTCTGTTAAGAAAGTTCAGAAAGAAAGAAATTGTGTTCAGCGACGAAGCTCATTTTTGGCTCAATGGGTACGTAAATAGGCAGAATTGTCGATTTTGGAGTGAATATCAGCCAGAAGCATTGCAAGAGCTACCAATGCATCCAGAAAAAGTCACAGTTTGGTGCGGTTTATGGGCTGGTGGCATCATTGGACCGTACTTCTTCAAAGATGATGTGAATCGTAACGTAACTGTGAATGGTGAGCGCTACCGTGAGATGATATCCAACTTTTTTTTGCCCAAAATGGAAGAACTGAACTTGGTTGACATGTGGTTTCAACAAGATGGCGCTACATGCCACACAGCTCGCGATTCTATGGCCATTTTTAGGGAAAACTTCGGAGAACAATTCATCTCAAGAAATGGACCGGTAAGTTGGCCACCAAGATCATGCGATTTGACGCCTTTAGACTATTTTTTGTGGGGCTACGTCAAGTCTAAAGTCTACAGAAATAAGCCAGCAACTATTCCAGCTTTGGAAGACAACATTTCCGAAGAAATTCGGGCTATTCCGGCCGAAATGCTCGAAAAAGTTGCCCAAAATTGGACTTTCCGAATGGACCACCTAAGACGCAGCCGCGGTCAACATTTAAATGAAATTATCTTCAAAAAGTAAATGTCATGGACCAATCTAACGTTTCAAATAAAGAACCGATGAGATTTTGCAAATTTTATGCGTTTTTTTTTTAAAAAAAGTTATCAAGCTCTTAAAAAATCACCCTTTATTTAAAAGTGAGTCATATCGGTTCAGATTTCGATATAGCTCCCATACTAATTTCGCTCTCAATTTGACTTTTTCCGCTCTATGGACCACATATATAGTGCCCATACAAAAATCATTCCCGATATAACTTTTTTCCCCGACTATTTTAGCTGAACTCCCTTCGTATGTATAATTTTTATCATTTCCTACCCAGTTTTGAATAAAAAACAAGTAAGGAAAGGTTAAAGTCGGGCGGGGCCGACTCTATGATACACTCCACTTACTATCCGAATACAATTTAATTCGGTGAAAAAGTGAAAACGGGCAGGATTTTTGCATCCTGTAAATGTGTGTGTTTGACAAAAAATGTTAAATCGGAAAGGACATTTGTATGGGAGTATATTGAAATCTGGAACGAAATAGGTGAAATATAATTCGTATAGTTAGGCCAAAATCGGTTAAACATTTGGGAGGAACATTTGTATTTGCGCTATATCTAAATCTGAACCGATCTTAGCCACTTTCACCATAGGTTTTTTACTTGGATTATAAGCTGTTGTGCCAAATTTAAAGAAAATCGATCTAAAGCGGCAAAAGTCAAATCGGGAGCTACATTTGTTTGGAGGCTATATCTAAATCTGAACCGATCTTACCTACTTTCTGCAATGGTGTTTATAGTTGGATTATAAGATGTTGTGCCAAATTTAAAGAAAATCGGGTACAATATGTGGTTTCTAGAGCGGAAAATGTCAAATCGGGAGCGATATTTGTATGTGAGCTATATCTAAATCTGAACCGATCTTACCCAATTTTTGCATAGATGTTTATAGTTGGATTATAAGATGTTGTGCCAAATTTAAAGAAAATCGGGTACAATATGTGGTTTCTAGAGCGGAAAATGTTAAATCGGGAGCGACATCTGTATGGGGCTATATCTAAATCTAAACCGATCTTACCCAATTTTTGCATATGTGTTTATAGTTGGATTATAAGATGTTGTGCCAAATTTAACGAAAATCGGGTACAATATGTCGTTTCTAGAGCGGAAAATGTCAAATCGGGAGCGACATTTGTATGGGAGCTATATCTAAATCTGAACCGATCTTACCCAATTTTTGCATAGGTGTTTCTAGTTGGATTGTGAGACGTTGTGTCAAATTTAAAGAAAATCGGGTACAATATGTCGTTTCTAGAGCGGAAAATGTCAAATCGGGAGCGACATTTGTATGGGAGCTATATCTAAATCTGAACCGATCTTACCCAATTTTTGCATAGGTGTTTGTAGTTGGATTATAAGATGTTGTGCCAAATTTAAAGAAAATCGGGTACAATATGTGGTTTCTAGAGCGGAAAATGTCAAATCGGGAGCGACATTTGTATGGGAGCTATATCTAAATCTGAACCGATCTTACCCAATTTTTGCATAGGTGTTTCTAGTTGGATTGTAAGATGTTGTGTCAAATTTAAAGAAAATCGGGTACAATATGTCGTTTCTAGAGCGGAAAATGTCAAATCGGGAGCGACATTTGTATGGGGGCTATATCTAAATCTGAACCGATTTGCCTCAAATTAAATAGCGTTCGTCCTTGATCCACAAAACTTACTTGTGCCAATTTTTGTTAAGATCGGACTATAATTGCGACCTGTAGTTTGATTACAACAATAGATGGACAGACAGACGGACAGACAGACAGACGGACAGACAGACAGACAGACGGACATTGCTAAAACGACTCAGAAAGTGATTCTAAGTCGATCGGTATGCTTAACAATGGGTCTATCCCGCTTCCTTTTGGGTGTTACAAACAAATGCACAAAGCCATAATACTCTCGTGGAGTGTATAAATACAGCCCCAGAACCTTTTACATCGTCGATCTCATGTTTCTAGATGCAGCCGGCCACTTTATAACTTTTTGCACCTCTTTCCCAAAAAGTACACATTTAACAGTAGCTAACATGTGTTTTTGCTTCTCCTAAAAACATGTACTTTATTCGGTAACACGTTTATCCCTTGTCGTCCCGTTGAAGGGCTCTGCACCTTTTTATCCCTATTTGTGCCGCGCACCCCTTAAAAGTACAAATTTCGAAAAATCCAATTCCAAATTTCACGATTCTAGCTGTAATACTGTAGTTGGTACCATCCCTTTTTGTATAACCCTTTTTGTCCCGCGCACTCCCTAAAAGGTACAAGTTTCGAAAAATTCAATTTTACTATGCTTCTGCATGATCAGAGGAATTTACATACAAAATTTCACGATTCTAACTGTAATACTGCAGTTGGTACCATTTATATCCCTTTGCCCTTAAAAGTACAAATTTCGAAAAATTCATTTATGTTACAGGTCTACGTTGTCAGAGGAATTTACACACCAAATTTCACGATTCTAGATGAAATACTTTTGTTGGTACCATTTTTATTCCTTTTTGTCCCGCGCACCCCCTAAAAGGTACAAATTTCGAATAATCCACTTTTACTGCGCTTCTATATGGCAAATTGCCCGATTCTGGCTACAATACTTTAGTTGGCATCCTTTTTGTTCCGATCATTCTTATAAGTACAAATTTCGAAAATTCCATTTATGTTGCGCGCCTAAGTGGTCCGAGGATGTACACACTGAATTACACGATTCTAGCTACAATACTTTAGTTGGTACCATTTGTATCCCTTTTTGTCTCTTTGCCCTTAAAAGTACAAATTTCGAAAAATCCAGTTATGCTGCATGTCTACGTTGTCAGAAGAATTCACCTACCAAATTTCACGATTCTAAATGTAATACTTTAGTTGGTACCATTTTTATCCCTTTTTGTCCAGCACACCCCCTAAAAGTTACAAATCATTATTGCGCTACTACATTGTCAAAGGAATTTACATACCAAATTTCACGATTCAAGCAGTAATACTTTAGTTGATACCATTTTTGTCCCGCTCACTCCTTATAAGTACAAATTTCGAAAAATCCATTTATGTTACAAGTCTACGTTGTCAGAGAAATGTAGGTACCTCTTTTCACGAATATATGAAATACTTATATTGGTACCATTTTTATCTCTTTTTGTCTTTAAGGGAGGACCCTTCAAAGTACAAATTTCGAAAAATCCCTATTTGTATATAGTCTGAATGGTCATTGCAAGGAACACACCGAATTTCATGTTTCTATGCTACTGCCGTTTAGTCAGGACGAAGGTTCGATGTTTATCCCTTTTTGTCTCATTTTACCCCCTAGTTTCGTTAAACCCTTTCTTAGTCGACGTCTATGTCATATTTGGGAACTACCCTGAAAATTTCATGACCCTGGCTTCAGCCATGATCGTAATACTTGATCCTTGGCAATATTTTCGTAGATGATGCTGTACAATCCCATAATATGGGCGATATTGCCAAAACTACCCTGTTTGCCACACTATTACACAATTTGACACAAGCTTTATTTAAAATAAAACTGATATAACTTCCATGCGGATAGTCGAAATTTTATATTTGAAAATATTTATATAATCATTTTAACCCAGTGAAACTAACTACCAGTAAGACTGTGGAATACACTCAGATTCAACCTGGCCGACATAAACGGTATTTAGACTTATTAGAACGAACTGGTCTAGCTCAGGAGCCGTCGTCAACTAGTATAGAAGCAGACATTCGCAATAAATTGCTAAATCCAATTAAAATTGTACGAAGATCTAGATCAATAATCCAATTATCATTCTGTCCTATGGCGGAGAGTATATCTGTCCATAGTATTTTTCCATGACTCCTGACGTGTCATATAAAATCGATGACAATACATAAAGCCGACTTCACACTTCATGATTTATTTGACAGGTAGGTAGGTACTGAACGTCGTACAGAGACAAGGAATTCTTCACACGACGGTAATGAAATCATGACGACGACGTCGCCGCCACACCTTACGCAAAATTCCCAAATAAATTTCGTTCATGCATAGGAATTCCGAATTGCATTTAATTATTTAATATTCCATTAAACATTTCTGTCAAGCCAGAGTGCGAGACCGAGAGGGTGAGGCTTTTTCCCAGACTCCTTGACACATCCAAGATTGATTTACTCACCTCAATAATGGTTATGCAGACAATGAACCAGGGCGGCGGACAACACGAATAGCGATCGGCATAATATTTACGATCGCGCTCCTCGGGCAGCACCTCCATGGCAATGACGTGAACCATCCTCTTGAAGAACGGCGGCTCCTCTAACGCCAACTGGAAATCATTCTCAGAACAGACTTCACGATCGCGATGATGAACGGCACACTTGAAGCTACGTGTGCGCTTACCACTCATCTGCAAAACAAATCGAAAAAAAGAAGGCAAATGAAACGAAATGAAATCTCATGAACTCCAACCAGGGGGAAGAATATTTAATTTCTACAACAACAAACACAACAATAAAAGACACAAATACACATACACAATATTTTCTAATTGTTAAGGCTCTAGAATTCTTCGGGGCACCGCACCGCATTTTCCACTGAAAATGAAAAAAGGGAAAACATGCAGAAATTTCCCACATACATCATTGTGTCGTAACACTCCTCAGCCAGACCGGCCAATTAGGAATGTTTAGGGACAAGCTAAATACACGCAAGTATTTTAGCCATGGTTTTTTAACCCCTCTTATGAATGTACATATATATGTATGTACATAAATATTCATATATACGACGGTGGTCTTCGCGATATTTTCATATTTATGCTGGCAAAACATCGCCAAAGCATGCAATCACTCTGCATAAGTTCCTAGTTCCAAATAGGAAACAGTGGGCAACACATGTTACAGCGAAAGGCGAACAAAACAACAAGTATTTATTTCATAGTTGTACCCTAGTCCGGTGAAAAACCAGTCCATCCATTTAAACAAAAATTAAAAATATGATTTTTTTATTTTTTTCGCCATAACTTCCCTATCATAGATCTTTTGCATACACTGAAAGAATCTTCATTATATTTATGAAGCGATTTCATAAAAAGTTTTTCATAAATTTAGTTTTTTTTTAATATATATGAAAAATTCATAAATAAAATGAAATGTTTACACATGAATTTCATAAATCAAAATTGTTAAATTAGTGACACTTATTTGCATAAGATCAAAGAAAGATTTCATTGTATTAAAGAAACAATTCTTAAAGATTCTGAAATATGTCATAACCAATAAAATAGTAGTGTTATTAAATGTCTTCATAAATATAATGAAGGATTTCATTGTTTTTTATTAAATGTTTCATAACTTACAACTACATTTTATTCGGTTGAATGCTAGCAATTCTCATTTGTCCTCTGTTAACTCTGACATAAGTATGTACCCTGATTTAGGTCAAAGACATACTCATTGCAAAGACTCTCGCAATGATGGTGTGTGTTGATTGGTTAGTCGACAAGTCGGACCTTCTTTAGCTTTTTCTTCAAACATCAGTATAAATTATTAATATTTATGAAACTTTTTCATAAAATTAATGAAGTTTCTTTATAAAAGCCAAGGAAATTTTCATAAATTATATTATGAAAAATTATGAACTTGTTTGTCAAACAAGTCATCGAATGAAGAACTGTATTTCATAGTTTCTAAGAAACGTTTCATAAATTCTATGACTCTTTTCATTGATTTGTGCTTTATGGAACACGTTTCATACATTTTATGAAGTGTTTCTTTGGCGACTTTTTAATGCAAATTTTCACTGAGGTTTAGACCAAATCATAAATATTTTGAATATAATTCTTTCTATGTAGTGTCCACATTTCGATTACACTTGAAGCTTTATCTATATATATAAAAGAGTTGCGTTACTGACTGACTGACTTGACTGACTTATCATTGAACAGCCCCCAGATCAAACGGCTGAAGCTAGGGTCATGAAATGTTCATGGTAGTTCCCAAATATGACGTAGACGTCGAAATTCGTGCTTTTAGGGGGTAAAATGGCCCAAAAAGGGATAAACATCGAACCTTCGTCCTGACTAAACCGCAGTAGTTTGAAACATGAAAATCGGTGAGTTCCTTGCACTGACCATGCAGAAGAGATACAAATAGGGATTTTTCGAAATTTGTACTTTTAAAGGACGAGCGGGATAAAAAGGGATAAAAATGGTACCAGCTAAAGTATTACAGCTAGAAACGTGAAATTTGGTGTGTAAATTCCTCTGGCCATATAGAAACGAAGTAAAATTGGATTTTTCGAAATTTGTACTTTTAACGGGAGAGCGGGACAAAAAGGGATAAAACTGCTACCAACTTTAGTATTACAGCTAGAATCGTGAAATTTAGTGTGTAAATTCCTCTGACCATATAGCAGCGCAGTAGTTTGATTTTTCGAAATTTGTACTTCTAAGGGGTGCGCGGGACGAAAAGGGATAAAAATGCTGTACAACCCTTTAAAGGGGAATGAATATGTTACCAAATAAATAACATATTTTTAGGGGAAGCAAAAACACATGTTACCTATAGTGATTTTTCAAAATGTGTACTTTTTGGGAAAGAGGGGCAAAAAGTTATAAACTGGCTGGCTGAATCTAGAAACATGAGATCGAGGATATAAACGGTTGTAATTTTTTGTTCAATACTTGGTAGAAAATTATACATACGAAGTAGTTCAGCTAAAATAGTGCATATCGACAAGCACATTCCTTTGACTGTGTGTGAGTGCTAGCTAATAGGAGATTTCCAAATTACTATTTTAGATTTATCTATATCCACCAACAGGAATGAAATAAATACTATCCAAAAACAAAGACGGATAAAATTAACAAATAACTGGCTTTCTCGCGTGCGAAGCAGCGGGTACTGCTAGTATTTATATATAGTTAATATTATAATAATAAAGCATTACAATTTTCCTAGTATGATAGTAAACTTCTACGTGATGTCAACAATGATAATTTTTAACATATTTCCCCTCAAAATAAAAAAAAAACTAATTTTTAAAATTTCCGCCAACAGCAATATCAATGTGCGTATGAAAACAAATTTTGAAAAAATAATTTTATGTTAAAAATTTCGAATTTAGCCTGGATATCCAGTGTAAGTCAAATTTATGGTGAGGCTAAGTCCAAAAAAGTCGACACAAAATAATTTTTTTTACAATTTGATTTGATACAAATATTTATATTGTAGTTGGCGACAATGTGAAAAAATATTTTTTTTTATTTTGAGCAAAAACATTTTTTATTAACGGTTTTGTTATCGCAGCTTGTTATCCCGGCTTAAAGAAAAACAGCCCTAACACTGTACCCCTGTTCTGCTCACTACACTGAAAACGGTTTTAAGTTGTTTATGTAAATACACATTAACGAATGTTCCTACAAACGATTTGAAACATTAGGGGCGTTTACACATGAATTTATTTATTCTCACACAGCTAGATGTTTGCCAATTTTTTAATAAAATTTTGGTAAAAAAACAATAATGCAAAAATAACTTGGCAGCGGCTGTAACCCTTATTTGCGAAATTATAAAAACTGATGAAACAACTTTAATTAAATCCAACCATTTTGTTCACGTTCAATTTGAAAACTCATATTTTTTCTTTTTGTGTTGACAATGATTTTTACTTTTTCCAAAACTGAAAAAATTAAGTACGCAGACAAATAGTACAAATTGTTTACTAATACTAATTTAAAATTCTCGGGGGTCTAAAATTTTTCTGGAGGTGGCTTAGCCCCCATCCTACGCCAATGGGAAAAGGAGATGAGAGATTTTAAATATTTGGCGTTTACAGTTCAAAGGTCTCTATGTCACAATAATCTCATGACTTTTTCCATACTGCCTGTTCTGTAAAATCTTCACATTCCCCAATAAGTCCACTGTTCTCTGTATTTACAAAACTCTTTGCAGTGGGGTTTTGTTTTTTTTACAGAAACTCTACGTTTTCCTTGGAAAACAATTGCAAGAAGTGCAGAATCATTTTGCATTTGATTAAATGCAATTCCAGAGGCGTCCGCTGCAAAGGCTGCGCTTCAAACACATCTGAAAAGATTACCCTGTTCACAATTAAAACAAAACTCGACCTCAACTGAAATCGAGAGCCCCGTGAATATTCCTCCCACTTTTGGCCAAGTCCCTGGCGCATTCCCTTACATGACGTCCATAATAGAGCATAAGTATGTATGGACAGATGAATACATTCTGGTTACGTTTGAGGGTATTTTTTCAACTGCTTTGTGAAGAGGTCAACAATTAAATTGTGTAATTTGTGTGTGTGTGCGAGTGTTTGTTTTTTTTTTACATCGTCATTTTTAATTGTTGCAATTTTCACAAGAGCTCCTCTTCATATTCTTGGGATATGGAAAAAAACGTTCCAAGAAAGCCAAATAGTTATGAAATGTAAGGTTTCTTATGCTGTTGCTGCTACTCCAGAGCCATGTCATTGCGTGCGGTTCGTGTTGTAATGGAAATTGAGAATTTTACATGACGTTGTTATGTTAACTATTTGTACGCTTTTAACCTTTCGCAACTTAAATGCTATCTTTAATTTTTACCACCAAAGGGTAAGCGAACATAACATGGTCTTTAAGATGTCGGAAAAAGTGATATAATTTATTAGGGCTATTTAATTACGATTCGGTTTTGAAATCTATAGAGGTCAGCTAAGATCATTGTTCATAAATAGTAACCGATATCGTTCCCTTGGAATTATCACGTGTTTTTCACGAGAATTTTGGCAGGTCTATAAGAATTTTTCGAAGGTCTTTTGATTTTGCTGAAATTTGTTGATCGTGTTTAGTATTGCACGATATTAACCATTAATCATTTTTTAAATATATAGAGCAGTTGAAGTTTTTCGTATTTTGCAAACTGTCCAGCTTTAAACAATCAACGTTACGTGGTCGTGGTCCAAAATCTCGATAATAGATGAACAAATATCTCTATCTCTCTGGCTGGGTACAGCACAACTTTCCGAGTGATGTTGAATTTCAAGAAAATCGGCTCGGATTTGTGCTTATTGACATATAGTCATGATGTACCACATGTGTACATCATAGAATAATAATCTAAACTAATCCCAAAAGAAGGTAAAATATGAATAAACTAATCGTCCAAATGTGAGAACAATCGGAAAAATCGTGCAAAATTTTGAGCAAACCGGGTCTGATGTGAAAACACCAGTGTATGCTCGTACAGCTCGTACTGCAGAAAATATTGCTGCTGTTCGGGATAGTGTGGCTGAAGAGTCGTCCAACTCATTGTCGTACCCAACAATTGCACCTCTCACGCTCGTCGTTGATGGACATTATGTATGTTAACACCAAAAATGATGATGATAGAATTAACTGGAGTTGTTTACCCGGAAATAATATTTAGTCATTTATTTACCATTAGAGCAAATATTGTTGTTATCATTTAGTTCTGTTATAAACACTGTAGAACACAAACACCTTAGTTAAAAACATATTCAATAGCATTAATCGAAAAACATTTCTTCATGTTTCACAATTTTTGTAAAATAAATTATTCTAATTCTGACATCAGAGAAAAGAAGTTCTACTTTTTATTATTTTATTAAAAAGGAACGAATAAAATACTAACTGGCGCCCATCGTGAATATCCAGCACCTCAATAAGCTGCACGGATAAATCCAACCTACACGGCACCTCAATAAGCTGCACGGATAAATCCAACCTACACGGCATCTCAATTAGCTGCACGGATACATCCAACCTACACGGCATCTCAATTAGCTGCACGGATAAATCCAACCTACACGGCACCTCAATTAGCTGCACGGATAAATCCTACTTACACGAGTAATACTGACGCGGAGTTCCAGCACCTCACTTAGATGCGCAGAGAATTCTAACGTCGAAGATCCAACACCTCGGTAAGCTGCAAGCACGCTCCAGATACTGTAATCAACCGGTTACTAGACGAACTCCTGTGAACTTGCTGACGCCCAAGTATAAAGAGAAAGGGATTTGGTCGGAGTTCTGAGCCGTTATACTGGAGTTAGTTGTAAGTTAGAGTAAGTAATACTTAAGAAACTATTACCATAAAAATACACAAAACGAAGTTAAGAATTAGTTATTGTTTTATAAAAAAGTGAATTCATTAGCGATCGGTCCACACAAAATAATTAAATAATTCAAAAGACTGCTTTATTTTAATGGCAAATCCAAGTAACATTATAAGACCACCAATTCTTCAAGTTCCCCCTCCGGGAGAACAAATCATTAATCAAAACGGACTGGCCCCTAATATGGAAGAAACAATAGCTCGAATTTGCGCTCAACAATGTCAAATCGCACTTAGACAGTTCATGAGACCAAGCTCAGACATAGCTGGGGTTGACCAGGTGATTGAGGAAAGATTTCGTGATAACCTAAACGATTTGGACAAAGTTCCTGACGTGGTAAGGAGCTTGAGAGATTTTTCGGGAAATTCTTCAGAGTTTAGTTCATGGAAAAAGAGTGTGGACAGAATATTAAAGTTATATGACTCAATTAGGGGAACTCCAAAATATTTTGCAATTCTAAGCACGATTAGAAATAAGGTTGTTGGAAACGCAGATGCTGCGCTAGAGTCGTACAACACTCCCCTTAATTGGGAGAGCATTTCTAAGTGTCTAACTCTGCATTACGCTGACAAAAGGGACTTAACTACATTAGAATACCAGATGACAAAATTAGTACAAGGAAATAATAGGGTCCAAGACTTTTACCAAGAGGTGTATGCTCATCTATCTCTTATTATGAACAAATTGTCATGTATGGACATAAGCAGGGAATCTCTTGACATCCTGTCACAAACATACAGAGACAAGGCTCTCGACACATTCATTAGAGGTCTCAAAGGTCAAATGTCAATACACCTTGGCATGAAAGAGATAACAGATCTTCCACAGGCACTTCAATTGTGTCTCAAGATGGAAAATCAGTTAGCAAGGGCTCAATTTGCCAACGACCATAACCAAGCTGGTAGAAACAGCAAACTAAACTTTCAATCATACCCATCATTTCCTCCAAAACCTAAATATCAAGGACAATATCAGACTCCTTTTTACCCACAATTGGCACATTTGCCACAACCTTCTGCAAATATGCAACACTATGGTATGGATACGCCAAGGTATCAGCAAAATACTGTTCCTCATTATCAAAGCCGAAATCAACAATATCAACCACCTAGACCTATTGCACCAAAACCACAACCTAGACCCGAACCGATGGAAATAGACACATCTATGCGGACACGAGCTATAAACTATATGAATCGTCCGACGCAGGATAAAGGATATTTCGGAAAAAGACCTACAGACCAATCAGATCAACTGCGAAAACCTGATAAATTTCAAAGAAATTACCATTTGGAAACAGAAGACGGACAGATTCAAATTCCGCAGGAGTACGAATCAACATTAAACGACTACGAAAATGAGGAAAAACTACCTCCACTGGACGATTATGTCCATGACCAATACGATGCTCTTGAAAAAGGCAATCAACTAGAAACACAAGATTTTGTAGATATCCATTTTTTAGATTAATGAATTCGTCTCTACCTTATTTCGAATGTAGGACGAAATCTGGAAAAGGCGTCAAAATTCTAATAGATACAGGGTCAAATAAGAATTATATTAAACCCACACTTGTAAACAAACCTTTGCAAAACGAAAACTCATTTTTCGCGAACTCAGTTGGGGGTAAAACACCAATTACACAGCACACATTAATTAATCTTTTTTATGAATCATGTGAACCACTAAAATTTTTTTTATTGCCAACTCTAAAATCATTTGATGGCATACTAGGTAATGATAGTTTGAAGAGATTAGATGCAGTTATTTATACATCAAAAGATTACATGATTATAAATAACAGAATTAAAGTAAAAGTAAAACAAGAGATATCTCAATCGGTGAATGCCATTAATATTAGGACTGATCATTTAACAAACGACGAAAAAAGAGAGTTGGACGTAGTCATTTCAGATCATGCAACATTATTTAATGAACCGAACGAAAAATTGACATTCACTACAACTGTGATCGCAGACATTCATACAAAGACAGAAGACCCCGTTTATTCAAGGTACTATCCATATCCGATGCATTTAAAAGAAGAAGTTGAGAAACAAATTAAAGAACTTTTAGAACAGGGAATTATTCGACCTTCACGGTCCCCTTATAACTCTCCTATCTGGATTGTGCCTAAAAAAATGGACGCCTCAGGACAAAAAAAGTTTAGAATGGTCATAGACTATCGTAAATTAAACGAACAAACCATTCCCGACAAGTATCCAATTCCAGAAATTAATGAAATTCTCCCGCAGTTAGGAAAAAATAAATTGTTCTCCGTATTGGATTTGAAAAGCGGATTCCATCAAATACTACTTAGGGAAAGCGACAGACAGAAAACTGCATTCTCTGTCAATAATGGAAAATACGAATTTACCCGACTCCCTTTTGGTCTGAAAAACGCACCCTCAATTTTCCAACGCACTCTGGATGATATATTAAGAGAACATATTGGGAGAATTTGTTTCGTCTATATGGACGATATAATTATTTTCGCGGAAACCTTCGACTCACACATTAAGAATATAAGAACCATCTTCGGTACCTTGGAAAAAGCCAACATAAAGGTCCAGCTGGACAAATGCGAATTTCTTAAAAAAGAAGTTGAATTTTTAGGGTTCATAATTGCGGATACGGGTATAAAAACCAATCCAAAAAGAGTCGAGGCAATACAAAATGTCCCACTCCCAAAAACACTGAAAGATTTAAGGTCGTTCTTAGGTCTCTCAAATTTCTACAGGCGCTTCATTAGGGACTATGCTAAAATAGCAAAGCCACTAACTTTGCTCTTAAGAGGGGAGGCAGGACGCACGTCAAAACATTCTTCTAGCAAAATGGCTATAAATCTAAATCAGGATGCAGTGGATGCATTTAACAAATTGAAAATAACGTTATCATCAGGTGATGTTATTTTAGCTTATCCGGACTTTAGTAAGGGATTTGACCTAACGACTGATGCTTCAAATTATGCAATGGGTGCAGTACTATCCCAGGACAATAAACCTGTTGTATTCCTGTCTAAGACCTTTAGCAAAACTGAGGAACACTATGCTACCAATGAAAAAGAAATGTTAGCAATAGTTTGGGCACTTAAGTCACTTAGGAATTACCTTTACGGTTCCACTAAGCTAAATATATTTACGGATCATCTCCCACTTACATATGCTTTAGGCAACAGGAATGTGAATTTTAAACTCAAGAGATGGAAAGCATTTCTCGAGGATTTTAATTACGAATTGAAATACAGACCAGGCAGCACCAATGTAGTAGCAGATGCCTTGTCTAGACTACCTAAAAATACAATACAAATCAACTTAATGACCTCAACGCAGCATAGTGATGACAGCTCGTCACCAAATTTGATACAGTACACGGACGCACCTATTAACGCATTCAAAAATCAAATTTTATTGTATGCAGACCGAGATCAACCTTCCTATAAATTTGAAATAGTTTTTCCTACTTATCATAGACACACCATTCATGAACCTAATATAACACACGCAACTCTCACAAACATTCTGAAAAAATACCTTAACCCATCTGTAACAACTTGTATTAGAACGACCGACGAAATTTTAGGCAAATTACAGGACATTTATCGTGGCAACTTTTCCCGATTTAAAGTAAAGTATTCTAGGACAATGGTAACAGACTTAAAAGAGGAAGAGGAACAAAATGAGGAAATCATTAAGGAACACAACAGAGCTCATAGAAACAGTGTAGAAAATAAGGTGCAAATATTGAACAAATTTTATTTTCCGCAAATGCATTCGAAAATAAAGAGAATAACTAACCAGTGTACGATTTGTAAGGAGAATAAATATGAAAGGCATCCAAATAAAATTACCATTCAGGAGACACCCATACCCCAATATCCAGGACAAATAATCCACATAGACATGTACATTACCGAAAAGCGAACAGTACTTACCGCAATAGACAAATTTTCCAAATACGCTCAGGCAAAAATTCTCAATTCTAGAGCAATTGAGGACGTTAAAGAACCTCTGAGAGAATTAATTATTTCCTATGGTGTGCCGGAAAGTATAGTTATCGATAATGAAAAGTCTTTTAACTCAAATTCGGTTAAATTTATGTTGGAAAACCAATTTAACGTGAAGGTTTTCAGAATTCCTCCTTATAGCAGTAGTGTAAACGGTCAAATAGAGCGATTTCACTCGACTCTATCAGAAATAATGCGGTGTTTAAAAACGGAGAATGTTCATGCATCATTTTCAGAACTTCTTCACAGATCTGTTTATGAATATAACAATTCGGTGCACTCAACCACTAAAGAAAAACCAGTTGAAGCATTTTTTGGGAAAAGGGTTCATATAAACCATCGGGATATTGAAAAGGAAAGACGGGAAACAATTCAAAGACTTAAAGAAAAACAAATAGACGATATAAATTATCACAATAAAAAGAAATCATCACCGAAGACTTATGAAATTGGACAAACTATTTTTGTGAAAGAAAACAGGAGAATCGGAACAAAACTTAGTAAAACATATAGACAGGAAATAATAAAAGAAGACAAAAACACTACAGTTATAACAGAATCCGGAAAAACAATTCACAAAAATAATATACGAAATTGATAAAAATTCAAAGGTACTTGGATAGTCTGAAATCTAAAATAGAAAGATTATTGAATTTTATCAGATCAGCATGGAACCGGATTGCGGAAGATCCTGATCATGATGTTAAGAAATCATAACATAGAGAACTAACCAAGTTCCTGTCAACAATAATGAACAGGTTGTAATAAATAAATTATCAATCAAAAGGAATAATGAGTTCACTTGTTTATATAATAAATTTATCAGCTACAGATGAAACCCTATAAAATAAAATGTTAATCAAACTAGATAAATTTGTAAAATTTATAAACAAACTCTCACACAACAATGTAATATTATCTGTAATAAGTCAGACTTAAACCCTATAAATGGTAAAACACCCAATAGTAATGTAATAAATGATAAGACACATTCTACCATCGAAGAAATATCCCCTGGAACAATTTTGCTTAACCAGTATAACGGCACAGATTACATTAATGGACAATCCCGGAATCTCAGCGGCACATACGTTTTGCAATTTCATACAATTTTTGAAGCAATGACTATTCAACCCTTACCAGCAATATTGCAGCAAAAGCTCAATATAGAGGAAACATTGTCTCTCTAAATAATTAAAGAACTTCACGCAAACACCATTGAAGCCATCGACTTATTAAGGGGAAAAATAAATGGAGTATTTTCAGTAACAATTGTGCTACTCATTAAATCTGAAATTCGAAGATTCTCACATGTTCCATACTTTTGACCTATCGAGGACGTTCGGTAATAAGAGGGGAGGTGTTAACACCAAAAATGATGATGATAGAATTAACTGGAGTTGTTTACCCGGAAATAATATTTAGTCATTTATTTACCATTAGAGCAAATATTGTTGTTATCATTTAGTTCTGTTATAAACACTGTAGAACACAAACACCTTAGTTAAAAACATATTCAATAGCATTAATCGAAAAACATTTCTTCATGTTTCACAATTTTTGTAAAATAAATTATTCTAATTCTGACATCAGAGAAAAGAAGTTCTACTTTTTATTATTTTATTAAAAAGGAACGAATAAAATACTAACTTGTATAAAGACTTGCATTTACACGCTTACAAGGTGCAATTGACTAAAGCCTCTTGACCATTCTAAACGTCGTCAATGGTCAGAATGGTGGCAAGAAATGGCAACAGTGGATGATCAATTTTCGAAGAAAATCATCTTCTGTGATGAGGCCCATTTTCGCCTCAGTGGATTCGTCAACAAGCAGAATTGCCGCATTTGGGCGAATGATAATCCAAGAGAGACTGTCGAAAAACCAATGCACCCACAAAGAGTGACTGTTTGGTGCGGTTTATGGACTGGCGGCATCATCGGGCCGTATTTTTTCCAATATGAGGCAGTTACTGTGAATGGTCTTCGTGAGATGATAACGAACTTTTTATGAGCCGAATTGAAAGATATGGATGTGAACGATATGTGGTTTTAACAGGACGGTGCCACTTGCCACACAGCTAACGAAACAATGGCTCTTTTGCGCGACAAATTCAATGGCAGTGTTATCTCACATTGGGGCGATGTCAATTGGCCGCCAAGATCATGTGATTTGACACCGTTGGACTTCTTTCTTTGGGGTTAGTGTACGTTGATAAGCCAGCAACAATTCAGTAGTTAACGGATGGGATAATTCGGCACATTAACGACATAGAAGCTCAATTATGACTCAGCGTCATCGAAAATTTGGACCATCCGATGTAGGTGTGTCCTCGAGGTCGTGGCGGCCATTTGGACGATATTTTGTTCCATACACAATTGAACCATATTATTATCATAATAAAAAGAAATGACAATAATTTCCAAAATAATTTGTCTTTTTTTTCAAAATCAACATGGGCTCTTAAAATTTAATCACCCTTTATTTTGAAAAATGCTATCCTTTGGAACTTTGTAGTAACATACAAATGTCTCATCCGATTTAACTCTTTCCGCTCTAAAAACCTTATCAAACCATATTAAAAACTTGCAATATGACCCAGTATAAAGGGCAGATTTATATTATTTTAATGCAATTTTTGATGATTTTTTTTTGTAAAAACGGCAATAATTTCCACATTTTTAGTTCGATTTATGTTTTTAGGGGCTCGTTGGAGAGGTATTGATAACCAATTGCAATTTTTAGAATTTTCTAAACCATTAAGGGCCGTCATTTTTGTTCATACTGTTAACACTCAGTGAGTTAAATGTGAAGTAAAAACTGAAATATGGAGTTATTTGCATCGTAAACACATTCTAGTCTTATATAAAGCTACTTTTTGGAAATAAATTCAACCATTTCATATTTTCCCCCTTTAAAATTAATTAAACTTTTTAAAGGGGAAAAATTGAAATGGTTGTTAATGTTAAATTAACATAGATACACGCATGAAATTAAAAGTATATTTAGGAGATGTTCTTCTCTTTCATGTGATACCCATATCGCCATTGTATGACACCCAAAAGTACGAAACTAAAATATTAAAAGTCCTATAAAAAAGACAAACGACCACGAAATAAAAAAACTGAGTATGAGTTTTCCTATTAGTGACCTATAGTTTCAAATCTATATAATGTCGTTCTTGGGAGGGACATCATGTCGCACGGTTTTATTGCAACATCTTATGTGAAGTTTCCCTCCCAATTTATCGATTGAAAGTCCAAAATTTCAGATGTTTTTTTTTCAAAAATTAGCTTTTTATAAGACTAGAATGTGTTTACAATGCAAATAACCCCTTATTTCAGTTTTTACATCACATTTAACCCACTGAGAACCAAGAGTAAGAAAAAAAGTCGTTTCTTAATGGGTTATGTAGTTATAAAAATTGAATTGGTGATCAATACCTCACCAACGAGCCCCTAAAACATAAACATAAAAATGTGGAAGTTATTGCGTTTTTTACAAAAAATTCAACAAAAATTGCACAAAAATGTTAAAATTCTACCCTCTATTCTGGGTTAAAATGCAAGATTTTGATATGGTTTTATAAGGCTCGGACCAGATTTTAATTTCTAACAGGGCTTTTCTAAATATCATTCTCACCGTGAACTTTATTCAAGAAAAACCTGATTTATAGAGGTTATTTTGAACGCTTCCAGCTCACATATTTAACACTCCATAAAATTTGGGAAAGCGTCTAATATTTCAACTAGTAAACCTTAGCTAAACATGGGTCAGATCGGTTCAGATTTGTATATAGCTCCCATTCAAAGTTTGTGTTCAAATTTTCTTACAACTACAGATAGAAGTATGGAATTTGTTGTATATTCTCCTGTTGTAGCTGCATCGTATATAGCCCGGTTCAAATATAATGACCTTTTTATATCCTACACCATAGGGTATAATGACTAAGTGTATGGTACCATATAGCCGGCCACGCCCGACTTTAACCTTCCTTACTTGTTCTCAATATGTATGCAACATTGTTAAAATAGTGAGACTTAGTTTCAGAAGATCGAAGAAAATGTTAATTTATTAAAAAAAAATCTGAAATATGTCATAATCAATAAAATATTTGTGTTATGAAATGTCTTCAAAAATATAATGAAAGACTTTGTAGTTTTTATGAAAATAGATTTTTAGTGTTTCGACTTTATTCGATTGAATGTTAGCAATTCTTATTTCTCCTACATTAACTCTGACATAAGTATATACCCTGATTTAGGTCAAAGATATATTCATTGCAAAGATTCCTTCAATGATGGCTGGATAGGCAACAAGTCAGACCTTTTTCGCTTTTTTGTTTATATTGGTAACTTCAGAATAAATTATTAAAGAAATTAACGAAATTTCTTTATAAAATCTATGAAATTTTTCATAAATTATAAGTTCATTGAATGAAGAACTGCATCTCATAGTTTCTAAGAAATGTTTCCGAAGTTTTATGACACTTTTCACGGATTTGAGCTTTACGATGTTTAATGAAATGCTTCTTTGGCGACTTTTTAATGAAATTTTTCGCTGAGGTTAGGACAAAATTTAAATAAATTTAAATAAATTTAATCTTTTTTTTTACAAAAAAAAGATTAAATATTATAAAGATAATTATTTCAGTGTACTTTATCTCCCCGCCGTCTATACTGGGCAGGGGCCAAATCACCACATTCGAAAGCGAGAAAGATTCGATCGAAATGCGGTCTTAGTTACTGTAAAAATTACCTAAATTTTGACAGAAAATTTTCAAACTATAACGAGATTATTTTAAACATTGTTTTTATTGAAAATGTATACTTCTTTCACAGAAATTAAAAATTGATTTCGATCTTAAATTATCCCTTTCGAATCCCGTGATTAGTCCCCAGAACGCTCAAGTCTTCAAAGAATGCTGAATTTTCGACGTTCTCAATCTCTTCCTCGCAGAGGCGTAGCAATAGATTTCTGCTGGGGATGGTTATAGCCTCCCACAGCTTTTGTATTCAAAAGAACAAAAAATATGTGTTAATTATATGAGAAAATGACAATGAGAAGTAAAAAGTTAATTCATGAAATAAGAATTATTACCATTTTTATAGGATAAATTAATAGATTTGTAAAGAAGAATTCGTCTTTTATAACACCACATTCACCCCAGCCACCCCATTCCTACGCCTATGCCTCCTCATCACGTCATCCGAAAGGTATTGATTCTTCCTATATATTTTTCAATACACCTCTTACAAAATGTTTCCAAGAAATATGACTGTCACCTTGAAAACCCACAAAAAATCAATATAAACGGCCAATAATTCTACCAATGAGTTATTCTAAGACAAGAATAAAAACAAGTAAGGAAAGGCTAAAGTCGGGCGGGGCCGACTCTATGATACACTCCACTTTCAATCCGAATACAATTTAATTCGGTGAAAAAGTGAAAACGGGAAGGATTTTTGTATCCTGTAAATGTATGTGTTTGACAAAAAAAGTTAAATCGGAAAGGAGATTTGTATGGGGGTATATTGAAATCTGGAACGAAATAGGTGAAATATAATATGTATAGTTTGGCCAAAATCGATTAAACATTTGGGAGCAACATTTGTATTTGCGGTATATCTAAATCTGAACCGATCTTACCCACTTTCTGCATAGGTGTTTCTACAATATGTGGTTTCTAGAGCGGAAAATGTCAAATCGGGAGCGACATTTGTATGGGGGCTATATCTAAATCTGAACCGATTTGCCTCAAATTAAATAGCGTTCGTCCTTGATCCACAAAACTTACTTGTACCAATTTTTGTTAAGATCGGACTATAATTGCGACCTGTAATTTGATTACAACAATAGATGGACAGACAGACGGACAGACGGACATTGCTAAATCGTCTCAGAAAGTGATTCTAAGTCGATCGGTATACTTAACAATGGGTCTATCTCGCTTCCTTTTGGGTGTTACAAACAAATGCACAAAGCCATAATATTCTCGTGGAGTGTATAAAAATTACACGGAAAAAACATGATTAGAGGTTTTTTCAGGAGCGTTTAGCTCACAGATGGCTTGACCCAGTGAATTATTTTGTAGATCATCATTAAACTGCATTTCTTCCAATCTTCATTTCTGGGGGGGTGACGGCTGCTATTTATTTTCGTGACCCATCCTAGTATATATAGGTCGGTTTAGCTGACTGACATTTTCTTACTTGTTCCCATCAAAAAGAGAGCACCCGAAGAAGTGAAAAAGATGTCCATCTTGAGATTCGGGAGTAGTGAAAATTGGAATCTTGGAGGGATGTCCTTTATTTTGAAAGACTTAAAAGTAATTTTAAAGTGTTGCAAAGGAACCACTCTTTCACTAGTTTTAATTTTTGTTTTAAAAATCCACCGGGGCTAAAACAGCGGATAAAAATAAATATGTAAAGACGTTTTACGTGTCTGCGCAATTAGAAGGATGTCTGGATGTCTGCTACTACTAACCATCTCAACTATCTTCTGTTTTGAATGGTGAATAACTAAAGCAACCTATTTTCTTCATTAGAACTGACAATAGGAAACATAACAACATATTTATTTAAAATGTACTAATATATAACGCAAAAAATATTAAATTAAATTAGTATTAAATAAATTAACACTACCAAATTTTACTGATATTATGTAGTATTAATAATTAATAAAAAATTAAATATAATAATAATAAAAATTAATAAAGCAATAAACTTGTATTTATACCCTACACCGCTTCGTGGACTAGGGTATTATATGTTAGGTTTCCGCCAAATGTTTGTAACACATCTGTCGTCTGCTGTCCATCTAAGCTTGTTCGCACTCTACAGGTCGCAATTGTTGTCCGATTGTCAGGAAATTTGGCAGAAGTTATTTTTTCTGGCAAAGGACCATCGGTATTGAATTTGGAGGAAATCGGTTCAGATTTATATATAGCCAAATATCCCTATAATTTAAACTATTACTGCTCTAGAATACACATTTTACATGGAATCATGGCCAGGATCGTGTTATATTTGAACTAGAAACAGCTAACGGGAAAGTGGACAACATGGGTCTATGTTTTGATATAGCCCCCATACAAATGTATTTCCGATTTACAATAATACTGCTCTAAAATGCACATTTTACATAGGATCTTGATCCATTTTCCCACAAAATGTTACATTTATACTAGAAACACGGAATTTGGAAGCCATCTACATAGGTCAATGTTTTGGTATAACCCCATATAAATGGGCCCCCAGTTTACACTATTATCGCTCTAGAACCCACATCTTACATTGGATCTTGATAAAATCTTTGCATATCATGTTATATTTCAATAAAGAATACCTACTTTGAAAGTGATCTATTAAGGTCCTTTGTTAATGTAGCGCCCTTACAAATGTCCCTCTTTTTAATTATTACCTCTCTGGGCCCACATTTTACATCGGAAGTTTTTTAGATTTTTCAGATTATATTTCAACTAAAAATACATACTATGAAAGTGATCTATATTGACCCACTTTTTAATGTAGCGGCCTTAAAAATGTCCCCATTTTAATTATTTCCCTTCAAGGACGTAAAATTGAACAATTACCATATTATTAACCATATTCGTTAAACTTGACTAAAGATGAATTTATAGTATAATTTATATGAACTACATAAAATTGCTCCCATGCAACACCTGGGTTTAGGAATAAAAGCGAGGTATATACGCAGAGAGTGGTGTAGGGTATTATATAGTCGGCCCGCCCAACTTTAGGCTTTGCTTACTTGTTTTTTAATCAAAAATATTTAAATTGTTAAAATATACACAAATTAAACATTGTTTATGTATACAAGTAATAAAGAAAAAACAAAAAAGTTTTTTCCCGAGCCAAGATTCGAACCCGAGACCGTCTGGGTGCAAAGCGGACACCTTACCCTATGACCCCTTACTAAAAAGTGCTTCCCATTCACTTGTGAAAATGCTATACGTAAAATGTTACGGGATATTAACATATTATCGACTTTTTGGAAATTGTTTAAAATAACTTCCTGAAAAGTGGTAAAAATGCACATTAGGATTTTGAGATGCGATTAAAATGTGTTTCTTACGGAGGTACTTCCATTTTTTTGCTGGGTATATACATATATTTTTTTTGCAAGTTGCGAAAGTCGGAAATTATTTTAAAATATTACTTTCAATGATGTATTAGATGGTTTATAAAGTAAAATTAAAATGAGTCGTACGAACTATAATATTATACACCCACGAGAGTATTATGTCTTTGTGCATTTGTTTGTAACACCCAAAAGGAAACGAATTAGACCCATCGTTTTTATACAGATCGGCTAAGAATCATTTTCTGAGTCGATTTAGCAATGTCCGTCTGTCTGTCCGTCCATCTATTCTTGTAAGCAATTAAGCAATTATAGTCCGGTCTTAACAAAAATTGGCACAAGTAAGTTTTGTGGATCAATGACGACCGCTATTTAATTTAAGGCAAATCGGTTCAGATTATATATAGCCCACACACAAATGTCGCTCTAGAAACCACACATTGTACCCGATTTTCTTTAAATTCTGCACAATTTTTATAATATATTTTTTAATATAGGCAAACCAAAACAAATACAAATATTGACAAAATAATTTTATAAATAAATATATAATTTTTATTACTGCAACCCACGCTTAAAAGGCAAGGCTACCAATACGTTTACACTATATATATCGAAATAATACTTCAAGTCAATTCGAAAAACTAAATATTCTTACAAATATTTATATTTTCAAAAAAGCTTAAAGCTTTTATTTTACGTGTCTACGCAATTGAAGGAATATACATACCGAATTTCATCATTCTAGCAGTTGGCGTTTAGTTGGTACTATTTTTATCCCTCTCTTGAAAGTACGAATTTGAAACACTTTTATTTTTCGTGTCTACGCAGTCAGAGGAATGTATACTCTAAATTTCACGACTCTAGCTGTTGTCATTTGGTTGGTACTATTTGTATCCCCTTTTTTCATTTTAAGTACGAATTTCCAAAAATCCGTCTATTTTACGTGTCTACGCAATCAGACGAATGTATACACCGAATTTCATAATTCTAGATGCAGCCGTTTGGTTGGTACCATTTTTATCCCTCTATTACCATTTTACCCCTTAAAAGTACGAATTTGGAAAACATACTTTTACATTATGGATCTACTCAATTAGATGAATGTACACACCAAAATTTCGTGTTTCTAGCTGTTATCGTTTAATAGGCACCATTTTTATCCCTTTTTTTGTCCCATTTCGTCCCCTACGAATAAAAATCACTTCATGGTGCGCTTTTATGGCATAAGGGGAATGTTCATTCCAAATATCAAGTAAATACAAGCAGACATATACAAAAAGCAGGCTGAAATACTCTAAATATTAGGGGTATTTTCAGTCCTTGTGAGGGAAAAAATTTTCCCTCTGGGCCGATTTCGCCCACTTTCAATCCCAACCGATCAGCAACCATAACACACATTTAGGGAAAATTTGAACCTCCTAGCTCATTTTGTTCGGAAGCTAGCGTGCTTTCAACAGACAGACGGACATGGTTATATCGTCTTAAAATTTTACCACGACCCAGAATATATATACTTTATGGGGTCTCCGATGAATATTTTAAGGTGTTACAAACGGAATGACAAAGTGAATATACCGCCATCCTGGAGTTGGAGGGTATAAAAACACTTTTCTAGCTAATCTCTAAGGAAACCATCTACTAGTCCCACCAACGTTTTCAGATGAAGGGTATCATATATTCGTTGCTGACTGACTATGGCCTTTCCCAGCTTGTTCAAAATTGATTATTTGTCAAGCCAGTTAACAAATCAAACAGCAACTACAGCGTAGTTTTATGTGCCTCATACAAATCTTTACACAGATACGTTGGTTTAATCGATTCCCTGATATATGACTCTATGACTTGTAAAACGATTGGTGTTACATGGCCGCCTGCCTAACCCAATTGGCAAATCAGCGCTATCTATAAATCCATAAAGTGGTTTACTCACATACCGAGTACGTCCACAAGTAGTTGGTTACAATGGAACACTTGATTCATTCGTTCATTCGGAATCAATTAATTGTGCCTTAATGTTGTTATAATTTATGGCTTTATTACTTCATGATTGTCGGACGGACTTAAGCACTCATACCCGTAAATTATGAAGTGCGATCATAAAACCACTCGAGTAAGTATCTCGGGTCTACTACCTACGCGCTGATTTTAGCAATTAAAAGTTTGAAATCGAATGAAAAACACAAACAGCAGCAGGAAAATGAGAATTATTCTTAATTAAGTCAAACGAATGACTGAATCGCAAGAGCGGAAATTTTGTGTGACACCACGACGACGACGACGACGACGCCGCAGTTACATTTGTACAGCATGATGACCGTACCCATCCCAGTCCCTCCCATGCCATCCACTGGCTGTAATAACGTAATAGCAGCAGACTAGCTTGGAGATGAACGAACTTCTTCTATTATAAAATCTACACGTACAAGACAAATCGTTTCATTTCCTGTTGCTATTTTGTTTCCACGAGTAATTAAATATGAATTTCAACTCTTACTTTTCGCATGACAACTCAGTCAGTCGTCGTCTGATGTCATGGAAATGGATTTGCTTTTTTTTTGCGGCATTTTTTGGGGGGGTATTAAAATCCAAACCCAGCTAATTTACTTTTGAATGTCGCAAGAACATCAACATACGGAAGAACAACAAAGAAAAAATTTAAAGCAAAGTACATTATGATGCAAATAAGGACAAATTAAAGCTGATCGAGGGCGACTATACGATGATTTAAAACAAGTAAGGAAAGGCTAAAATCGGACAGGGCCACTTTCTATCCCAATAAATTTGAATTCGGGAACGTTTTTTATATGGGTACTCTATAATGAACTCACAATTTTGTTTCCAGCTGAAATATGACGTGTTCGGTCAAATTACATCAAAATCTGTAAAGGTATGTGTCTGAGAGAGAAAATGGACATTTGCATGAAAATCTGTTAAAATATGTGGCTTATAGAGCGAAAACAGTCAAATTGACACTTATATGGGAGCTTTATATAAATCTGAACCTATCGCACCCACTTTCAGTTTAGATTTTTCTGATTGATTAAAATATTTGATTTATAAAGCGAAAAAGGTAAAATAGGAAGTGACATGACCAGTTTTTAGGTGGTTATTTATTTTTCAGTTAGATTTAAATCACTGGCAATATATCGTTGTCCCAAAGTTATCTTTACGTTAAAGTGGTCCAATTTTTTGTCAGACGTAGTGATTGCAGTTCTACATCGATTAGTGTAAAAATACCCATGATTGATGGACGAAATTTTCCGAGTGTACGGTTTTACAGATTTTAATGACAAAAACCCAATTTTTTTTAATATTTTTTTAGCGAAAAATCAATTTTCGTAGAAAAGCAGTAATATTACAGGTATATAAATATAAATTTTCTAATTTAGCCAAACCAAAACAAATACAAATATTTAAAAAACTTATAAATAAATATAATATTTTTATTAGTTCAACCCACGCTTATAAGGCAAGGCTACCAATACGTTTACACTATATATGTCGAAATAATACTTGAAGTCAATTCAAAAAATAAATATTCTTATATATATTTATATATATATATATATTTCCAAAAAAGCGTAATTATACTCCGAATTTCATGACTTTAGCTGCTGTCTTTTGGTTGGTACAATTTTTATCCCCTTTTTCCATTTTAACCCCAAAAAGAACGACTTTCAAAAAAATCCCTTTTATTTTACGTGTCTATACATACAGAGGAATGTATACGCCGATTTCATTATTATAGATGCAGCCGTTTGGTTGGTTCCATTTTTATCCCTCTATTCCCATTTTACCCCTTAAAAGTACGAATTTGGGAAAAATACTTTTCTATAATGTGTCTACTCAATTAGAGGAATGTACTCACCGAATTTTGTGTTTCTAACTGTTTTCGTATGATAGGTTCCATAACAAGCACACATATTGAAAAAACATGCTTAAATACTATACAATATTAGGGAATATTATGGGTATTTTCAGTCCTTGTGAGGGAAAATTTTTTCCCTCTGAACCGATTTCGCCCAGTTGCAATCCCAACCGTTCTACGACTATAAGACGCATTTATGGAAAATCTGTACGTCCAAGATCCTTTCGTTTAGATACTAACGTGCTTTCAACAGACGGACGGATGTACATGGTCGTCTTAGAATTTTATGACCATCATTAGGGCCGTGCGCAGGGGGGGGTTTTGGGGGTTCAAACCCCCCCCAGAGAGGTTTCGAACATATACTTTTTAATACCTTCTAGACTTTCTAAAGCAATAAAATATAGAATTTTTAAGGTATTTTTAAAATAACTCGTCTGAAATGGTAATTTTGCAGTAAAATCATAAAACATGAAAATTACATAAAAAATCTTGAACACTTTCTTGAATTTCGGACAAAGGTTATGAAAAATACATACAAACTAAACGAATTGTGCCAATTTCAAGATAGTGTAGTGCTAATTTCTCTAATGGACACCAAATTGTTCGGAAATTTTTCATTTTATTAATCGATACCACTTCTTGACATTCGACTAGAGCTATATATTATGAACTTTTAATTCTCTACTGCAATAAAAGTTTGGAAATTTAATAAGAAAACCTTGAAGCAAATAATTTGCATGAGCGCTAAGATGTAACATTTGCGATTGGACATTTTTATGGAGCTGTATCTAAATCTGAACCGATGTGTCATATTTTCATCACAGATGCAACAACGACGGTTTCTGTTACTTCCAATGTTTTGGGAGTTTGCAATTATAATACAAATCCATTTCGACAAACGAAGAACACTGTTTGGTATACATAAACTTATTTCTCTTTGTTCATTTACAATAACTGATGACATGTTTACCGCAAACAAACTAATTTTTCCCAAAAAAAACGATGTTCACGTGTCTAAAATTTCGTTTCTACGAAATGCATTTTTTCTCTGCGTGTAGGTCTCTATTTTAAAATCTACTTTAAAGTATATGTAACAAGTATTATTCAAAAGAGAAATAAGAAATTTAGTAACTTGGATCTACGTAGGAAAACGAAACTGAAAAATACCAATTATTTGGTTTTTTGGAATTAAAATTTGATCGTTTTTTGTGTAATATTTCTTCAAAATATATATCGAGGGCTTATATTCAAAAGTGGCTATGAACCATTTTCTCGAAAATGAGTTTTTGATGCCAAACTATTCTCAGATTTGGATGTCATCTGTCATATAAATTTGGAAAAGATTTTTTTTCTAAAGCCATTTTTTTTAATTTTCTGATTTGGCTATCCCCTCGCACGTAAGTTTGCGACTGCATAAGTGGCTATGAACATAAAAATAATAGAAATAAAATAGTTCAACAATGGAACAGCATAAAACCGAAGGTTATAATTCGCTACAACGATTTTGTTTAAAACATTTTTCTAGATTTAGGGCATATAGTACTATCGTACTAGGAAAAATTGTGGCTGTAAAGTCAAAAATTGTGAAAAGTATATTTAGGAAAAAATCGGCATAACTTTTTATTATATTGAGAAACCAAATATTTCTTTGGCATGTGCTTGCTGACTTCATGGAGAATATTTGTGTATGAAAAGTTTCAGAATTATGAATGAAGAAAGTTAAAATATAAGGAATTGCAACGGCAAATTTTGGATTTTTCATCAATTGCAGCGATTTTCGCGAGTGGCTACATATATATGTTAAAAGAGACCAATCTGATGGATGAAGCTGGAATCTTTAAATTCGCTGTTTACATCACAGAAAATGCGTTTTCTATACAACATTGCCAAGATTTCATGAAAAAAGTTATGGAGTTTACAATAAATCTTATTCTTATTTCAACATTCATAGTGCTCAATTTTAAACATACAAAAGTGGCTATGAACCATGAAACCGCGAATAATAGGAAATTTCGAAATCTTTTTAATCGTAGCAATTAGTAATCCTTTTTAAATTAAACTGCAGAAGAACGATTAATAATTTCTCTTCAAATTAAGGAGAAAATTATTTTTTTCGCTCTCCTGAAAAGTTATGTTTATGAATATAAGGCCTCGATATGTATGTATGTAATTTCAAGCAACTATTTAAAAAAAATTCTACACTTAGAGAACAAGTCTGTTAATAAAAGCAGTGATTGTCTGATGCCTATCAGCAGACACTTTTCTGCTATTACAGCTGTTTTTTTGGCATAACATCAGTTTTCTGCAATCTTACATCACCATTCACACTTCTAAAATTGGCTGTTGTTAATTAAAATATAAAAATAGATAAGCGAGTTTCTTTTATATAAGCTTGGGACAAATGCGTATCATATAATTGGTAAAAACAGCAAACAGCTGTTTACCGTCTCAGCAGATACAAATCTGCTGTCTCTTTTTTAACAGCAGAAAATCTGATCTTTCAGTAGACTTTCTGCTTTCTTTTACTGACATATTCCTTTGAGTGTACTGATAGATGGATTACTGAAATGCAATTTTGCCGACAATGTCTGTCGGACGAATGTATCAAAATATTTCTCGAAGATCATGGCAATAAAATATGAGTGGTTTCCAAACGCTCCAGTAAAAACTTCCTAAAAAGTTGGAAAATTAACTAAATATGAGTAAAGTTTCCTTCTTTCAAAGCCATAGTAAATAGTTCATTTACTAGAAAAAGGGTAGTAGATTTACTTAAAAACATTTCTTTGGATCTGATAAAAAATTCTTACAATTGAGTAAATTCAAACTTATGTTTTAAGTCAGAAAGAATCTGAAATTTTTTGTATGGAAAAAATTCCATTTAGGAAATTTTAACTTTAAAATGAGTTTTTTTCTAAAATGAAGTTAAAATGTTTACTGAAATTTATGCCGAGTTCTTCATACATTTAAGTATTAATGAACTTATAAAAAACATTTGAAATTGTTTAAAAAAATAGGGAATATTAATCAAAGAAGCAATTCTCGTTTGTTTGCAGAGACTTATTTCTAAAATACTTTATGAATTATTCTAAACAACCACTGCGAAGACGCAAAAGTATTTGTTTGATTTTTTTAGTTAAATTGAACTTATTTTAATTGCACCTTTTTTCCTTGTATCAAATAAAATTTTCCTCAGTTTAAGTAAAAATTTACTCGTTTTGAGAAAAAAATCAGCAAAATTTTACCAATATTTAGTAAAAATTTACTTAGTTTTAGGAAAGTTTTGCTTAAATTTAGTAAAAAGTTACTAGGTTTTAGGAAAAATTTACTTTGATTTAGGAAAATTTCAGAAAAAATTCTACTTATATTTAGTAAAAATGTACTTGGTTTCCTAAATTTTAGTTAATTTTAACACATTTTTTTATGAGTGTAGATGAAAACCCCCCCCAGGGGAAAATCCTGCGCTCGGGCCTGACCATCATGAATATATATAATTTATAGGGTCTCAGGTCGATATTTCAAGGTATTACAAACGGAAGGGCAAAGTTAGTATACCCCCATCCTGGAGGTGGAGCGTATAAAAATAATAATAATCGATGAGTACATCTCGTTTCCTTTGGATGCTACAAACAAAGGCACAAATACATAACACCTAGAGGAAGTCACATTTTTATAACAAAATTTGATATGGATCGAAAAGAGAAAAATCGCCAATTTATAACAAGTAAGAAAAAGCCGGACGGAGCCGACTATATGAGTCATTCCACTATCTATCCTATTACAATTCGGTAAAGAAGTGAAATCGGGAAGGATTTTTGTATCCTCTAAATGTAAGTGTTTGACCAAAAATTTTAAATCGGAAAGGACATCTGTATGGGGATATATTGAAACATGGAACGATGTGACCCGTTTGGCCAAAATCGGTTAAACATTTGGGAGCAATAACATATATATAAATAAATTTATATCTAAATCTGAACCGATCTTGCCCACTTCCACCATATGTGTTTTAGTTGGGTTATAAGGTTTTAAGCCAAATTTAAAGAAAATCGGGTACTATATGTGCTTTATGGAGCGGAAAAAAGTCAAATCGGGAGCGACATTTGTATGGGGGCTATATTTATATCTTAACCGATCTTACCCGCTTTCATTATAAGTGTTTCTAGTTAGATTATAAGATGTTGTGCCAAATTTAAAGAAAATCGGGTACAATATGTGGTTTCTAAAGCGGACAAAGTCACAACGGGAGCGACATTTGTATGGTGGCTATATCTAAATCTGAACCGATTTGCCTCAAATTAAATAGCGTTCGTCTTTGATACACAAAACTTACTTGTGCCAATTTTTGTTAAGATCGGACTATGATTACGACCTGTAATTTGATTACAACTATAGATGGACTGAAGGATGGACAGACAGACGGACATTGCTAAATCGAAATCAGAAAATGATTCTTAGCCGATCTGTATAATAAACGATGAGTCTAACTCGTTTCCTTTGGGGCGTTACAGACAAATACACAAAGACATAATACTCTCGTGGAGTGATAAACATATTATCATTTATGCCATTTAGTATGATAGTGGTCTAAGTCACACTTTATCCGTTTTGAGATATGTTTGAGTCAATTGAAAAATATTTTTCAATATTTTTTTTTTGAGAATATCCTACTACTATGTCGAACTTTTATTAAAAAAATCAACAACGTTGGTACCTCTAAGGGAACCACTACTTTCAGAGGGTGTAGTGATTTAGATCACTTTAATTCTTCTCAAAATTGAAAAAATTAAACAAAAAAAATGTATTTAATTCAAAGGAGTAATATTTCCTTAGCAATATTTAAAATTTTGTCATATATTGTATGTGTTTGTCATTTACTCGTCAGAACTTTCGCAACGAATGTATGTATTTGACTTACGACTAATGAGAAGCGCTGATAAACAAAATATTCCACCGAAATAAGTCGACACACTAAAAATCTCACTTTGCAGGAGGTACAGTGAAGACGGGACATACCGTACAACAACAACCTTTGCATTGTTGCGAGCGATGCGAGCACATGCATAACATTGAATTGTCAAAGTGAGATTTTTAGTGTGTCGACTTAGTTCGGTGGAATTTTGTTTTGTTATACATTCGTTGCGAAAGTTCTGACGAGATGGGGTAGCGCACATCGAAACTGCGCAGTCAACTTTTAGGTGCAACAATAAAGGTCTCACATTGCCTTTTTGCTAATTTTGGGTTCTGCTGAAGACTTCAGCACAACCTTTGGTATTGAACCAAAATAAATGACAAACACATTTTGTCATATATTTTATCCTCTTATTTTCCGCGTCTACGCAGTCAGGGGAGTGTAAATACTGAATATCATAATTCTAGCTTTAGCCGCTTGATTGGTGCCACATTTAAACCCATCTTGAAGCTACGAATGTCGAAAGATCTCTTTATTTTTGGCGTCTACGCAGTCAAACAAATAAATATACACGCCGAATTTCATGATTTCAAATTCAGCGGTCTGGTTAGTACCATTTGTATCCCTCTTTTCCAATTGTATCCCTTAAAAGTACGAATTTTGAAATATCCCTCTATTTTACGTTTCTACGCAATTAGATGGATGTACAGTAATTTCCGCTTAATTGAGTTTGTAAAAATGCACAGTTTTCGATGCAATTAACAGGGAAATCATTTAGCCGATACTCGGTTAATTGATTCACTGGCGCAATAAAAAAACCCTGTTTAATTGGAATGCTCGTTCAATAAAGCGGAGCGAAAACTAAACTGCAATTGTTTCATTTCATGTTTTAACTTTTTTATTTTTGCTGAAGTCTTCAGCAGAACCCAAAATTAGCAAAAAGGCAAAGTGAGACCTTTATTGTTGCAGCTAAAAGTTGACTGCACAGTTTCGATTGGCGCTACCCCATCTCGTCAGAACTTTCGCAACGAATGTATGTCAGTCTGTCTCTCTGTCTGTCTCTCTGCCTGTCTGTTGAAAGCACGATAGCGGCCGAACGCAATGAGCTACGAGGTTCAAATTTTTCCAAAATGTGTCTTATGGTTGCAGATCGGTTGGGATTGAAAGTGGGCAGAATCGGCCCATAGGGAAAAATTTTTCCCTCACAAGGACTGAATACCCCTAATATTTAGAGTATTTCAGCATGTTTTTTGAACATAATAGCTTGTATTTTCTTGATATTTGCAATTCGCATTCCCTTTTGTAGCATAAAAGGACACCATACAGTGATTTTTATTTGTAGGGGGCGAAAAGGGATAAAAATAGTACCTATCAAACGACAACAGATAGAAACACGAAATTTGGCGTGTACATACCTCTAATAGAGTAGATACATAATATACAAGTATTTTTTCTAAATTTGTACTTTTAAGGGGTTAAATGGGGATAGAGGGATAAAAATAGTACCAACCAAACGGCTGCACGTAGAATAATGAAATTCGGTGTATATATTCCTCTGATTGCGTACACACATACAATAAAGGAAATTTTCGAAATTCGTACTTTTAGGGTGTAAAATGGAAAAAGGGGTTAAAAATTGCACCAAACAAATGGATGCAGCTAGAACCATGAAATTCGCGGTATAAATTCCTCTGACTGAGTGACACGAAAAAACCTTTTTCCAAATTCGTACTTTCAAGGGATTCAATGAGAGCAGGGGGATAAAAATAGTACCAACTAAGAGGCTACAGCTAGAATGATGAAATTTTCGAAAGTCGTACTTTTAAGGAGTAAAATGCGAAAAAGGGGATAAAAATGGTACCAACAAAATAGCCACAGATAGTATTATGGAATTGGGTATATACATTTCTCTGAGTGTATAGCCACGTAAAATATTTTTTTCCAAATTCGTACTTTATTTTGTTGCTTTTACGACAAAAAATGGTAGAATCATGAAGTTGTCTTATACGTGAGAGATAAGGTATTTTCAAAATGTATACTTTTGAATTTAAAATAGATGGAAATACAACCAACCAAAGGACTGCAGCTGAAAATACACTCTCTATCCCCCAATATTTAGGGTATTTATGATTGCTGCCTTATATTTACTTTATGAATTAAAGTAGTATTTCCATTATATATATACATAGTATAAAAATATTGGTAGCCTTGGCTTATTAATTAAATTTCTGATTTTCATACATTTGAAGTTTGTTGCGGACATTCCTCTTGTAGCTTGGAAGCACCACAAAGAAAATATATGTTTTAGCGGGCGAAATGAGAAAAAAGGGATAAAATATGGTACCAACGATACGACAACAGCTAGAATCATGAAATTCGGTGTGTACATCCCTCTAATTGCATAAACACGTAGAATAGAGGGATTTTTCGAAATTCGTACTTTTAAGGGATATAATTGAAAATGAGGGATAAAAATGGGACTTTCCAAACCGCTGAAGTTGATATCTTGAAATTCGGTGTATATATTCGGTGTGTATTCGGTGGTCTGACTATGAAGACTTGAAACAAAAAGGTTTTTTTTTCAAATTTGTACATTTGGGCGGAGAATGGGGCGAATGGGTATATCTTTAAAACTTGTACTTTTCTTATCAAAATAATGCAGTCACTTTGTCTGTATCTGAAAATGCTTCTCCTAATGGTGACTGACAATAGCCTAATATTTAGGTATGTTCACTTTCACAATTACAGCATTGTATTTATTTATAAAGGGTGATTTTTTAAGAGCTTGATAACTTTTTTTTTAAAAAAAACGCATAAAATTTGCAAAATCTCATCGGTTCTTTATTTGAAACGTTAGATTGGTCCATGACATTTACTTTTTGAAGATAATTTCATTTAAATGTTGACCGCGGCTGCGTCTTAGGTGGTCCATCCGCTTAGTCCAATTTTGGCATTTCCACGTTTTTGAGTAACAGAGACCCAATTGGTGCGAACGGCGACGAATCGAAAATTGGTGGTCATCATTAACACTGGCCGATACAGCTGCGATATTTTCTTCAGTTCGCACTCTACGTAAGCGTGTTGGTGGTTTAATGTCCAACAATGTAAATTTGGTGCGAAATTTAGTCACAATAGCCCGAATAGCCGCTTCAGTGGGTCGATTAAACTGACCATAAAATGGAAGCGCGCAATGAACTTTCTTAACAGAGCACGCATTTTGATAATAAAATTCAATAATTTGCAAGCGTTGTTCGTTTGTAAGACGATTCATGATGAAATGTCAAAGCATACTGAGCATCTTTCTTTTTGACACCATGTCTGAAATCCCACGTGATCTGTCAAATACTAATGCATGAAAATCCTAACCTCAAAAAAATCACTCTTTAGTAGTAGATTTTAAACAATGCGCATAAGAATACATTATAGTTTGAAATAGTAATCAAATATAGTAATGTGCATAAACATATCACAATTTTCGTAATATGGTTCTGTACTTCGATGTCGACATCCTTTAATCTGCTGGTAATACTGTGGAATGCACTCCGTGGTGGAGGGTATATAAGATTCGGCCCGGCCGAACTTAACGCCTTCTTACTTGTTTTTAATTCGTATTCTCATGACCATGTTTTAGCGGGGATTTTTTAATGGACAATTAGGCGACATTTTTGTATTTGATTGCTTAAATTTATTTTTGTTTTATGCGTCAATTGAGATGGTAACGCAACTAAACGGAACTCATTTAAACGGGGATTTCCCTGTATACCTTATGTGGGAACTTTTCATTGCAGTGTTTTCCGTGCAATTAAGCGAATAAATCAATTATGCGGGGATCAAATAGGCGAAAGCTACTGTACATTCCAAATTTCATGTTTCTAACTGTTGTTTTGTCCAATTTCGCCCGCTAAATCTTTCATTTATTTTTTGGTACTATTACGCTACAAGAGGAATGTACGCAACAAATTTCTTGTGCATATAAGGCGGAAATTAAAACAAGTAAAAACGGCGTTAAGTTCGGCCGGGCCGAACTTTATATACCCTCCACCCTTGATTGCATTCCACAGAGGATGTCGATTTTCGTAGAAGTGCAATAATATTACAGGAAAATATACTTTTTTTATATAGCCAAATCAAAACAAATACAAATATTAAACAAATAATTTTATAAATAAATTAATATTTTAATTTTTTTCAAACCACGCTTATAAAGCAAGGCTACAAATACGTCAATTCAAAAAATAATTATTCTTCTATTTATATTTTCAAAAAGCTTAAATACCATAAATATTGGTACATAGTGGCTGCTATAGTTGGTTGTATTTCCATTCTATTTTAATTCCAAAAGTGCAAATTTTGAAAATCCATTATCTGACGTACATAGTGCAAAATAACCTAACTTCATGATTCAACCAATTTTTGGCGTAAAAGAAAAAGTACAAATTTGGAAAAAAAACTTTTTATTTTGCAGTCAGAGGAATGTATACACCGAATTCCATGATTCCAGCTGTGGCCATTTGTTTGGTACCATTTTTATCCCCTTAAGACTACGACTATCTAAAATCTCTTTATTTGAAGTTTCTCCCCAATTAGAACTTCATCATTCTAGCTGTAGTCGTTTAGTTAGTACTATTTTTATCCCTCTGTACTATTTGTATTCCTTGAAAGTACGAATTTCGAATTCGATTTTGACCCCAAAAAGTGCGAATTTCGAAAAATCCGTGTATTTTCCGTGTCTACGTAGTCAAAGGAATGTATACTCCGAATTTAATGACTCTAGCTGCGGTCATTTGGTTGGTAATATTTTTATCCCCTTTTTTCATTTTGACACCAAAAAGTGCGAATTTCGAAAAATATGTTTATTTTCCGTGTCGACACAGTCAGAGGAATGTATACTCCAAATTTCATGACTCTAGCTGCGGTCATTTAATTGGTACAATTGTTATCCCCTTTTTCATTTTAACCCCAAAAAGTACGAATTTTGAAAAATCCTTGTATTTTACGTGTCTATGCAATCAGAGGAATGTATACACCGCATTTGATTATTCTAGGGGTAGCCGTTTGGTTGGTACCATTTTTATCCCTCTATTCCCATTTTTTCCCTTAAAAGTACTAATTTGGAAAAATTACTTTTATATTTTGTATCTGCTCTATTAGAGAAATGTACACACCGAATTTCGTGTTTCTAGCTGTTGTCGTTTAATATGTACCATTTGTATACCTTTTTTGCCCCATTTCACCCCCTACAAATAAGAATCACTTTATGGTGCACGTTTTTTATCAAGTAAGTACAAGCAGACATAATGAAAAAATATGCTTAAATACTCTAAAGTATTAGGGATTATTATGGGTATTTTTAGTCCTTGTGAGGGAAAAAATTTTTCCTTTGGGCCGATTTCGCCCGACCGATCTACGGCTATAAGACGCATTTATGGAAAATTTAAACGGTCTGCCTCCTTTCGTTTAGATGCTAGCGTGCTTTCAACAGACGGACGGACGGACATGGATAGATCGTCTTAGAATTTTATGACGATCAAGAATATATATACTTTATAGGGTCTCAGGTCGATATTTCAAGGTGTTACAAACGGAATGACAAAGTTAGCATACTCCATCCTGGAGGTGGAGGGTATAATAATTGCTTGAATAGTCCAAATATTAGTTTTTTTCAGTCCTTGTTAGGGAAAATGTTTTCCCTCTGGCCGACTTCAATCCCAACCGATCTGCAACCATAAGACACATTTAGGGAAAATTTAAACCTGCTACCTCATTTCGTTCGACGGACATGGACATGGTTAGATCGTCTTTGAATTTTAATACGACCCAGATTATAAACGTCATGCGGTCTCCGATGATTATTTCAAGGTGTTACAAACGGAATGACAAAGTGAAAAAAAGTGGAGGATTTAAAAAATATTTACATCACCAATGTAAGTGTCAGTGCATTTAGTGTGACTTAAACCACTTTCAAACTATCACTAACAACTATTTTGGTGTGCATAAAATGAGAAATGTCATTGCACCGGTACATTTTTTATAAATGTCAAAAATAAAGTTTCTTAAATTAAAGATCTGATCAAAGTAAAGAGAAAAATTTGCATATCGCATTTTTTTGGTTTTGGACTTAGACTACTATCATACTAACTGGCACATTTAAGCTTTTGATTATAAAGAACATCGTCAAACGAACGCCAAAAATAACAAGTAAGAAGGCGTTAAGTTCGGCCGGGCCGAATCTTATATACCCTCCACCACGGAGTGCATTCCACAGTACTACCAGCAGATTAAAGGATGTCGACTTTACATAGAAGCACAGTACCATATTACGAAAATTGTGATATTTGTATGCACATTACTATATTTGTTTACTATTTCAAACTATAATGTATACTTATGCGCACTGTTTAAAATCAACTACTATATATAAATAAAATGCTGAAATTGTGAAAGTGAACATGACTAAATATTAGGCGATTGTCAGTCACCATTAGAAAGAAGCATTTTCAGATACAGACAAAGTGATAAGAAAAGTATAAATTTTAAAGATATCCCCATTCACCCCATTCTCCGCCCAAATGTACAAATTTCGAAAAACCCCTTTTTCGAGTCTTCATAGTCAGAATGTATACACCGAATTTCATGATTTCAACTTCAGCGGTTTGGTAGGTCCCATTTGTATGCCTCTTTTTAATTATACCCCTTAAATGTACAAATTTCGAAAAACTCCCTTAATTTTACGTGTCTATGCAATTAGAGGGATGTACACACCGAATTCCATGATTCTAGCTGTTGTCGTATCATTGGTACCATATTTTATCCATTTATGTCACATTTCGCCAGCTAAAACTTTTTTTGTGTTGCTTCCAAGCTACAAGAGGAATGTCCGCAAAAAATTCCAAATGTATGAAAATCAGAAATTTAATTAATCAGTCAAGGCTACCAATATTTATATACTATGTATATATATATATAATGGATATAATACTTCAATTCATAAAGTAAATATAAGGGAGCAATCATAAATACCCTAAATATTGGGGGATAGAGAGCGTATTTTCAGCTACAGTCGATTGGTTGGTTGTATTTCCATCCTATTTTAATTTCAAAAGTATAAATTTTGAAAATACCTTATCTCTCACGTACGCAGTATAAGACAACTTCATGATTCTACCATTTTTTGTCGTAAAGGCAACAACATAAAGTACGAACTTGAAAAAAAAATATTTTACGTGGCTATGCAGTCAGAGGAATGTATACACCGAATTCCATGATTCTATCAGCGGTCATTTTGTTGGTACCATTTTAATCCCCTTTTTCCAATTTTGCCCCCTCAAGAGTACGACTATCTAAAATCTCTTTATTTTACGTATCTACACAATTAGAGGGTTGTACACACTGAATTTCATAATTCTAGCTGTATTCGTTTAGTTGGTACTATTTTTATCCCCTGTAGCCATTGTATCCCTTGAAAGTACGAATTTGGAAAAAACGTTTTATTTTTCGTGTCTACACAGTCAGAGGAATGTATACTCCGAATTTCATGATTCTAGCTGCTGTCATTTGGTAGGTACTATTCTTATCCCCTTTTTCCATTTGAACCCCAAAAAGTACGAATTTTGGAAAGTTCTTTTATTTTACGTGTCTACGCAATCAGAGGAATGTTTATATCGAATTTCACTATTCTAGGTGCAGCCGGTAGGTTGGTACTATTTTTATCCCTTTAGCCCCATTTAACCCCTTAAAAGTACGAATTTAGAAAAAATACTTTTATATTATTTATCTACTCTATTAGAGGAATGTTCACGCCAAATTTCGTGTTTCTATCTGTTGTCGTTTGATAGGTACCATTTTTATCCCTTTTTGTCCCATTTCGCACCCAAAAAATAAAAATCACTCTATGGTGCCCTTCTATGCTATAAAGGGAATGCGCATTGCAAATATCAAGTAAATACAAGCTAATATGTTCAAAAAACATGCTGAAATACTCTAAATATTAGGGGTATTTTCAGTCCTTGTGAGGGAAAAATTTTTCCCTCTGGGCCGATTTCGTCCACTTTCAATCCCAACCGATCTACAACCATAAGATACATTTAGGAAAAATTTGAACCTCCTAGCTCATTTCGTTCGGTCGTTATCGTGCTTTCAACAGACAGACAGACAGACAGACAGACGGACAGACGGACATGGCTATATCGTCTTAGAATTTTACCACGACCCAGAATATATATACTTTATGGGGTCTCCGATGAATATTTCAAGGTGTTACAAACGGAATGACAAAGTGAATATACCCCCATCCTGGAGGTGGAGGGTATAAAAAGCGCCAAGTGGTCGTACGAAGAATTTGGCAACACTACCAAGACAACGACCAAAAAAAGAATCAATGAAATGCAATTCTCTCACTCTCTTTCTCTCTCGGATAAAAATAACACTACTCCACAAAACTACGCGAAATAGTAACAACAACAAGACCAAATCTAACGGTCAACTTGTTCATTCAATAAACGAAGCCGGTAACAAAAACAAAACACACGCACAACAATGAGTGCTACGGCCGGACATACTCACACAACGCACGTATGTATGTATGTACGTATTCCGCGGCTGACGTCTGATATCCGAAATGTTAAGATTTCAAAAACAAAACGTTAAAGAGTCAATTAAATTGAAAGGATTTCAGTTGAATTCACGAAACACGGTTCTAAGAACACTCAACAAACCGCGAAACAACCCGTTGATGAGAGAGAGCAAACACTGCCGCTCGGAGCGATAAAGCACAAACAACTATTTGAATTCTGTGACAGTGACGATAATTAGCCTACATTTGTACAGATTTCGGGACAATTTGACATTTTTTTCGCGCACACAACGTTTTTCGGCACAATAAGGGAACTCATTTCAGAAATTCTTGCTCTTATTTAATTTGCATAAAGTGGAGAAATTTGTTCAAGTGAAAATTTTTTTATTCCAAATGGAATGATTAAAAAATGGGTTTTGCCGGGTGCACGCAACGGAGTTACTGGCTACGGAAATAAAAGAATGTGAGGCATTATACATTAGGCCTGTTCGATTGAGCTTACTAGCTTAATTTTTGTATGGAATTTACTCGCTTGTTGATTCATTTAAGTAAAACTCATGGGTAACGCTGCCACTTTATCAAGTCTCTTAATTGTAAGCTAGTAAGACCATTTGAACAGACCTATTAATGCTAGGAATGTTTTTCTTTAAGCCAGGATGCTATAGCAAAAACGCTAAATTTTTATTCAAAATAAATAATTATTTGTTCATATTGTTGCCAACTACAATATAAATATTTGTATTAAAACAAATTTAAAAAATATATATTTTGTGTTGACTTTTTTGAACTTAGCCTTGATAACCAATTTCACTTATCTAGACTGTCCAAAATTTTTAACATAAAATCATTTCTTCAAAATTTGTTTTGACACACACATTAGGCCTGTTCGATTGGGCTTACTAGCTTACGATTAAGAGACTTGATGAGGTGGCAACGTTGTTGCCCATTGGTTTATCTTAAATGGATCAACAAGAAAAATCTGGCAGCAACGCTAAGAGAGTAGCAAGCTACTTTCTTGTTAAGCGAGTAAATTCCATACAAAAATTAATCTAGTAAGCCCAATCGAACAGGCCTATTGATATTGTTGTTGGTGACAATTTTAGAAAAGATTTTTTTTATTTTGAGTGAAATTTTAACTTTCTATTTAGGTTTTAGATACCGCAGCTTAGTTATCCAGTCTTAAAGAAAAACAGCTGTACTGTACTCAGATCACAGGTAAATACATATGGGGATCTCCCAGTGGTCCGGACGCGACATTCGCATGCCTTAAACTACGCCAAAAACAAGAAAGAAACTGAAAAAGTCGATCAGCCTTTTTAGTGTTCTAAAAAGCTTAAAGAGTACTACATTTATAAATAAATCGCCAGGATTTAGTACAAATTAGTACAAAATTATAAACAATTTTACATCGAAACGGACGCGACAAAAAACAGAAGTACTTTTGAAGGTCTTATAGAAATATACAAAGTTCAGCGATTTTTTGAGAACTTTGTTTTTCCTTATTACATGTAAATGAAGGTCAGAGGATATATTTTGTTCGTAGGTTTATGAAATATGAGAATTATCTCTCAAATTTTTTAATTAGGTACAGCAGAAATACGGACGCGACAAAACGGACGCTACAAATATTTCCACGCGTAGAACAAATAGTAGTTTTTGTTATAACACTTCAACTTTTAATAAAAATAAAAGAGAACAAGTTAACTTCAAGTTTCATAATAAAAAATGTTGTCGAAATAAGGAAAAAATAAAGTTAAACGCTATTAGTGATTTATTTTTTGGTAGACCTTTTTTGGGAGATGCCCATATGTGGACGCATGGAGAGAATATATACATATATTCTATTTTCATACTATGGTCCAAGTAAATTTTAATACCCTTTTCAGACTACTGCTGAAATTGGCATATGGTGGATTTCAAATGACAGTTCTGATTCTTTGGTCTAATACGTTTCAAAAGGGTGAAAAACAAGGACAAATTTAAATTATTGTTACTTTTACAAAAGGGTGAAAAACAAGGACAAATTTAAATTATTTTTACTTCGTATATATTTGTGATCAACGTAAGAAGACCTATAATTACTAAAAAGAAGAAAACAATTGAATTGCTACTAAAGGCGGTGACAGGAAGTGACAGAAATAGAAGTTAGTTTTTCCACTTTTTACAGAAAAGCAGCGTGCGAATAGCGTCGGACTTTTTTCATAACATTTAACTGATAAATGATTTAGAGCATTTTTAGTTTGTTTTACAATTCGGCGAGTTAATAAAACTTTTTTGCGTTTCTGCAACCTATAATGTGGAACGTGACGTGCCGTTACGTGCTCATCTGGACCAATATAAGGATATAATGGTTGTACCCCATGTATAACGTGGCCATCACTTATTGGGCAAAAAACGGGAGTTATGAGTTTAAAAAGCGGGATTTTGTAGAAAAAATGCGGAATCGTGAAAATCTAACCAAAAAGTAAAATAAATAAAAACATTTATTGAACGCGAGCAAGACAATATACACGTGTAACTAGAGATTGTGTGTAGAAAAACTGTGTACTCAATTTTTCATTTGGTCATCCTTTCTCCTTTTTAATTTCCAAAGGATATAGACGTTTGGATAATTTATTTTCATATTTTAGCGAGTCATACAAAGGATATGGGTATCAAATGAAAGAGAAGAATATCTGTTAAAAATATTTTAAATATAATGTCTCTATCTGTATTAGTTTAGTATTAAAAACAATTGCAAGTTTCCATCATTATTTATTTAGTTTATTCATCTTTTACTATTTAAGAGGGAAAATTTGAAATGGTTGTTAATGCTAAAATAATGCATATAGAGGCGTGGAATTTTTAGTATTTTTAACATACATTCTACTCTTTTATTTGATACCCATGTATGGTCCTCGAAAGTACGAAAAAAAATTATTAAGACAAATACGTTCTTTGAAAATTAGAAGTACTGTAAAAAGAGAAAAAATAACCAAATGAAAAACTGGGCACACAGTTTTTCTACATATTATCTCTTGTTTCATATGTATATATATGGTCTTCTTCAGGTCCAAGAAGTACTGTCGCATGGTGTTATAAATTCAAATGGCTGCGTTTAGAATACGACTGACTGACTTTGTTTTTTTTTCAAATTCGTACTATATATATTAGTTAAATATTTTATAAATTGTGGACTTTTGTCGGTTACTAACAAATTTTTAATCGATATTGTACTAAAAATAATGTAAAACGAAAAAGCGGGATTATGCCGGGCATCAAAAAGAGGGATAGTCCCGCGAAAAGCGGGATGGATGGTCACCTTACGCATGCAGCATATAAGAAACTTTGAGCGATGTGATCAGCGGCAGTACAACGAAGTCTATATTGCGTTGTTTTGAGTGTTACCCTAGTAAAGGGAATAATGATAAAATTACCCTATGCAACTCAACATATTGAAAGAGAAGGAAAGAGGAAACAACTTTAGATATTGTTCCATATTGAATTATTTCGATTATGAGCATTATATATTGCTTATATTAGCCGAGTTGTATTATAACTTGGCCGGATTTTTGAAAATAATAAAAAATTTTATTTAATTTATAGAAAGCTATCAGTTGATATTTGAAATAATTTGAAAATTTCATAAATTTTTGATTTGAACTGGGATATTGTCCTGGCTCAAGACCATTTGGCATCTATATTTAATAGAATGCAAATTTATTTACAAATGACATGACGATCATGATTTCGACCATGTCAAAAGTCTTTTCAAGTGGCTTCGCATCAACTTTTCAACATTAAATCAGTTCAAATCAAATATTGATTACAAACCAACAAATGTAAAGGAAAAACTAAAAAAAAATCATAAATTTACATCCTGAAAATGCTGAAAACACACTCTTATACTTACGTGGAACATATTTAGCTCACAAAGTAAGGATTTTTATATTTTATATATAATTATAAAATGCATACAAAATGCTTGTACCAAATACAATAGAATATTTTTTCTCAGCACAGGTAAAAATTTATTTCAATAAAACTTTAAGCGAGTTCGTAACACTGCAATAACTTTGTTTCATGGAATGTTAAATTAAATATATATATATCTCAAATTATTTCAGTTGGTGGCCATTCTAAAATAAAATATGAGCAAGTTTATGGAATATAATCAACTAAGGGAGCTGCTTAATTGGTTTAAATCTCGACAATTATTGGCCAATGCAGATTTCATTTCTTAACCTTTATCAAAAATGCATTTATTCAGAACTTGGATCTTTAGAATGAATTCACATTGTAAAAAATGTCCGCCTATCTTTTCGCTGTTATGTTTGGATCATGTTTTTTTTTAATGTACTTGGCGAAAACGTGATTTAAAATTATAGACAAAATTCAATAGAATATCATATGAAGATTTTCGTTTATAAGAATGAAAAAACTTAACGACCGCTTCAACAAAGGCTGACTTTCCATCCAAAAATTCCTACCCCATTTGCATAAGTAATCCCTTATGGTGCACAGAATACGATGTATCGTCGTAAATTCTCTATGAGAATTTATGCGAATATTTTTCGAATATAAAAAGTCTATAAATAAAACACGACAATTATTTGTCTTAATTTCTTCCACTTATACTTTTTGTATTCTCTTCATTCTGGTCATATTGGTACCATTTGAGACATTTCTAATGCCATCACTGTTTTGCAGTATCTCAAACAGAGTTGCTACATTGCGTAGGTACCATTTAAACAAACAGGGGCACTTCGAAATGATATTTTTGCGATAATTTCCGTTTGATGTGTTGTTGTCATGACATTTACTTCCTGATTCCTGAGCAGTTCCTCGGAATTAAATTGTTAATGGACAACAATGGCATCATTATAATCTGTATTGCCAACTATTTAGATTTAAAAACACAACAACAGCATAGAAATGTGTTTTCTTATTATTCCTGATCATTCGGAAATTGGAAATTTAAGAATGAAAATAATTTTCGGCAATTTTCAAAAACCCTCCGACGCACACAATGTCCGCTCATGAAACAATTAGTGTGCGGATCAAACGCTAGCCGCATTTCCAATTATCACCACCACCAGTAACGTCAACGTCTCCGACCAAATTTACCGCACACACTCCGACGACTATCTTTTGCAGTCTCGGTATTGCAAACACAACGAAACTAAATCAAAACGAGGCATAAAGGCAAATACAGTCCGAGTGTCCAGACGACAAAATTGTCAAAAATTGAACAGAGACACATTTCTCTTGTGGACTGGACTGTTGGTGGTGGTTGAAATCGGGACAAATCAAATGATTCCATTCGGCGTTTGTTTGTTTATCATTTGTTTGTGTCACGCACAATTTCCTCCAACCTGAAAATTCCAACTAAACTCCTACTTCGTACCGACAAAATCACCTCTTCTTTTCAGTCTATTGTGCTAACTTGTATTTTCCAAGTCAGCCACATTCTGTAAAGGTGTTTTATTTGGCCTTCTCTTTTCGTGTTCCCCGACTAATATGATGACTGTTGGGCTATTGTTCGGTGCACGGTGGGTTGTTTTATGTTTTGCAACACACGCAAGCACGACGCAATGACGTCAGTGTTTGGGTGATAACTGACTATTTAGACCATGTCCTTTACAACATAAAATAACCAGAAAATTTCCGTTTAATTTGTTCATTTTTACAATACGAAAAAGTGGGCTACGCACACAAATAAAAAATTGTTCACAAAATAAGGTCGAACATAATTTACATAATATGGCCGTGTACGAAATGGAAACCTTTTTTTACTAGGAGTTAATTTTTTGTAAATAAGTGAACAAAATTTATTAAGATTTGCTAAGCCTAATGCAAGTGTAAAAAATGACAAATAAAGATAATCCACTTGTTTTGAAGGTAACGCTAATCCAGAAACTCACCATGTAAATACAATCTGGTGACAAAAGTCTACAAACGTTTTTACATATTATATTTTATTTATTTATTATTTTTTGGAGACTGGAGATTATTCTCTAACTTGGATCTAACATTTTCCATTAGGATGGGTTACGAAAATAAATTGCAGGCGTCACCACCCAAAAATAATGACTGGATTGTTTAATGATGATCTACAAAATATTTCGTCACTGGGGTAAGCCATCTGTGAGCTAAACACTCCTGAAAACACCTCTAAAAATCATATTTTTCCCGTGTAATTTTTTTGTGTTATATTTTTGCCCAAATTTTTTTCTGAATTAATAGACCCTTGGAAGCACTTTAAATACAAATTTGTATTCTTGTTTTAAAATAACTCATTGGTACAATTATTGGCCGTTTATATTGATTTTTTGTGGGTTTTCAAGGTGACAGCTAAAAACTCATATTTCTTGCAAACATTTTGTAAGAGGTGTATTGGAAAATATATAGGAGGAATCAATACCTTTCGAATGATGCCTAAATGATAAATATCGGACGAAAAGTGACGTCACTGACTCCATTTTTGTAAAATAATTTAATGCAGGCGATGGTTTTCACATCCAAAATGTTCAAACACTTTTTACAAAAACTAGTAAATCAAAAAAAAAAAATTTTCAAATCCATGCTTTATGCAAGCAGAATTCTATTGGGCCTAGAAATTCTTTTTTAGTTATCTTTTGTAGAAGGAAAAATTACTGCAAAATTTCAGTTTTTTATCTGCCATAGAACGGCATATATTCGAAAATGGGTTTTAACTTCGTATGGGAGGTGCCACGCCCACATTTCCATTACCGCCCATTTTTGTCACAACTACGCACATTAATGCTAGATGCACTTACACAAAATTACAGTAGGTGTAATTTTGGTTTTAACTTCATATGGGAGGTGCCACGCCCACTTTTGCATTACCGCCCATTTTAGGCGCAACTACGCACATTGATGCTAGATGCACTTACACAAAATTTGAGCTCTATACGTGTCATAGAACTGACACTATTCGATAATATGTTTTAACTTCGTATGGGAGGTGGTACGCCCACTATTCCAATACCGCCCATTTTTGGCAGAACTACGCACATTGATGGTAGATGCACTTACACAAAATTTCAGCACTCTAGGTGTCATAGAACTGACAATATTCAATAATAGGTTTTAACTTCGTATGGGAGGTGCCACGCCCACTTTTCCAATACCGCCCATTTTTGGCACAACTATGCACATTGATGCTAGATGCACTTACACAAAATTACAGCACTCTAGGTGTCATAGAACTGACAATATTCGATAATAGGTTTTAACTTCGTATGGGAGGTGCCACGCCCACTTTTCCAATACCGCCCCTTTTTGGCACAACTATGCGAATTGATGCTAGATGCACTTACACAAAATTTCAGCACTCTAGGTGTCATAGAACTGACAATATTCAATAATAGGTTTTAACTTCGTATGGGAGATGCCACGCCCACTTTTCCAATACCGCCCCTTTTTGGCACAACTATGCACATTGATGGTATATGCACTTACACAAAATTTCAGCACTCTAGGTGTCATAGAACTGACAATATTCAATAATAGGTGTCTCTGTGAAAATCCACAAAAAATTTCTATAAACGTCCAACAATTCAACCAAACAATTCAACCAATATCAAAATTTATGTTTAAAGTAATAGACCCTTGGTCTATTATTTCAGAAAAATTTTTGAGAAAAAATGTAACACAAACAAATTACGCCGGAAAAACATGATTTTTAGGGTTATTTTCAGGAGCGTTTAGCTCACAGACGGCTTGATCTAAGAACGAACTATTTTGCAAATCATCATTAAACAATCCAAACTTTATTTTCGTGGGGTGACTGGAAATTGTTTTTCTATTTGTATGGAACTCGATCCAGCCTGTTATACATTGTCGTGTCTGAAGAACACAGCGTCAATTCTTATTTTATTCATAATTTACTATCGTTTTAGATTGGGCCTATGATCAAAAACTCTGTTTCCAGAAAAATCTTTAAATCTTTTTTAGTTCACCACGAAACAGTTTTTATACCCTCCACCTCCAGGATGGTGGTATACTAACTTTGTCATTCCGTTTGTAACACCTTGAAATATCGACCTGAGACCCTATAAAGTATATATATTCTTGATCGTCATAAAATTCTAAGACGAACTAGCCATGTCCGTCCGTCTGTTGAAAGCACGCTAGCATCTAAAGGAAAGGAGCTAAGAGGTCCAAATTTTCCATCAATGCGTCCTATAGTCGTAGATCGGTTGTGATTGAAACTGGGCGAAATCGGCCCAAAGGGAAAATGTTTTCCCTCACAAGGACTAAAAATACCCATAATAACCCCTAATATTTTAGAGTATTTAGGTCTGCTTGTACTTGCTTGATATTGGGTATGCGCATTCCCTCTATGACAAAAACGTGCACCATAAGGTGATTTTTATTCGTAGGGGGAGAAATGGGGCAAAAGGGATAAAAATGGTACATATTAAACGACAACAGCTAGAAACACGAAATTCGGTATGTACATTCCTCTGATTGAGTAGATACATAATATAAAAGTATTTTTTCCAAATTCGTACTTTTAAGGGATAAAATGGCAACAGAGGGATAAAAATGGTATCAACCTAACGGCTGCACCTAGAATAATGAAATTCGGTGTATACATTCTTCTGATTGCGTAGACACATAAAATAAACGGATTTTTCGAGATTCGTACTTTTTGGGGTTAAAATTGAAAAAGGGGATACAAATAGTACCAACCAAATGACCGCAGCTTAAGTCATGAAATTCGGAGTATACATTCCTCTGACTGCGTAGACACGAAAAATAAAAAGTTGTTCCCAAATTCGTACTTTGAAGGGATGCAATGGGTACAGAGGGATAAAAATAGTACCAACTAAACAACTACAGCTAGAATGATGAAATTCGGTGTGCACATCCCTCTAATTGCGTAGACACGTACAATGAAGAGATTTTAGAAAGTCTTACTCTTACTCAACCAATTGACAATAGCTAGAATCATGGAATTTGGTGTAGACATTCCTCTGACTGCATAAACACGCAAAATAAAAAAATTCCAAACAAGAATATATTTTTTTAATTGACTTGAAGTAGTATTTCGATAAAACATATTGGTAGTCTTGCCTTATAAGCGTGCTTTGAAATAATATATTTATTTATAAAATTATTTTTGCAATATTTGTTTTGGCTTGGCTATATTAAAAATATATATTTTGTTGTAATATTACTGCTCTTCTACGAAAATCGGCAGCCTCTGTGGAATGCAATCCATGGTAGAGGATATATAAAGTTCGGTCCGGCCGAACGTAACGCCGTTTTTACTTGTTTATTCGTTACACAAAAATTGAGATACTTGGTTTTTCATTTTCTCATCCTGTTGTCATTTCTCAGGAGTACAAGGTTCAAAAGGATACAGTTTTTCAAAAAGTATTTTAAATACTTATTCGCTGTCTGAAATAATTATCTTCATACTATTTATTACTTTGTCTTAACCTCAGTGAAAATTTGTGGTTGTTAATGCTAAACTAATACAATTTACAGTATTTTTAGCTCATATTCTGTTTTTTAATTTGACACTTAGGGTGCGAAAAAAGTATTTAAAATAATTTTTGAAAAATTGTATCCTTTGGAACTGGAATGAAAAACTCTAAACACCAATTAACTCCATTTTACCTATAGTTTCAGACGTGGTTCAAGTGTAATATGGACTGTCGGACAGTGTAATCAGTACTTTTTTATTGCCGATTCTAATTTAAAGTGTTACATGGCCAACCCTATACAATAGAATTCCAGCTATTCGATCAAGTTATTTGTTCTTACGAAGGATATTTTTGCTTTGCTAATGGAAAGGAAAAGAACCACACTCAACCATACACACATTGACCACATACGTATTTCATTGTCCTGTGTAGGGACATATCACCAGTGATTCTTCTGTATGTATATTTACATTTTCTGAAAATTCACATATTCGTATTATATATTCACCCGTGTGATCTACCAGAAACATTTCAGTTAGAGGTTTTCTTTTCTGGGAATTCCCGGGATACCAAGAAATCCCAGATGTCTAAAAAATAGTTAAACCAACAGTATTTTTGCTTTAACTATTATTTATTTTAAAAATACAAATATGACAAAATTGGGTAATCACCCACTTCGACTCAGTCGAGGATCCGAGCTCCTCCGATTTATATATATATTTTTTTTAAATGATATAGTAGACCATGTCCTGGTAGAACAATGATGTTCAAAATGTCAAAATATCCTATATCCTTGAATATACTTACATAACACCATTTGGAAAATTTTCAAAATTTGTCAGAAAATAGCCCCCAATATTATATATTAATCAAAAGGCCACTTTTCGCGTCGATTTATTTTGTAACCACTTCAATTTAAAAAGGTTTATATAACTACGATTTAAATAACCCAGCAAAAACAAGTAAGGAAAGGCTAAAGTCGGGCGGGGCCGACTATATGATACACTCCACTTTCTCTCCGAATACAATCCAACTCGGTAAAAAAAGTGAAAACGGGAAGAATTTTGTATGTTTCCTAATCATAGGCTAATAGGGTTAGCATTTTCCCGTACTTTTTATTTCCCGGGAAACGGGAATAATTTTTTCAATTTCCCGGGATCCCGGGACAGCACGAGAAATCGGCAACATGCTGTTTACCATGAGTTAAGCTTATTTGTTCCAATGAAACATTCACATTTTATTAAAGTAAAATAAGAATATTGTCACAACGAACCTGTTACAGAATTCATATAATAAAGCGCAATGTGAGATCAATTAAACATCTTTTCAAGTTTTAGTTTTTTCATTTGCATTTTTTGGTCTGTAATCAATATATTACTTGGCTGCAGGAAACCACGATCATGATTTCGACCATGTCAAAAGTCTTTTAAAGTGGCGACTTTTCAACATCTAACCCGGCCTCTATAAGAAGATGATTCTCACAAACGAACGAGAAGCACAACTCACTTGCCGAATTTATGTTTAAAAAATCGCACCAAGTAATGACAAGGAATAAATGTCACCATGCCATTTGTAAATAAATTCGCATTCTATTAAATATATGTAGATGCAAAATGGTTTTGAGCCAGTGCAATATCCCAGTTCAAATCAAATCTTTTCAAGTTTCAAAATTAATTAAAGATCAGATGTTTCTTATTTTATTAGAAAATGGGGACGCGACGGAGAACGACGTTCACATAAATAGTGAGTAGAGCATTAAATAAAATGTTTGTTCTGTCGCATCGAAAGTTCTTTTTGGCGCCCAAAATCTATTTTTCCCGGATTTTAATTTTTTTCATATGGAGCTTGACAGAAAAAATCCGAAAAAGTGGATTTTGAGTCTACAACCGAACACAGCTTTAAAATATTTTGTCATCCAACTGCAATATTTGACATACCTGATTAAAAGCTATGTGATCTAAATTTTTATAAAACATTTTTAATTTTATTGTGGAAATGATGGAAAAAATATGCGTAGAAATACGTAAAATTTTCTACTGACTTCCCGTACGAATTTCCCGGGATACGGGAAATGAAAAATGTGCGAATTCCCGGGAATTTTCCCGCGGGAAATCCCGGGATGCAAACCCTATAGGCTAATATGACCAGGTCCGATTTGTCAAATCGATAAGAATATTTGTTTCGGGGCTATATCCAAACATGGAATAAAGTGACTAACTTTCACAATAAGTTCTTCCAGTTCAACTACAACGTGTTATGCTCACATTGAAGAAATTCGGTGAAAAAATTGTGGTTTCTGGGGCAGAAAAAGTCTACCCGGGAGCGAAATTTGTATGGGATCGAAATTTATATCGATCTGACCCATTTTCACCATGGATGTTTCCAGTTGAAATATAAGATATTTTGAAAGATTTGAAGAACTGTTAAAATATGTGGTTTATAGAGTGGAAAAAGTGAAATCGGGAGTGAAATTTGTGTGGGAGCTATATATAAATCTGAACCGATTTGCACCATGGCTGTTTATAGGACAATTATAAAATATTTCGCCTAATTTGAAGAGGATCTGCTAAAATGTGTGGTTTTTAGAGCAGAAAAAGTCAAATCGAGAGCGAAATTTTAATGGGAGCTATATATACATCGTTCTGCAAAGTTTCATTTGGTTCTGTGTACAATTGTGACCTGTATCGTGATTACAAGAATAGATGGACAGACAGACGGACATCGCTAAATCGATTAAAAAAGTGATTCTAAGTCGATCGGTATAATTAAATCCTTTTGGGTGTTACAAACAAATGCACAAAGACATAATACTCTCGTGGAGTGTATAAAAATGGAAGAAGTAAAGTGTATAAAAGCAGAAGTATGGGGTCACACAGGTAAAGTGTCCCCTTTGCACCCAGAAGGTCTCGGTCCGAATCGTGGCTCGGGAAAAAACTTTTTTAAGTTTTTTTATTACTTTTATAAATAAACAATGTTTAATTTTGTACAATTTTAACAATTTAAAAATTATTGCTTAAAAAATACAAATTTAATTTAATGAATTATTAATACTACATAATTCAGTAAAATTAAGTGGTGTTAATTTATTTAATGCTAATTTAATTTAATATTAATTTGCGTTATATATTAATTCATACTAAATACATATTTTGTTAAGTTTCCTGTTGCAAGTTCTAACGGACAACATGGTTTGCTTTAGTTATTCGGCACTCACAACAGAGGATAGCTGAGATGGTTAGAGTGCCGTAGTAGCCACCAGAAATTCCGCTTTTCTAGACCCGGGTAGCGGCTGATTTTTTTAAACAGAAATGAAACATGTGAAAAAGTGGTTCCCTCTGTACCCCTTAAAATCGGCTTTAAGTCTTTCAAAATAAAGGACATCCCTCCTATGATAATTCATGTTATATTCATTGGTGAAGATCACATTTTTCTACTTCCGAATGAACATCTTTTTCACTTCTTTGGGTGCTCTCTTTTTGCTGGGAAGTTTTTAAAGAGCATAAATCCTTGTGAAGTCTATACCTAAAGTCTTGGAAAGTCTACTTCTAATTATACCCTCCACCTAAGGATGGGGTACTTTATCATTCCTTCAAATATTCATTGGAGACCCCATAAAGTATATATTTATATTCTGTTGTGGTCAAATTCTAAGACGATCTAGCCATGTCCGTCTGTATGTTGAAATCACGCTAGCTGCCGAACGAAATGAGCTAAGAGGTTCAAATTTTCTGCAAATGTGTCTTATGGTTGCAGATCGCTTGGGATTGAAAGTGAGCGAAGTCGGCCGAGAGGGAAGATTTTTTCCTAACAAGGACTGAAAATACTGCTTTGGACTATTTAAGCATTTTATTTGAAAATTTCTGCATTATATGCGCTAGAAATTTGTCGCGTACATTCCTCTTGTAGCTTGAAAGTAAATAAACGATTTAGCGACTGAAATAGAAAAAATGGTATCAATGATAAGACAACAGCTAGAATCATAAAATTCGGTGTGTACATCCATATAATTGGTTTGAATTGTAACATAGAGGGGTTTTTCGAAGTTTGATAAAAATGTTACCAAACAAACCACTGAAGCTGAAATCGTGACACCGAATGAAGACACGAAACGTAAAGACATTTTTCGAAATTTCCATTTTTATGCGGAAGATAGGGCGAAGGGGCATAAAAATGGTGGTAACCAAACGGCTATAGTTAGAATAGCGAAATTCAGTGCACATTTCTATGACTGCGTTGACACGACAAATAAAGAGATCTTTCGATGTTCGTAATTTCAGGATCTAAATGGGATTAATTTTGGCGGCTGCAGCTAGAATCCCAAAATTCATTATTTTCATTCGTCTGACTGCGTAAACGCGGAAAATAAGAGGTACGAATTTTTCCATATTCGTACTTTTAGGCTCAAAATGGATAACGGAGTCAAACTGGAAGCGGAAAGCAAGAAATTGCAAATTGGTAAAATCGGACTTGAGGGAAATTGTTACTTTGTAATAATATTTAGGACACATTATGGAAAATTGCTGTATAATGTTCACTTTTCGATTACATTTGAAGTTTTATCTATATATATAGCAGATGACTCTTAATATTATAATAATGAAGCATCAAAATTTTCCTAATATGGTAGTGCACTTCTAAGCCTTTAATCTGCCGATAATTCTGTGGAAGACAGAAGACACCCAGACGAACTTAACGTCGTTTTATACCCTCCACCTCCAGGATGGGGTATACTAACTTTGTCATTCCGTTTGTAACACATTGAAATATCCACCTGAGACCCTATGAAGTATATATATTCTTGATCGTCATAAAATTCAAAGACGATCTAGCCATGTCCGTCCGTCTGTTGAAAGCATGGTAGCATCTAAACGAAAGGAGCAGGGAGGTCCAAATTTTGCACAAATACGTCTTACAGTCGTTGAGATTGAAACTGGCCGAAATCGAGCCAAAGGGATAAATTTTTCCCTCACAAGGACTGAAAAACCCCATAATAACCCCTAACATTTTAGAGTATTTAAGCATATTTTTCCAATATGTCTGTTTGAACTTACTTGATATTGGGTTTGCGCATTCCCTCTATAACAAAAAACGTGTAACATAAAGTGATTCTTATTCGTAAGGGGTGAAATGGGACAAAAAGGGATAAAAATGGTACATATCAAACGACAGCAGCTAGAAACACGAAATTCGCTGTGTACATTCCTCTAATTGAGTAGGTACATAATATGAAATTATTTTTACCAAATTCGTACTATTAAGGGATACAATTGAAATAGAGGGATACAAATGGTACCAACCAAACGGCTGCACCTAGAATAATGAAGTTCGGTGCATACATTAGGTTAAAAATAGGTTAAAATAGGTTTTTTCGAACTTCGTACTTTTTGGGGTTCAAATGAAAAAATGTGGATAAAAATAGTACCAACCAACTGTTCGCAGCTAGAGCCATGAAATTCGGTGTATTCATTCCTCTGATTGCGTAGACACGTATAATAAACGGATTTTTCGAAATTCGTACTTTTTGAGGTTAAAATAGAAAAGGGGATAAAAATAGTACCAGACAAATGACCGCAGCTAGAGTCATGATATTCCTCTGACTGCGAAAAATAAAAGTTTTTTTCCAAATTCTTACTTTCAAGGGATACAGATATACAGATAAAGGGTACAGAGGGATAAAAATAGTACCAACTAAACGGCTACAGCTAGAATGATGAAATTCGGTGTGTACATCCCTCTGCTTGCGTAGACACGTAAAATGAAGAGATTTTAGAAAGTCGTACTCTTAAGGGGGTAAAATAGGAAAAAGGGTATAAAAATGGTACCAACCAAATGGCCGCAGCTAGACTCATGGAATTCGGTGTATACATTCCTTTGAATGCATAGACACACAAATTCGTACTTTTACGGCAAAAATTGGTTGAACCATGAAGTTAGGTTATTTTGCACTATGTACATGAGATAATGGATTTTCAAAATTTGTAATTTTGGAATTAAAATAGAATGGAAATACATCCAACTGTAACAGCCACTATCCACCAGTATTTATAGTAGTTAAGCTTTTTGAAAATATAAATATAAGAATATTTATTTTTTGAATTGTTTTGAAGTATTATTTCGATAAAACGTATTGGTAGTCTTGCCTTATAAGCGTGGTTTGAAAAAATAAAAACATTATATTTATGTATAAAAATATTTTTTCAATATTTGTATTTGTGTTGGTTTGGCTATAATAAACAAATTTATATTTTCCTGTAATATTACCGCACTCCTAAGAAAATCGACAGCCTCTGTGGAATGCAATCCATGGTGGAGGGTATATAAAGTCCGAACTTAACACCGTTTTTACTTGTTTGCAGTTTTTATTGAGTTTTGCAGATTTTTATATCCGATTGGGTTGTTAATTTATAAAAATAACGAAGAAAAGTTAATAATTGCCAACTGACAAGGATCGTAAATGCACTGCAATTATGCGAATGAAAACCTTAGGTTTTCGTTTTTCAATTAAACGGATTCGTCTGTATATGATGTAACTGCCTCGTATGTATGTAACTGCTTTGTATTCTTATATTATGACATAATTGATTATGAATTGTTTGCCCAATGAGGTATACAACGCCTTGTTTCCTTGGAAACCATGTGGGTGACCTCATTTTATTGTACCCTTCCACGCAGGGTGGGACTACACTTAGTTTGCCATTGCATTTGTAACGCCTTGACATGGCGAACTGAGAGCAAGCATTTCGCGATAACGATTAAATGGCCACAAATTGGTCAGATCTGGACACGATATCAATCAATTGTGCTCAGTTTAGTTAGTCATTTCATAATGTATGTCAGTCAATGAGCATAAAATCAATTCTGCATTCCTGAATTGTACGCATTATTGCGGAAACCACGCCTACTTTTAGGCCGGTACCATATAGATATGTGTATATTTGAATTATTTTTTCAATATTCAGCAAAAAAACTTTCTAACTCCAGCCAAAAAGGGGAAAATTGTATTCACGGATAAATATTTCCAGTTGTTACACACGGACTGAATGAAGTATGGATATACCGTCGTCCATCATTTGATGTTATGTCAAAAACGATGGGTGGTTATTTACTACCTGGCGGAAAACTACAAAAATAATTACGAAATCTACTTGTTGGCATTTAAAATGTAATTTGTCGTTGGTTCCTGGCGGCTGACAAGTTTCCTTGTTTTCTTCCGACAAACAGCGGTAGCCCAAACAGCCCGGAATTACTAAATTCTGAGAGAATTCTGGGAAAGGTGGAGCGGGGGTAGCAGTAAATTAATCATTTTGAAACTCTCATCATCACACAACTCGAGGATAATTACAATAGAAATCGTCTAAAGGATGTATGCGAGCACATTACGGGAGAGGGAGAGACACAGTGGTCATTATTTGTACAATTGTAATTATTCATGATCAAAAGGGTACACCACTAATGCCGCAGATGGAAGCAAAAAGCCAAGGGCTAAGGACCTGCCATCCTTGATGAAAAATGTGTTGATTTATGTAATTAGTGTAAGTATCAACGGAAAAAGAGAAACTGGGAATCGTTCATCTTTAACATTTGAACGAGGAAACGAACGAAAAAAAAAACAGTAGCTGGAATGGGTGTAACTTCTTTTTTGGGGGGGAATGTTGCCCTCTTTGTGTTTATTTCGGCAAAGAGATGAAAACAATTTAAAATCAATTATAGCGGATCCTTAAAGAAGTCATTACATACCCAGCGGGAAAAAGAAGGCGTACGCAAGGCCTTCTTAAAGGCCTTCTTAGGGAGGCACAAGACATGCTTGCTGCATTCTATACTCATTTAAAATTAACACAGGGTAAGATTGGAGAGCACGGCCTTCCCTTTCGCTTCTATTTGCAACTCTTCTAGAAGGGCTCTGACAAAAGGCCTGCAACCAAAGTCCTTCCGGAAGGCCTTCTAGAAGGTCTAAAAATAAGGCGCAAAATAAAAAAGTATGACGAACCAATGGACCAGCATTTTTTTCAATATTTCTGGTCTTGTTATTGACAGTATATTAATTATACCCTCCACCTCCAGGATGGGGGTATACTAACTTTGTCATTCCGTTTGTAACACCTTGAAATATCGACCTGAGACCCTATAAAGTATATATATTCTTGATCGTCATAAAATTCTAAGACGATCTAGACATGTCCGTCCGTCTGTTGAAAGCACGCTAGCATCTAAACGAAAGGAGCTAGAACGTTCAAATATTCCATAAATGCGTCTTATAGTCGTAGATCGGTTGGGATTGAAATGGGGCGAAATCGGCCCAAAGGGAAAAATTTTTCCCTCACAAGCACTAAAAATACCCATAATAATCCCTAATATTTTAGCGTATTTAAGCATGTTTTTTGAATATGTCTGTTTATATTTGCTTGATATTTGGTATGCACATTCCCCTTATAGCAAAAACGTGCACCATAAAGTGATTCTTATTTGTAGGGGGTGAAATGGGGCAAAAAGGGATAAAAATGGTACATATTAAACGACAACAGCTAGAAACACGAAATTCGGTGTGTACATTCATCTAATTGAGTAGATAGATAATATAAAATTATTTTTCCCAAATTCGTACTTTTAAGGGGTAAAATAGGAATAGAGGGATAAAAATGGTACCAACCAAACGGCTCTACCTAGAATAATGAAATTCGGTGTATACATTCCTCTGATTTGCATAGATAAGTAAAATACACGGATTTTTCAAAATTCGTACTTTTTGGGGTTAAAATGAAAAAAGGGGATAAAAATAGTACCAATCTAATGACCGCAGCTAGAGTCATGAAACTCGGAGTATACATTCCTCTGAGTGTGTAGACACGGAAAATAAACTGATTTTTCGAAATTCGTACTTTTTGGGGTTAAAATGAAAAAAGGGGATACAAATAGAGCCAATCAAATGACCGCAGCTAGAGTCATGAAATTCGGAGTATACATTCCTCTGACTGCGTAGACACGGAAAATAGACAAATTTTTCGAAATTAGTACTTTCAAGGGATGCAATGGTACAGAGGGATAAAAATAGTACCAACTAAACGACTACAGCTAGAATGATGAAATTCTAATTGCGTAGAAACGTCAAGGGGGTAAAAATGGTACCAACCAAATGGGCGCAGCTGGAATCATGGAATTCGGTGTATACATTCCTCTGATTGTATAGACACGCAAAATAAAAAGTTTTTTTCCAAATTCGTACTTTTTATTTTACGGCAAAAATTGGTTGAATCATGAAGTTAGGTTATTTTGCACTATGTACGTCTGGTAATGGATTTTCAAAATTTGTACTTTTGGAATTAAAATAAAATGGAAATACATTTATTTATGGCTTTGAAAATATAAATATAAGAATATTTATTTTTTGAATTGACGTATTGGTAGCATTACCTTATAATAATAATTTGAAATAATTAAAATATTATATTTATTTATAAAATTAATTTTTCAATATTTGTATTTGTTTTGGTTTGGCTATATTAAAAAAATTATATTTTCCTGTAATATTACTGCACTTCTGCGAAAACCGACAACCTCTGGGGAATGCAATCCATGGTGGAGGGTATATAAAGTCGGCCCGGCCGAACTTAATGCCGTTTTTTTTCAATTTAAATATTTCAACATTTTTAGTTGCCTCGACTGGAATTTGAACCCACGATCTATGCATTGCTAATAGGATGTGCTACCCTCTAAACCACATGACTTTATTGTCTGTGTATGTCAAAAAGCTTATAAAGGGTGATTTTTTAAGACTTGATAACTTTTTTTAAAAAAAAAACGCATAAAATTTGCAAAATCTCATCGGTTCTTTATTTGAAACGTTAGATTGGTCCATGACATTTACTTTTTGAAGATAATTTCATTTAAATGTTGACCGCGGCTGCGCCTCAAGTGGTCCATCCGCTTAGTCCAATTTTGGCATTTCCACGTTTTTGAGTAACAGAGACCCAATTGGTGCGAACGGCGACGAATCGAAAATTGGTGGTCATCATTAACACTGGCCGATACAGCTGCGATATTTTCTTCAGTTCGCACTCTACGTAAGCGTGTTGGTGGTTTAATGTCCAACAATGTAAATTTGGTGCGAAATTTAGTCACAATAGCCCGAATAGCCGCTTCAGTGGGTCGATTAAACTGACCATAAAATGGAAGCGCGCAATGAACTTTCTTAACAGAGCACGCATTTTGATAATAAAATTCAATAATTTGCAAGCGTTGTTCGTTTGTAAGACGATTCATGATGAAATGTCAAAGCATACTGAGCATCTTTCTCTTTGACACCATGTCTGAAATCCCACGTGATCTGTCAAATACTAATGCATGAAAATCCTAACCTCAAAAAAATCACTCTTTAGAATACACGACCCTTCGATTAAGCGAACACCTTTGCTGCTGCCTTCTTTTGACAGACCTTCTGGAAAGAAGGGAAGTAGGATTGAGCCAAAGAATTTAGATATACGTGTACAACAAAAGGTGTGTAGAAAATACCCATCGATAAATCGAACACCTTCCGCACTGGCTTCTCTCGCAAGGCCTTCTAGCATGCTTATCCAAAAAAGGCAAGCAAGCATGAGTTGTGGATCGTGTAGCATCTAATGGGAAGGCCTTTTCGTAGAAGGCCTTGAGGAATGGGTGTCGGGCGTGTAAGATTATCAATTTCTGAATAAATTATGAAGGATGTGATAAATATTTCGGTAAAAAAGTAAGAGGAGTTGAATATTTTTTTGTTTCATCACCTATAAGTTTTGGATTTATACACAGTACAAAAATAGGAGTAGCCGATAAATACGGGGTGGTGGATGTTAGTGGGCGTAAACGTCTAAATAATAATGGTGTTCCCAACATCCACTGTTTATAATTAATTCTATTTTTTGTAACACCGCGAAATTATCACACATATCTGTCTTCTAGAGCGTAAAGAAATTATATTGGGTATTTGTAAAGGGGTCTGTATTAAAACATGGACGGATGAAATATAATGCCAAATTGGAACCCAATCGGCTAAAATATGAAGACACACCGGAAGTGACATTTGTATAAAGGCTACATCTACACTTGAACCGATTTGCTTAATATTACCCAAAAAACACCACATATAAATTTTCATTTGAATCGGTGAAGAATTACGACCTGGAGTTTGATTACAAGAATAGATGCACAGACAGACATTTCTAAATCGACTCAGAAAGTGGCTCTATGTCGATCTGTATTATATTTCCACTTTTAGTTGTTACAAACAAAGGCACAACAACAAATCTTTTTAACATTAAACAAAAAGCTTTTAAAAAATAATTTAAAACTTATTTAAAATAATTTCCAATAATTTTAACTAAACTTATTTTAATTGACTTCAAATAAGGAGAATCATAAAACTCGTAAAAGCAATAAAATCGGTACCATCCGTACTGTCTTCATTCTCCTAGCATGCTACCAGGCCTTCTAAAGGAAGGCAATTAAGAATCACCATTGCATCAAAAGAAGGCAGTCAAGAATGAGTATAGGATTTCTAAATGCTGATGATTAGGCCTTCTGGTAGGCCTTCTTAGAGAAGCGAGGTGAGAATGTGCGCCGAATCTTTTTTCATGCGCGAAGAAGACATTCTGGAATGCCTATATTCAGAAGGCATTTCGGATCCGAAGAGAAGGCATTTTAGAAGGCCTTCTAAGGGGAGGCCTTCCAACCTTTCCCGCTGGGTATTTACGAACGCACACAAATATGTTATTGTTGAGGAGAAGAAGTTGGATGTGTGTAACTGTGGGATTGGCATCATAGCTCATTAAGTTTGGCTAATCATGTTGAATGCTGAGTTAATAGCATCCTAGATGCAGGACTTAAGGAAGAATGTTGTTGGCATTTATGGCACCATATACAGCTTACAACGATTATGGGTTCAGATCGTCCTGTAAGTTTTAAAACATATCCGAATTAATTGGGTGAGAATACCCTGACAGAATTATCTGCATAATATTTATGATTTTGTCTTAACCTCAGTGAAAATGTTCATAAAAAAGTCGACAAAGAAATACTTCATAAAATGTATGCAACATGTTTCATAAAGCACAAATCAATGAAAAGTGTCATAGAATTTGTGAAACATTTCTGAGAAACTATGAAATGCAGTTTTTCATTCGATGAACTTTTGTCATACAAGTTCCTTATTTTCTACAATAAGATTTTTGAAAATTTGCATAGATTTTATAAAGAAACTTCATTAATTTTATGAAAAAGTTTCATAAATATTAATAATTTATACTGAATTTTCCAATATAAACAAAAAATCTGACTTGTTGACTAACCAATCAACACACACCATCATTGCGAGAGTCTTTGCAATGACTATGTCTTTGGCCTTAATCAGGGTACATACTTATGTCAGAGTTAACAGAGGACACATGAGAATTACTAGCATTCAAGCGAATAAAGTCGACACACTAAAAATGTAGTTGTAAAAATACTTAAAATTCCTCATTTTTTTCAAAAGCAAAATACCCAAAATCCCAATGTGGGAAAAATGTGTTCCAAATTTTTGATGAATTTTATGTATTTTTATTGAACGTAAATTCTTAAAATAATTAGAGATATGAACTGGAATGACCAAAACTATTTTTTTTGCAAAAAAATTAGTATTAATAAATACTTCAATAGCTTAGTCAATTACTAACGGATTTTACAAACAAAAGCGTCCCCTTACTTAATGTGCTATTTAAATAAATTTACAAGTTGTACAGTTACCAAACAAACTAATGCTCAAAAATATTGTCAAAATTTAGAAATGGCTAAAAATTGTTTTAAAAAATGGCCAAAAGAAAATGGAAAAGAAATGGACAGAAGAAATTTCTTAAGTAAGGCTCTTCTTTAAAAATCCGATGAGAAAGTGAAAATCGGTTGATAACCAACTAGGTTACAGCCTCCAAAAAATCTGTTTTTGTTGGCACGAGAAAATTATAAAATAGAAAAAAGTTTGTTTGTAATAGGTGGCCTCTTAACGAAGAGAACAAGGCCTAACATACAGAACATAAAATATTCCCGCAAGCAAATTTATTAAAAAGAACAATAGGATGCCGAACGAATCCGGAACTGCAGCAAGAGCTTCTGGGCAGAATGCAGTCTCATCTGTGGCATCGACGACTCGATGCCCGCAAGCAAATTTATTAAAAAGAACAATAGGATGCCGAACGAATCCGGAACTGCAGCAAGAGCTTCTGGGCAGAATGCAGTCTCATCTGTGGCATCGACGACTCGATGTCTTAAAAACGCCTCAATTTTGGAAGGAAAACCCAGCTCGTATTGAATCCGAGCGAACGAAATTCTACACAATCATTTCAGAGTTGGATACGGAATTGCTAACGCACGTTAGTGACATCGTTTTGAATCCGCCCGCTGACGTGTATACGAAAGCAACGTTTGATAGACCATTTTTCGTATCAGAGGAAAAGCTTATTAAGCAGTTTTTAAATAATCTGGAAATAGGAGATAAAAAGCCTAGTGTTTTGCTTCGTGAAATGCGGAATCTAGCAAATGGTACGTACAATGTGGATGCAAAGGCTACCAGACAAGTCTATCTACATCAACGGTACCCGTAGATAATCTCGCAAATATGGCTGATAAAATCGCAGACATATAAACTCTATTTAGACTATTTAAGCAATTATTTTGAAAATTTCGAATTCCTATACACTTGAAATTTGTTTCGTACCTTCCTCTAGTAACGTGTAATCATTAAAAACTACAAAAAAGATTTAGCGGGTGAAATGGGGCAAAAAGGGGAAAAAATGGTACCAATGATACGATAGCAGCTAGAAACATGAAATTTGGAAATGTGAAATTGGAATGTACATTAGGGCGTACCTCAAAAAAAAGTTCGCCGTACACCTTCGAATATGAAGTATTATTGAAAGGTAGTTTCAAAAAAATTTTTTTTATTTTTTATGCTGAACGTAGGGGTCGCGCTTTTACATTTTTTTTATAACTTCTGCATTTATAAACGGATTTTAAAGTGTGATACATCGATGTTTTTGTCTCGACGAGGCCGTTCGGCATAAAAAATAAAAAAAAAATTGAAACTACCTTTCAATAATACTTCATATTCGAAGGTGTACGGCGAACTTTTTTTTTTTACTTGTAACCTGGTACGCTCTAATGTACATCCGTCTAATTGAGTAGATACGTAAAATAGAGGGATTTTTCAAAATTCGTACTTTTAGGGATACAATTTGAAAAGAGGAATAAAAATGGTACCAACCAAACTACTGCAGCTATAATAATGAAATTCGGTGAGTACATTCATCTGACTCTGAAGATGCGAAATAAAAATGATTTTGTCGAAATTTGTACTTTTGGGAGTAAAGTGGTGCGAATGGGGATAAAAATGGTACCAACCAAACGGCTGCAGTTATAATAATGAAATTCGGTGTGTACAATTCTCTGATGGCGGTGACGATATCTTCCGATATTCGTAGCTTCAGGATCTAAATGGAATTAAATTTGGCTACAACCAAACGGTTGTAACTAGAATAATGATATTCAGTATTTGCACTCGCCTGTCTACGTAGACGCGGAAATCATGAATCATCTGGAATCAAGAAATTGCAAATGGGGAAAATCTTGCTTGAGGAAAATTAATAGTATTTAGGGCACATTTTTGAAGATTTCTGACTAATAATTATATTAATATTTATATATAGTAGAGGACTATTTATATTATAATAATGAATTAAGAATCACAATGCACTTCTGTGTATTGTCGTGTTTTAGTTGTAATATAAAGTGTTGTGCAAAATTTGAACAAAATCGGTTAAATGTGTGGTTTCTAGAACAGAAACAGTTAAATCGAAAGCAATATTTGTATGGCGGCTATATACAAATCCGAACCGATCTGTCCCACTTTCACCACAGATGTTTCTAGTTAGAATATGAGTTGTTGTGCAAAATTTTAAGAAAATCGGTTAAAAGATGATGCTTCTAGAGCGAAAAAAGTAAAGTGGGGAGAGACAATTGTATACGAGCTATATGTATATACATCTGAACCGAGATGACTCCTTTTCACCATATACCGTATATATACGGTTAAGTTAAAGTTTTCCATAAGTTACGTTTTCCCATTTCTTCCGTTTTATTAATTTAATATCGAAAACTTTAATTTGTCCATAAAAACGGGATACATTTCATTTTGTTGGATTTCATTGGAATACCAAAACACAAATTGTTTAAAAACGAAAGAAACAATTCCGAAGAAGCACAACGTCGCTTCAAAGTATGTACAGACATTGTCGGATAATTTTCGTTTGAAAGGAAATTCAAAAAATCTTTAGTGAATGTGTTCACAATTCATGTGTCAAAAATCAAATTATATGCAGAGTTGGCTGACAAAAATTTGGACAATGTAAAGAATAATCGTTTAAATGTCTGAAATTACAGCCGTCCGTTGCGTTGGAAAAATTCTCCACTGGATGGATGACCCAAACTGCGACAATTACGACCGCATGTTATTGTCAATTAAAAACACATTCGACATCATCGTTTAAAATTTCTCTCTAGCAGCCCGCTGCCAATATCACCCGGGGAAAAAAGAAATGAATATTGTCATCGGTGGCCATTGGCCAAGGACCAAGGAATTCGTTGTGTTGACTTCTTCGCATTCGAATAAGTGAAATGATGTAAACACACCTTTTCAGGGAGAACGCCAATGAACGAACCAATATCAAATATGCGAAATGTTTATTTGGAACAAACAACATGCCAAGCTGACGGCACATCTGTAGTTACCTTTGATGTCAAAGCGTGCCAAGATGCACACGCACACACCCGCATCTGCACCTGAATATTCCTTTATGCATATGGCGAATATTAAGGACATGCTGCTATGTTTATACATACATACATACGTATGCATGCTTGCATTGATTTCTACGGAAGTTCGTTTGCACCTTTAAATGACTTCCGTTGATTACTCAAACCCCTACCCAATATTGCAGAGCGCCAGCAAAAATGCAAAACAACGCAACAACAATTCTAATAATGTTGGCAAGAAAAGGCAAATCTCGAACTATTTTAAAATTGGCAGCACATCCAAGTAATAAATAAATTTGAATTCTGTAAAATATAATTGAAAAAAGTTCCTGAGGCAGAGGGCTATATCCGAGTTCAAATCATATTGGGGAAATTTTAGGGTGGAGAAACCAAAATGTTTAGGAGAAGCCATCGGAGCACCTCAATGTTGCCAGAGACAACGAAATATTCTGAGGCGACGGAAATGTAGTCTCGTCTGTTGTGTAATAGTTACAGTTTCTGCAAATAGAAAATCGGTCATCTGTTCTGAGTTTCGAATCGATTTGAATCCGATAACATTTCATCGTCTGTAAATTTGATTTGAGTTTGTGACTTCACAACTAAAATAAATAAATAAAGAAAATCAAAAACGTCGGATCCAATCGTCTCGACACTCAGATCAGACAGGATAATCTAAAATTCGACCCTACTCCTTTAAACAAAACAAAACAAGTAGGGAAAGACTAAAGTCGGGCGGGCCGACTATATGATACACTCCACTTTCTAACCGAATACAATTTAATTCGGAAAAAAGTGAAAACGGGAAGAATTTTGTGTGTTTCCTAATCATAGGCTAATATGTCGATTTTTCAAATCAAGAAGAATATTTGTATCGGGGCTATATCCAAACATGGAATGAAGTGACTAACTTTCCTTTGCTCCCTTTGAAGAAATTCGGTGAAAATACGTCGTATCTGGGACGGAAAAAGTCAATCCGCGAGCGAAATTTGTATGGGAGCTATATGTAAATTTGAACCGATCTGACCCATTTTCACCATGGATATTTCTAGTAGAAATATAAGATATTTCGCCTAATTTAAAAAGGATTTGTTAAAATATGTGGTTTCTAGAGCGGAAAAAGTCAAATCGGGAGCGAAATTTGTATGGGAGCTATATATTAATCTGAACCGATCTAACACATTTTTACCTCAGGTATTTCTAGTTAAAATATAAGATGTTTTGCCTATTTTGAAGAAATCTGTGAAAATATGTGGTATTTAGAGTGTATAGAGTCAAATCGGGAGTGAAATTCGTATGGGGGCTATATCTAAATCTGAATCGATTTTCTTCAAATTAAATAGTGTTCGTCTTTGTACTGAAAAACTTCGTTGTGCAAAGTTTTATTTCAGTCTGTCGACAATTGCGAACTTTATCGTGATTACAAGAATAGATGGACAGACAGACGGACATTGCTAAATCGATTAAAAAAGTGATTCAAACAAATGCACAAAGACATAATACTCTCGTGAAGTGTATAAAAAAGGGTTGTTACGTTCTTGTGCATTTTCCCCAACGACTGCTGTATTGATAGAGTAAACACTGAAGCTTCATCATCTTCTTCGCTGCATCTTATTTGCTCTTTGTTGCACGTATGTATGTAGTCTTTCACTTTCAATAAATTTATTGTTGGCATAAGGATGCATCTTTTTAACGACATCATGTCGTTGTTTTCAATTACACATTCCTTTATGGCGAAAACAAAGCGAAGGTGGATACAAACGAAGTTGCCAGAAATCACGGCAAAGGATATGCATATATGACATTGCATTGGCTGCCCCCTGGACTTATTGATGTTGACAGCCATTCCTTCATTGTCATACTTCTGAATTTATTTGCTGTGCACAGTGGCTGCAACCGGCAGTAATCAGAATTCATATAAGGTAAGGTATTAGATAACGGAATATTTTGTTTTATTTTTTAATATCTAGAATCTTGACGAATACAACGAGACCTAGTCGAAGAAAACCCTACAAACATTTGGATGATATATCACCAAGAAGATATTGCGCCAATATCTTCCAATTTAATAATAATTTTTTTCTTATCACCCTTATATCGTTTTGAAGAAATATTGGTATTATATGCATTTTGTTTGTTTTATTTTCAGGCTTTTCCAAACCCAAGTGCAAAAACGTCCATTTGATTAACCAGAAACATGCGAAAGACCGAAATAATACTGAACATAAGGCGGAAACAGCAGTGATGTCCATCTATTCAACTCTTAGTTGTTTTAAGTTTACTTATCATTTATGATGTTATTGTATTTCTTTATTCACCACTTTATATGATTATTATTTTTGAAGTATAAAGAACATAAAAATATGTAAAATTACGTTTTTTCTTCTAGGTTATTATCTGGCGATATCCCGTTTATATCTTCCAGATGATATTATGGCGATATCATCCAGATTTCTTGCGGATGATAATCTGGAAATATCGCAGATTTATCAACAAGATGTATTGCTTTCGTATTGACTTGGCGTATCGCCCTGGCCGCACAAACTTCTCCAATTGAGGTAACTTCCGCAGTACGAATATGATTGTTGCCGCAATATTATTTTTCTTCTAGACGATACGATTTCGAATCGTTTTCGTATTGCTTTGCTTGTTGGGAATCTATTGTACATTGAAAGAATTTCCCTTCATAATATTTATGAAACGATTTCATAAATTTTGTAAACCGTTTCTTAATATTAATGGAAAATTCAATTTCATAAACATTTCCCACTTCATAAAATAAAATTGTTAAATTATTGAAACTTAATTTCATAAGACCAAGGAGATATTTCATTGTATTAAATAAAAATTTCTTAATGATTGTGAAATGTGTCATAATGAATAAAGTATTATATATATTTAAGTATATTATATATTTAAGTTTTTATGAAACGGTTCATAACTTTATTCAGTTAAATACTACACTGCAACTCTCATTTCTCCTATGTTAACTCTGACATAAGTACACTGAAAGAATTTTTCTTAATAATATTTATGAAGCGATTTCATAAAAGGTTTTCCATAAATTTAGTGAATTTTTTCTTAATATGTATGAAAAATGCTTAAATAAAATGAAATGTTTCATACTACATAATTTTATCATAAAACAAAATTGTTAAATTAGTGAAAGTTAGTTTCATAAGATCAAAGAAAGATTTCATAGTATTAAAGAAACAATTCTTAAATATTATGAAATAGGTCATAACCAATAAAATAATTGTGCTATGAAATGTCTTCATAAATATAATGAAGGATTTCATTTTTAGTGTGTCGACTTTATGCACTTGAATGCTAGCAATTCTCATTTATTCTCTCTTAACTCTGACTTAAATAATTACCCTGATTTAGGTCAAAGACATATTCATTGCAAAGACTCTCGCAATGTGGTGGTGTGTGTTGATTGGTTATATTGGAAACATCAATATACAGTAGACGCTGGTAAATTAGAACCGCTTTGATTTTGAGGCAATTCTTTTTGAATTATTCTACTTTCTGGACTTTTTTTAAATAAAAAATTGAGTAAATTTACTTCCAAAAACTAAAATAAAACACTAATTCAGTCCAATAAATTAAACGTATTTTTATACACTCCACGAGAGTATTATGTCTTTGTGCATTTGCTTGTAACACCCAAAAGGAAGGGAGATAGACCCATTGTTAATTATACCGATCGTCTTAGAACCACTTTTTGAATCGATTTAGCAATGTCCGTCTGTCTGTCCATCTATTCTTTTAATCACGATACAGGTCGCAATTGTAGCCAAAACCAAACGAAACTTTGCACAACGAAGGTTTTCGGGACAAGGACGAACGATATTTAATTTGAAGAAAATCGGTTCAGATTTAGATATAGATACCACATATTTCAACAGATTTTCTTCAAAACTCGCGAAACACCTTATATTTCAACTGGAAACACCTGTTATAAAAATGTGTTAGATCGGTTCAGATTTATATATAGCTCCCATACAAATTTCGTTACCAATTTGAATTTTTCTGCTCTAGAATCAACATATTTTAACAGATTTTCTTCAAAATTGGCTAAACATCTTATATTTAAACTAAGAACACCTATTGTGAAAATGATTCACATCGGTTCAGATTTGCATATAGCTCTCATACAAATTTCGTTTCCCCAGAAACCGCGTATTTTCATAGAATTTCTTAAAATTGAGCATAACACGTTATACTTCAACTGGAAGAACTTATTGTGAAGGTTAGTCACTTCATTCTATGTTTGGATATAGTCCCGATACAAATATTATTCTCGATTTAACAAGTTGGACCAGGTCATATTAGCCTGTGATTAGGAAACATACAAAAATTTTTCTCGTTTTCACTTTTTTACTGAATTGAATTGCATTCGATAGAATGTGGAGTGTATCATATAGTCGACACCGCCCGACTTTAGCCCTTCCTTAATTGTTTTTTGAATAAAAAATTGAGTAAATTTACTTCCAAAAACTAAAATAAAACACTAAAATATGCAAAATATGTTATGTTTCCACTAGAAACACCTGTGGTGAAAATGGTTCACGGTTCAGATTTATATATAGCTCCCAATATCACCTATTCCGTTCTAGAAACCACATATTTCATCAGATTGTTTTCAAAATTGGCAAAACATATTATATTTCATCTAGAAACACCTGTTGTGAAAATGTGTTAGATCGATTCAGATTTGTATATATCTCCCATTCAAATTTCGCTCCCGATTTGACTATTTTATCAGATTGTTTTCAAATTTGGCAAAACATCTTATATTTAAACTAGGAACCCTTGTGGTGAAAATATGTCAGATCGGTTCAGATTTATATATAGCTCCCATTAAAATTTCGCTCCCGATTTAACTTTTTCTGCTCTAGAAACCACATATTTTAACAGATTTTCTTCAAAATTGGCACATATCTTATGTTTCCAGTAGAAACACCTGTGGTGAAAATGGGTCAGATCGGTTCAGATTTATATATAGCTCCCATACACATTTGGCTCCCAATATCACCTATTCCGTTCTAGAAACCACATATTTCATCAGATTGTTTTCAAAATATATTATATTTTATCTAGAAACACCTGTTGTGAAAATGTGTTAGATAGGTTCAGATTTGTATATATCTCCCATTCAAATTTCGCTCCCAATTTGACTTTTACGAATATTTTATCAGATTGTTTTAAAATTTGGCAAAACATCTTATATTTAAACTAAGAACACGTTGGGTGAAAATAGGTCAGATCGGTTCAGATTTATATATACCTCCCATTCAAATTTCGCTCCCGATTTGACTTTTAGTGCTCTAGATACCACATATTTTAATAGATCTTCTTCAAATATGGCAAAATATGTAGTGTTTCCACTAGAAACACTTCATCATGAGTGTCAGATCGGTTCAGATTTATATATAGCTTTCTATTTATATTCGGTCCCAACATGACTTTTTCCGCACCAGAAACCCCTGATTTGCACCAAATTTCTTCAAATTGAGTATAACACGTTATAGTTGAACTGGAAGATTCTATTGTGTATCATTCCATGTCTGGATATAGCCCCGATACAAATATTCTTCTCGATTTGACAAATTGGGTCAGGTCATATTAGCCTATGATTAGGAAGCATACAAAAATCCTTCCCGTTTTCAATTTTTTTAACGCATTGAAAGGTATTCGGATAGAAAGTGGAGTGTATCACATAGTCCGACTTTAGCCTTTCCTTACTTGTTTAAATTAAAAAAAATATGTAAAAAAAAATATTAAAAAAATTAACTGCCAGAACCACGATGTCGAAAGAAAATCTATGCGAACGAAAGCCAGTCACTCACTTTCGCATCAAAAAGCGACCCACTATCTTCTGACTTTTCGTTCGCATAGCCTTACGTGTTGTGAGTGAATGAAAATAGTGCCAGATCAAAAAATCCACAAATAATTACAAATATGCCGAGAAAAAAAGCGTTAAATATCCAAATTCTAACACATAATAAAAAAGTTGACACAACTTTTTCTCAGCTGAAATAACTGAAAACAAAATTCAAAAAAATAATGTAAACAATCAATATTTGGGGTTGTGTGTTGTCGAAAAATATAAACTTTTCCAACGCGCACATTTTTTGGATGAATGCTAATTTCTAGACCCCCGTAGGCAGCTACTGGTCATCTCTAATGTTTTTGAGATGACCAGAATATACTAATTTCACATGTATATGTATATGCATATACATATACGATTGGGTTTCAGGAGGTAGGAGCCACAAATTAAAGCCATTCCTGAAGATCCCCTTTAGTAATAAAAGGAACACTATTGAAAGACCCTACAACAAAAACACTCCGGTGCACGGAGCAACGGAAAGTATAAATGCGTTCTGCACAATATGTGCCTCGACAACCCAATTGGTGCCTAGGAAGTTCGTGGCGAGATTATCTCGAACGCATGAAATAATAATAAATTTCGAAGTATGAAATAGAGAGGAGAGCAATAAAAATATAAAACAAATTTGTTTTGTATTTTATTTATTTATGCTAGTGACAGACAAAACACAAGTGAGTGATTTTGACATTTTCACTCGCTTAGATGACAGAAGAAAAAGCTAGTGGGCCCCGATTTTACACTGAAATGCTTACGTTTTCTTTCGCATAGATTTCACTACTCAACAAAATGAAAAAAATTTCATGTACTCCGGATGCGATAATTTTTTCTGTGTAGATAACCTTGACATGAGCTCGAAAAACGCAATAAAAAATTTTTTTTTCGTTTGGTTTTTGTTTTTGTTTTATTTTTATTTTTTTAAATTTTAAAAATTTTTTTTTGGTTAATTTGTTTCGTCCGGCATAACTCGGGAACCACTAGCCCGATTTAATTGAATTAAATTTTAAAAAATTTAAAATTACAATTCCCTTAATCTGTTCATATATTGTTTTCCTATACAAGCAACAGTTTCCAAGTTAAAAATGAATATATAAAGGAAAAAACTTATTTTTTGCCTAAAGATTTAAATTTTTTTTTTAAAAATCCATAAAAAATCCAAAATGAAAAAAAATGTCAAATCTTATTACTTTTACGTAAAGTCACATAACCTATGAGCAAAATGAGACAAAGATCATGAAAATCGATGCACGCGTTTCGCTTTTATTCGCAATTGAGTAAAGGTATGAATTTCAAAAATTTGCTCGACATATGCACAACTTTGTCTATGGTAAGGTTTTTTCTTTTTTTTTTTGATTCTCAGAATTAACAAAACGGAATAAACAAAGGGTTACTTAATTTTTATGATTGCGTAAGCAAAGTAATAAACGCTAATAAATGTGCGTGAACAATTAAAAGGAAAAAAGGAAAGGGGACTTTTTTAATTATTTGGGTTTTCCGTTGGCTACCTGTATGATTTTTTTACAGAAATGCAACCCACATTTAAGGGTGGTCATTATTCGGAAAATTTAAGACTCACACATGGTGAAACAGGTATGTAGCCACCGTAAAAAAATATACACCCATTTATAAGTACCTGTCAGTAAAATACTAAACAATACACAGTATAAATAGGTCTTCATTGATCGATTTTACTCATTCAACAAGTGTCGACGAACGCGATAGTTAAAATGAGCAAACGTTCGCGAGGATTTGAATGCAATACCAATCCAAGTAATTTTTGTTACATGTGCGGAGAATACGTTTCTGAAAAAACAAGCGTTGTTTTTCACCTAAATTGAGAGATTCATTTGAAGAGAGCTTCAATTTAAAGGTCTCAAACATAGATGAGCGGTGGACACCAAGTGCTCTATGTCCAAGGTGCTACGTACAGCTAGCTGACTCAAGGTAAGTGTAGATTACGAAATTCAAGAACATATATAACTTATTATTGAAATTCTTTCAGACGACAGCCGAGAATCATCATGCCAATGCTTTGGAGAGCTCCGCTTTGCCATGTAACAGATTGCTACTTCTGTCTTAGCAAAAAAAACAGGCGTGGGAAAAAATATACGATGGACTTACGCTGCTGTTTCAACAGTGAATTTTCCAGTGCCATTTTCCGAAGAACCAGTGGACCCGCAACCGTCCGTTTCAAGATGGGCATCTAATAATGAGGCGATACATCCAACATCAGATCCGGAGACAGTAGAAACCACATCAGAATGCGAGTCAACATATACATTGCATGGAGGTCAACGCTTATGTTCCCAAGCAGAACTGAACGATTGGGTTAGAGAATTGAAACTCTCCAAGGAAGATGCAGAGTTGCATGCATCGCGCATGCAACAGTTCGGTTTCTTGGCTCCTGGTGTGGTGACAACAATCTACAGGAAGCGTCATGAACCATACGCAAGGTACTACACAAAAAAGACAACATCTGTTTTTGTAAGGACATTCCCGGATTATTTGGTGAACTCGGGTACTCTTACGATCCAGGAGAGTGGCGTCTTTTCATCGACAGCAACAAGCAGAGCCTTAAAGCAATTTTACTGCACAACGGCAACAAGAAACCTTCGATTCCAATTGCTCATGCCGTTGACACCAAGGAAACATACGAAGTCATGGACAATCTACTAAAGTGCCTTAACTATGAGAGGCACGATTGGAAAGTTTGTGCCGACCTTAAGGTTATCGGTATCCTTTGTGGATTACAAGGTGGATTCACAAAGTACTGTTGTTTTCTCTGCCTTTGGGACAGCCGCGATCGTCAACATCATTACACCAGGAGGAGTTGGACAGAAAGAGTTAACTTCATCCCCGGCAGCGACAACGTGAAATATACACCACTCATAAAAAAGGAAAATGTTTTTCTCCCACCTCTTCACATAAAGCTCGGACTCATAAAAAAATTCGTGAAAGCTATCAACAAAGATGGCGAAGCGTTCGCCTATTTAAAAACCATTTTTCCTCACCTTTCATCGGCAAAGATTAAGGAAGGCGTTTTCGACGGTCCGCAAATTAAAAAGTTGTTGCAAGACCAACAGTTTGAGCACATTTTATCACCAAATGAAGCTGCAGCTTGGAACTCATTTCGGCAAATTGTTTCCGGATTTCTTGGAAACAACAAAAGCTCAAATTACAGAGAGATCGTCGAACAACTACTCCAAAATTATAAAAAAATTAGAGCAAATATGTCGCTTAAGATACATTTTCTACACTCGCACTTGGACTTCTTTCCGGACAACCTGGGCGATGTGAGTGACGAGCATGGTGAGCGTTTTCATCAGCAAATGAAAGAAATTGAGCACCGATACCAAGGATTTTGGAACGAAGCTATGATGGGGGACTATATCTGGTTCCTGATAAGAGAAACACATATATTTTTGTCACCCAACAAATTTTATTTTTTTTGTAATAAAAAAGAAAAAACCTTACCATAGACAAAGTTGTGCATATGTCGAGCAAATTTTTGAAATTCATACCTTTACTCAATTGCGAATAAAAGCGAAACGCGTGCATCGATTTTCATGATCTTTGTCTCATTTTGCTCATAGGTTATGTGACTTTACGTAAAAGTAATAAGATTTGACATTTTTTTTCATTTTGGATTTTTTATGGATTTAAAAAAAAAAAAAATTTAAATCTTTAGGCAAAAAATAAGTTTTTTCCTTTATATATTCATTTTTAACTTGGAAACTGTTGCTTGTATAGGAAAACAATATATGAACAGATTAAGGGAATTGTAATTTTAAATTTTTTAAAATTTAATTCAATTAAATCGGGCTAGTGGTTCCCGAGTTATGCCGGACGAAACAAATTAACCAAAAAAAAAATTTTAAAATTTAAAAAAATAAAAATAAAACAAAAACCAAACGAAAAAAAAAAATTTTATTGCGTTTTTCGAGCTCATGTCAAGGTTATCTACACAGAAAAAATTATCGCATCCCGAGTACATTTTGACTGTTGACTAGTGTTTTCGTTCGCTTTGTCGTTCTGGTGCTTGTTAGTGGGTCCCAAATCAGCTGTTTGTCGCATGAGAGGCATGCGAACGTTTACGTTCGACATCGTGGGCCAGGCAGTAAATAAAAAAGTTAAAATTTATTGGCCAAATTTACAGCTAATCTTTGTTTGACATATAATCAGTTATATTTGTTAGTATTTTTGGTTTCATCCAATCTGAATTAGTGGAAAACAATTCACAGTCATTGCACCATTTTATTACGCTTCCAATGACTGTATTATTAGAGACAACTGGTGAGACTTCGACAGCATCATCTTCGCAGCTCGGAAATTAGAATTTTAAATTCGAATTTCAGAGTGTTTAATGTATTGCAAACACTGATTCTAATTTATGGACATTCGAATTACTGAAAGCTCTAATTTGTGAGCGTCTCTCTTTCATAAAATTAATGACATTTCTTCATAAAATCTATGAAAATTGTCATACATCATATTAAGAAAAATATTGAATTTTTATGACAAAAGTTCTTCTAAGAAATGTTTTATAAATTCCATGACATTTTTCATTAATTTGTGCTTTATGAAACATGAATACTTCTGCTATGTTTGTGGGTAATTTCATGAAAATCGTTTAAACCGTCATAATTATTTCCCATTTATTTCTATATCGCCAACTGTATACGCCATCATTACCTCAATTTGCGTGCTTTGAACCACTATGTCTTGTTGGATAAAACCTAGAAATTGAAATATGATTGCGAAATAAAATAATTGTCCGACTTGTCCGCGCCTTGTATCAGATATCCATCCAATCAGCGATCACGGCCAGCTGCAGATGGTTTCACTTTTTTCTGCTTAATTTCGGGTATTCATGCCTCACAAGTACGAATGTTGGTTGGCTGATGTTGATTTTTGTGAATTGTTAAATACACATTAAAATATAAAATAATACCTTAACCGGAAATCAAATGACACGAGTGTATTTCCGCACACAAACAATAGCCGAAATTCGAAAGAGCCCAAGAGCAGAAAACAATGCGAACAAATAAATAAACAAGGATACGTTCCCTTCCAATGCGTTTCGTAGGGTCGGCCACAAGGATACGTTCTTTTTCTCTTTTTTGGTGAATGTTTATTGAGTGGGGAGATTTATGCCATTCAAACGAATACAGAATGCGTAAATTTCACTGCGTTATTCTTCGCCTGCGTCTTTTGTTCTGCGCTTTAATTGAGGAATGCAAGATTTTTTCGTTGTTGTTGATTTGTAATAAAAAGGACATGTGCTTAAAATTTCCTTCGCCAAATGTTAAGTATACATATTATGAATGAAGCCGACTGGCGCGAATAGAAAGCATTGAAATTTGATATTTTTGACAGAAAGTTTCTTTTCTTTCATGCCATTCAATTTGCCGAAAATAGGCAATTCAAAAAAAAAAAAAAAACAAATACCACAATTTTATTTGGCACATTTATTGGCATAGCTTACATGGCATGTCATGTTAAAAAATCCTAGGAACATTCAAATATGAGAGCTGTTCCCCAAAGTCACTGACGGAGAAGTCGCTAAAAAATATACATATTTGGAAAAAACAACCCTTAATTCTTGATCGTACTAACATTCACTGATTACTGAACTGAAAGCAAATTCGTTCGTTGTGTAACTTAACGTAAAATCAATACCAAAAAGTACGACTTTGAAAAATCTGTTTATTTTGCGTGTCTATGCAGTCAGAGGAATGTACACACCGAATTCCATGCTTCTAGCTGTTGCCATTTGGTTGGTACCATTTTTATCCCTTTTCTCCTCTTTTACCCCCTTAAGAGTACGACTTTCTAAATTCTCTTTATTTTACGTGTTTTATCGAATTTCATCATTCTAGCTGTAGCCGTTTAGTTGGTACTATTTTTATCCCTCTGTACCCATTATATCCCTTGAAAGTGTGAATTAAAAAAAATATTTTATTTTTCGTGTCTACACTGGCAGAGGAATCTATACTCCGAATTTCATGACTCTGGCTGCGGCCATTTGGTTGGTACTATTTTGATCCCCTTTTTTCATTTTAACCCCGAAAAGTATGATTTTCGAAAAATCCGTTTATTTTATGTGTCTACAGAATGTATACACCGAACTTCATTATATTAGGTGCAGCCGTTTGGTTGGTACCATTTTTATCCCTCTATTCCCATTTTATCCCTTAAAAGTACGAATTTGAAAAAATACTTTTATATTGTGTATCTACTCAATTAGAGGAATGTACACACCGAATTTCGCGTTTCTAGCCGTTGCCGTTTGACCGTTTCACCCCCTACGAAATGTTGCACGTTTTTGTTGTAGGGGGAATACGCATACCCAATATCAAGTAGCAAGGAGATATATTGAAAAAAAAAAAACTGGCTAGATCGTCTTAGAATTTTATGACGATCAATAATATTTATATAGACCTGAGACATATGGTCGATATTTCAAGGTGTTACAAACAGAATGACAAAATTAAGTGTTAAGCTTGTCATGCTGCATGTGCAGGTGTACCAACAACCAACAAACATAACATTTCAAATAGCACAAAACATGCCTTCCATAAGCATAAAGTAAACCTTTGTAAAGTAAATTAGGCTTTACAGATTTTCTAAAGTACATGTTAACCCAAATAAAAATCCCGGAAACGGAAATAGTTTTTTTGCTTTGTTTCCATTTCAAAATTGACACAAGTTCGACGTTGCGCATCAAGTGTTCTCAGCATACATCCATCGATATCTATGCATTTTAGAATGTTGCACTATATCTTTGTATGCCCCCCTTTTTAATTATTCATATTGAGGTTCCTTTTTTAATTATACAGGGCGGGGGCACTCTGGAAACCCGCGATGTGTAACACAATCTAACCATCATTGACTTGCAGCCAATCATTATTATTATCATTAGACGAAATGCAGTCAATGCACTCCACTTTTTGTTTGCATATCATCATCACAAGCCATGCAGCGAGCGATACATCCATCCAACCATTCACAAACATATGATAATTACAACGATATCACAACGGCCTATAGAAATACAACAACAGGTAGAGGAGAGATAGCAATGATGGTTGTTGGCTTCATGCCACTCACTCCACTATTGACACGTGCTGTGTGGCGGTGGGCTGGGCTGGTTTATACAAAAATACCCCCATTTGAAAGTGGCTGCCACATCGACTGCCTTATTTGTATGATCCGACGTAATTATAACCTGTTTAAGAGCAATTATTAAATTTAAATATTGCACGAGTAGCCCATCTAAGTAATGATATGAGCACATGTTAATTGTTCATTTGCAGTCATGTAAATGCAGGTGAGGTACAAGGCACAGTGGTACATTTATTCATGAAGGGGAACAAGTTTGAATAATAGAATTTCGAAAGTACCTTCAATATTTTGACTATAACTTTGAGAGTATAAGCCCGAACAATCTCGGTTTCACTGAGTGCAATGTAAAACCCAGGCTTTCGAATCGAACTAACAATCCAAGAAACAATCACAACCAAGGGCTTGATTCAATTCACTGATGATTTGATTTAATGATGGTTGGTTGGAATATTTAGTTCAGAGTAATCAAATCATAATAATTGGTCCAATTGCAAAAACTAGTTAAAAACGAGTTAAGTTCGGCCGGGCCGAACTTTATATACCCTCCACCATGGATTGCATTCCACAGAGGCTGTCGATTTTCGTAGAAGTGCAGTAATATTACAACAAAATATAATATTCCAAACAAATATTGAAAAAATAATTTTATAAATAAATATAAAATTGTTATTATTTCAAAGCACGCTTACGTTTACACTACATATCGAAATAATACTTAAAGCCAATTAAAAAACCAAATATTTTGCGTGTCTATGCAGTCAGAGGAATGTATTCACTGAATTCCATGATTCTAGCTGTGGCCATTTGGTTAGTACCATTTTATCCCTTAAAAGTACGAATTTGGAAAAAACACTTTTATATTATGTATCTACTCAATTAGAGCAATGTACACACCGAATTTCGTGTTTCTAGCTATTGCGTACCATTTCTATCCCTATTTGCCCCATTTCATCGGTTGGGATTGAAACTGGACGAAATCGGCCCAAAGGGAAAAAATTTTCCCTCACAAGGACTAAAAATACACATAATAACCCCTAATATTTTAGAGTATTTAAGCGAGTTTTTCCAATCTATCTTACTTGATATTGAGTATGAGCATTCCCCCTATAACAAAAATTGCACCATAAAGTGATTCTTATTCGTATGGGGTTTAATGGGGCAAAAAGGGATAAAAATGGTACCTAAAACGACAATAGCTAGAAACACGAAATTGTGTCTAATTGAGTAGATACATAATATAAAAGTATTTTTCCAAATTCGCACTTTTAAGGGGATAAAATGGGAATAGAGGGATAAATATGGTACCAACCAAATGGCTGCAGCTAGAATCATGAAATTCGGTGTATACATTCCTCTGATTGCGTAAACACGTAAAATAAACGTATTTTTGAAATTACTACGTTTTGGGGATAGTGAATGGTAATCGATGACAAGAATCGATTCTCGATTCCCGATCAACTATTATTGAATCCGATTCTTAGAATCGAAGAATCGGACCTGAGAATCCATTCTTAATCGGAATCGGTAGAAATGTTTAACCATAAAACTCGAGAGGTATAATTTTAAATAACTAGTACAGAAAATGCCCACAATAACAAAGTTAGGGTACCAAATGTTTTGATAGCCTCACCCTACAAGCGAGAGTGGACTTTAAATTTGCATAAAAACATCTCCAATCCATGGTGGAGAGTATATGAGAATCGCCATGGCCGAACTTTACGCCTTTTTAATAGTTTTACACTAAGGTGCTCTTCCTTAATCGACTATTCTGAATAATCTATAATATACTAGCTGAACCCCGCCCGCTTCGCCAGGCAAAAAAAAAAAAAAACAAATGGTTAAATTACGTTCAAATTTTCAGCCTTCTAGCTCTCAATAACACTTTTGCCACGCCCACTCCACCCACAAAATGAAAATCCAAAATACGCCATCAAATTCATCTTTGTAATGATCAGTAATATATACGTTACAATTTTCAGCATTCTACCTAAAAAACACTATTTATTATTATTATTTATTTATTTATTTGCCAACGTTGCCCACAAAACGAAATTTCAAATATTGGCATCAAATTGATGTTTCTCGTGGTCAGTAATATATGTACCAATATTCAGCCTTCTAGCTCCCAAAAACACTATTGCCACGCCCACTCCGCCCACAAAATGAAAATCCAAATTTCGGCATCATATTTATCATTCTCGTGTTCAGTAATATATACGTTTCAATTTTCAGTCTTCTAGCTCAAAAACACTATTGCCACGCACACTCCGCCCACAAAACGAAAATCAAAATTTCGGCATCATATTTATCATTTTCGTGGTCAGTAGTATATATGTACCAATTTTCAGCCTTCTAGCTGCCAAAAACACTATTGCCACGCCCACTCCGCCCACAAAATGAAAATCCAAATTTCGGCATCATATTTATCATTTTCGTGGTCAGTAGTATAAATGTACCAATTTTCAGCCTTCTAGCTCCCAAAAACACTATTGCCACGCCCACTCCGCCCACAAAATGAAAATCCAAATTTCGGCATCATATTTATCATTTTCGTGGTCAGTAGTATTTATGTACCAATTTTCAGCCTTCTAGCTCCCAAAACACTATTGCCACGCCCACTCCGCCCACAAAATGAAAATCCAAATTTCTACATCATATTTATCATTCTCGTGGTCAGTAGTATATATGTACCAATTTTCAGCCTTCTAGCTCCCAAAAACACTATTGCCACGCCCACTCCGCCCACAAAATGAAAATCCAAATTTCGGCATCATATTTATCATTCTCGTGTTCAGTAATATATACGTTCCAATTTTCAGCCTTCTAGCTCTCAAAAACACTATTGCCACGCCCACTCCGCCCACAAAATGAAAATCCAAATTTCGGCATCACATTTATCATTTTCGTGGTCAGTAGTATATATGTACCAATTTTCAGCCTTCTAGCTCCCAAAAACACTATTGCCACGCCCACTCCGCCCACAAAATGAAAATCCAAATTTCCATTTTTTTAAAACCCGTGCTGAGAAAATACCTTTCCAACAAAGTACAAATCATCAAAATCGGTTTGGCCAATCTCGAGTTATGGGATTACATCGCTTCGGACACTTTCTTTTATATATATAGATATAGTTTTTGGAAAATGTTTTTCTTATAGATTTTTTCCGATCTACTGTTTGATACCATCGCAAAAATATATAATTTAATGTTCATCTTTACTTTTAGGAATTAAAAATAGTTTAACATTTCGAAATCTGCGGACACTTTTATTTTTTTAATATTTTTAGAAGAAAGTTGTCTACAAGTTTATCAAATTTCAAACTATTGCTTTTCTTTCTTTTTTGAGATATTGAATTTTAAAGTTAGTTTCTCAATTTTTTCGCCTAGACTATGTTTTGACATTTGTCATTTATTTGTAGGTCTTTTAAGTACTGATGAATTCGATCAAGTTTTGTGTAATATTTCATCAAAACTAACACTTTCTACTTAACACTAACATGAAAACAACTATAAAAAGTTGTTCTAATGATACTTTCATTAGTCAAATGCGATTCTAGCGAAGACCGATGTTGTATGAATATATCAGATTTTCTCGAAGATCTTGATATTAAAATGTAAATGATATCCAAAAGTTCAAGAAATTGTATTGTTGGTAGTGAGCAATGATAAAGAAAAAATCTACTGAACTAATTCACCGTATTTTCAGTATATGTTCGATTTTTTATTGGTGTTACTTGTTTGGTGTTACTGTTTCAAGAAATATAAATAATATTATAATAGAAAACTATCTTGGTTTACGTGGCCGCTCTCTCCATTTTGAATAAAACTTTCTACATGGATCAATTCTGTATAAATAATATTTCCATAAGCACTTAAAAATACTTTTCCATCGGCAGTTTTATTTATGCATATTTTGTATAATATGTTAAATCATTATCGTCTACTACTTTATCCGATATTTCCATTACAAGCGAGCTATCTAGCATTGGGATGTATTTCCCAAAAGAATCGTTTTGAGCCCTCAGAATCGATTCTCGATTAGAATCGGAATCGATTTACCATTCACTATTTGGGGTTAAAATTGAAAAAGGGGATAAAAATAGTACCAACTAAACGGCTACAGCTAGAATGATGATGTTCAATTTCTACATCCCTCTAATTGCGTAGACACGTAAAATAAAGAGATTTTAGAAAGTCATACACTTAAGGGGGTAAAATAGGAAAAGGGGGATAAAAATGGTATCAACCAAATGGCCGCAGCTAGAATCATGGAATTCGGTGTACATATTTCTCTGACTACGACGCGCAAAATAAAAAATGTGTACTTTTTACTTTACGGCAAAAATAGGTTGAATCATGAAGTTAGGTTATTTTGCAATATATGTTCGTGGATTTTCAAAATTTGTACTTTTGAAATTAAAATAGAATGGAAATACAACAAACTGTAGCACACACTATATTTGTGGTTCTTTTGAATATATAAATATAAGAATATTTATGTTTTATATTTTCTGTATTTATAATGGTCCGCCAAATTACCTTTTTGTTTTTTGAAAATGCTTTAAAAAAAGTACTGAATATTTTCTCAAATTTCTTTTTTTATTTGAAAGTACAATCCTTCCGGTTAATAATGGAAAATAATTTCATTCAAATGGCTGCATCGGCTGGCCATGCAGTAGCCTACACGATCGGTCCAATTTTTAAGCACATTATCGATTGTGTGCAGCTGTATTTCACCAATGGCTTCACGAATATTGTCCTTTAAAGCGTCAATTGTCTCTGGCTGGTCGACGTAACACTTATCTTTGAGGGCACCCCACAAATAATAGTCCAACGGTGTCAAATCGCAGCTCCGAGGTGGCCAAACGACATCAGCTCTGCGGCTGATAATGCGATCTTCAAAAACAGGGCGCAAAACATCGAGTGTAGCTTCGGCTGTGTGGCACGTAGCGCCGTCCTGTTGAAACCAAATGTTGCCAATATCCTCCTCTTCAATTTTTGTGAACAAAAATTCGTTCAACATGGCCCGATAACGATCGCCATTGACTGTAACGGCCACTCATATGTCTCTGGACCAAAATCCGCACCAAACAGTGACACGTTTTGGGTGTATCGGCTTTTCAATGTATGCGTGCGGTTTTTCTGTGCCCCAAATGCGACAATTTTGCTTGTTTACATACCCGCCAAGATCAAAATGAGCTTCATCTGAAAAGATGATTTTTTGGGCAAAATCGGCATCTTCTGTAAGCAATATTTCCCAGCGTTGTTCAAGCGTATACACAACCATATTCGTTCAGCGGAAGGATAAAACTAATTATCTGTCAAATCAGACATGAGCTAAGTGTTACCATTCACGAAATAAGCACTAGTTGAAAAAAAAACGTTAGATGGCGGACCCTTTTATTTTCCTGTAATATTACTGCACTTCTACAAAAGTCAACAGCCTCTGTGGAATGCAATCCATGGTGGAGGGTATATAGAGTTCGGCCCGGCCAAACTTAACGCCGTTTTTACTTGTTATACACTCCACGAGAGTATTATGTCTTTGTGCATTTGTTTGTAACACCCAAAAGGAAGCGAGATAGACCCATTGTTAATTATACCGATCGACTTAGAATCACTTTCTGAGTCGATTTAGCAATGCCCGTCAGTCCGTCTGTCTGTCGGTCTGTCCGTCTATTGTTGTAATCACGATACAGGTCGCAATTGTAGCCAGACCCAAACGAAACTTTGCACAACGATGTTTTTCGGGACAAGAACGAACGCTATTTAATTTGAAGAAAATCGGTTCAGATTTAGATATAGCCCCCATACGAATTTCACTCCCGATTTCACCCTTTTCACTCTAGATACCACATATTTCAACAGATTATCTTCAAAATTGGCAAACATCTAATAGTTCCACTATAAACACCTGTGGTAAAAATGTGTTAGATCGGTTCAGATTTATATATAGCTCCCATACAAATTTCGCACCCAATTTGAAATTTTCGGCTCTAGAATCCACATATTTCAACAGATTTTCTTCAAAATTGGCTAAACACCTTATATTTCAACTGGAAATACCTGTGGTAAAAATATGATAGATCGGTTCAGATTTATATATGGCTCCCATACAAATTTCGTTCCCAATTTGAATTTTCCGCTCTAGAATCCACATATTTTAACAGATTTTCTTCTTAAAAAACTTATATTTCAACTGGAAACACCTGTGTAAAAATTTGTTAGATCGGTTTAGATTTATATATAGCTCCCATACAAATTTCGTTCCACCAGAAACCGCGTATTTTCAGAGAATTTCTTAAAATTGAGCATAACACTTTATACTTCAACTATATAGAAGAACTTATTGTGAAAGTTAGCCACTTCATTACATGTTTGGATATAGCCCCGATACAAACATTATTCTCGATTTGGCAAATTGGACCAGGTCATATTAGCCTGTGATTAGGAAACATACATAAAAATTTCCCATTTTCACTTTTTTACTGAATTGAATTGTATTCCGATAGAAAGTGGAGTGTATCATATAGTCGGCCCCGCCCGACTTTAGCCTTTCCTTACTTGTTAATACTACATAATATAAGTAAAATTAAGTAGCGTTAATTTATGTAATACTAAATTAAATTAGTATTTATTATATTTATTTGCGTTATATGTTAGTTCATATTAAATAAATATTTTGTTTCCTATTGTCAGTTCTACCAAAGAAAGTGGGTTGCTTTAGTTATTCACCTCTCACAGCAGAGGATAGCTGAGATGGTTAGAGTGCCGTATTAGCAACCGCGGATTGTTTAAAACAGAAATGGAAACTAGTGAAAAAGTGGTTCCTTTACAACACTTTAAAATAACTTTTAAATCTTTCCAAATAAAGGACATCCCTCCTATGACAACTCCATGTTAATTTTTTTGGTGAAGATCCCAATTTTTACTACTTCCGAATCACAAGATGAACATCGTTTTCACTTCTTCCGGTGCTCTTTTTTTGCTGGGTTGTAGTGGTACTTTCAACGCCAGTAAGTATATATTTTTTTAGTATCGTGGACCACTGTGCACAATTTCATAAATATATTTAATCGGATTTGCACAGCGATGCATAACTTGCAACTCTTTTGTGTGGCTTCATTTGCATGCAAATGTTGTATGCATCTGCAGCGATGCAGGCAGGAGGCTTCTTCTTCTGATTGCAGTCTGCTGCAGGCGAATAATTAAGCGAAACGCTGATGCTTTTGCAAATCATCAAACTGGTTGCTCATATGCGCTCGATTCGTTTCATGTTAAAAACAAATATTAATTAAAATTTACATATCAGAAATTAGAAATTTGCATTAGAGTGGCCATTAGTGATGATGGCCGAATGACTGAACGCCTTTTGCACGGGCAAACAATTTTTTGTATGAAAAGAAATATATATATTTGGTGCAAGTTAAATATCATTACTTGCAAACTAAATATGTTTTCAGCTAAGTATAAGGATGTGTCTCGAGCAACTATTATTCAGGGTGTGAGGAAACCCGTTTAAGGTAATTTTAAAATTTCGAATGAAAAAATCGCTTGAGTTAAAAAAAAAAATAGCAAAGACGTCAAATCACTGAAGTTTCTTTTTAAAACATCTGTATTGCTAACTAAGCAAGTAATTCTTATTTTAATGCTTTTCTTAATTATATTGACAAGTCAGTTTTAAAATTTCAAATTTTCAAATTCATTTGGTCATAATTGCTACATGTGTGTACTCAAAAGGATGAACTAATATAAAGGGTGGTTAAATTGTAAGGGCCTATGTTTAATGTGAAGCACACCTAAACGTCAAGTTTTTAATTTGATTCTCCATTTCATTTGACATTTCTCAATTTCAGACTAACTCAATTTGAACCATGGAAATATACACAATCGAGCAACGCGTTAAAGTTATTCAGGATTATTATGAAAATGGGCGTTTAAATCAAAATGCAGGATGATCAATTTTAGAAGAAAATCAGCTTCGTGAATAAGTAGAATTGCCGCATTTGGGCGAATGATAATCCAATAGTGATTGTCGAAAAACCAATGCACCCACAGAGAGTGACTGTATTGTGTAGTTTATGGGCTGGCGGCATCATCGATTCGTATTTTTTCCAAAATGAGGCCGGTCAGGCAGTTACTGTGAATGGTCCTCGCTATCGTGAGATGATAACGAACTTTTTATGGGCCGAATTGGAAGATATGGATGTGGACGATATGTGGTTTCAACAGGACGGTGCCACCTGCCACACAGCTAACGAAACAATGGCTCTTTTGCGCAACAAATTCAATGGCCGTGTTATCTCACGGTGTGGCGATGTCAATTGGCCGCCAAGATCATGTGATTTGACACCGTTGGACTTCTTTCTTTGGGGTTATTTGAAAGAAAAGGTGTACGCCGATAAGCCAACAACAATTTAAGAGCTAAAGGATTAGCTAATTCGGCACTTTAAAGGCATAGAACCTCAATTATGCCTCAGCCTCATCGAAAATTTGGACCATCGGATAGAGGTGTGCCGCCATTTGGCGCATATTTTGTTTCATGCATAATTGAACCATACCAATATTATCATAATAAAAAGAAATGACAATTATTTCCTAAATAATTTGTGTTTTATTCAAAATCAACATCGGCCCTTAAAATTTAACCACCCTTTATATACTATTCATTCGTGGTTTAATATGTGATCACATCGATTATTCTCCGTTACTAGCTTATGTCAATTTTCACGCTTCAGTTAGTTAGTTTATTAATACGTCAATTATATTTTATATTGATCTGAATATATCAATTAATGTATATAAAACCCTTTTGAAACATAAAAAAATTTAGTTTTAGCATGTGCATTAGGCTGGGTCGCGGTCCGTACAGACGGACATGGCTAGATCGTCTTAGAATTTGATGACGATCAAGAATATATATACTTCATAGCGTCTCAGGTCGATACTTCAAGGTGTATGTAACACCTAACGGATATAATTTAATGTTTGAAGATTATTTCATACAAATGTTGACCTTGACTGCGCATCAAATGGTCCATCCGCTTAGTCCAATTTTGGCATTTCCACGTTTTTGAGTAACAGAGGCCCAATTGCTGCGAACGGCGACGAATCGACGATGTAAATTTGGTGCGAAATTTAGTCACAATAGCCCGAATAGCCGCTTCAGTTGGTCGATTAAACTGACCATAAAATGGAAGCGCGCGATGAACTTTCTTAACAGAGAACGCATTTTGATAATAAAATTCAATAATTTGCAAGCGTTGTTCTTTTGTAAGACGATTCATGGTTAAATTATAGACCAATCTGAAGATGTTTGACAGTGAAACAAACCACGAAACGTGAGTCAGCTGTTTAAACCAGTGTAACCAAAAAGATAATAGCTAAAAAATCACCCTTTATTAATATAATTATTAGTCAGAAATTTTCAAAAATGTGCCATAAACATTATTAGGTAGAAAAAATTCCCTCAAGCACGATTTTCCCCATTTGCAATTTCTTGATTTCACCTACAACCTAATCGTCATTTTGATAGGAAAAGTTGTAATATTGAAGATCCAATATGTCTCAGAGTGTAATGTACACACCTAATTTCATGATTTTAGCTACAGCCGTTTTATTGGTACCAGTTTCACTCCGTTTTCCATTTTGACCCTAAAAGTACGAATTTAGAACAATGTGTACCTCTTTTTTCCGCTTCTACGTAGACACAAAAGTGCAAATACTGAATATCACGATTCTAGCTGCAACCTTTTGATTGTAGCCAAATTTAATTCCATTTAGATCATGATGCTACGAATATCGGAAGATCTCTTTATTATTCGCGTCACCGCAGTCAGAGAAGTGCACACAACGAATTTCATTATTAGAGCTGCAGCCGTTTGGTTGGTACCATTTTTATCCACATTCGCCTTATTTTCCGGCTAAAATTACAAATTTCGACAAATCCTTGTTACTTTGCATCATCACCGTCAGATGAAAGTACACAGCGAATTTCATGATTTCAACTTCAGTGGTTTGGTAGGTACCATTTCTATCCGTCTTTTCAAATTGTATCCTTTAAAATTACGAATTTTGAAAATCCCTCTATTTTACGTACCTACGCAATTAGAGGAATGTACACACCGAATTTCATGTTTCTAGCTGTTGTCGTATTTTTGGTACCATTTTTAACCCTTTTGCCCCATTTCACCTGCTAAACCTTTTTTGTACTTTTTGGTGATTACACGTTACTAGAGGAAGGTACGAAACAAATTTCAAGTGTATACAAATCGAAAATTTTCAAAATAATGCTTAAATAGTCTAAATATTAGGTGTATTTTTAGCCCTTGTTAGGGAAAAACTTTTCCCACTGCAACCGTAAGACATATTTAGAGAAAATTTGAACGTCCTAACTCATTTCGTTCGGCCGCTATCGTGGTTTCAGCAGACAGACGGACAAATAGACAGACAGGCGGACATGGCTAGATCGTCTTAGAATTTTACCACGACCCAGAATATATATACTTTATTGGGTCTCTGATGAATATTTCAAGGTGTTACAAACTGAATGACAAAGTGGATGGGGTGGTTCCCACTGCAACCATAAGACATATTTAGAGAAAATTTGAACGTCCTAACTCACTTCGTTCGGCCGCTATCGTGGTTTCAACAGACAGACGGACAAATAGACAGACAGGCGGACATGGCTTGATCGTCTTAGAATTTTACCACGACCAAGAATATATATACTTTATTGGGTCTCTGATGAATATTTCAAGGTGTTACAAAGTGGATGGGGTGGAGGGTATAAAAATCAGCAAAATTTTGTCGGAGGGCTGTTTATAACATTATCTGATGTAGTATGGTGTTCTAAACTCGAAAGCAATACTAAACATGTTTTTAAGGATAATATTTTTCAAAGAATTGTACTAAAATTAAAAATTTCGTGCTTTTAGCTTTCACTCAGAAACAGTGGGTTCAAAATTGATAACAAATTGTTTTTAAATAAAACATTAGTTTTTATTACCTCGAATTCTAATGAATATAACAATTACTATTTAAAAAATCTATAATAATCTAAATAAATCTTTGTATACATAAAATGATGTAAAAATATGTTATTTTAATTTCTATTGAAATGGTGCTTTTAGTTCGTATAAAAAAGGTATTAAAGTATATTTTGATTTATTTTCTAATACCTGGCATCTTAATGTAGAATTCAAGGACTAATTCCATTCGACCTCTCCGACTTTAGCATCTTCTTTCTGATTTTTAATACACATCATTCTTTCATTAATAAATATAGGCATGTATGTATGTATGTACACTGTAAACACTCGTGTGTGCCTATGAATGAATCAATTCAGCATTCAGTTTGTTTAATTAATAATAGGAATGTAACAGGAATCGATATTGTTCTCGTAATAAAATCCTGAATTAAAACAATTCTATTGCAAACACCCATACAAACATATATGATAATGCAGCAGGCCCGCTTCGAGGGTACTGGAATTTCATTGGAAAGGGCCCACGATTTTATGTGTCGAACAAATGCCCCAGATGCCACCTACATTTAAGTTATTTATTTTTACTCAACAACATAAAAGTTGCAGGGGATGAAGTTGTGCTATTGACAATCATTTCAAAAGATGTCATAGCCGAAGTGATGAAATTTTAAAGGTCACCCAGTATCTCCCATGCCTACTAGGGATTTAAAATTTTGCAAATCATATGGAAAACACCTTTGTCCGCACATCTATACAAATTTTGTTCTCAAAGGCCCATTTCGCTCTACTAGACGGACATCTTCACTTTATGGACAACAAGTAAGAAAACGTCAGTCGGCTAAACCGACTTATATATACCCTCACTCTCAGAGAACATATCTATGGAAATTATAACAACTTAAATTTTACGTACGGCTGGATGATTTGTGTGGAAGGTACTAGAAGGTTCATGGCAGTTATAAAACATTTGCAAAGACATGATCAAATATCAAGTCATAGTGGATTCCATGCATCAGTATAGAATTTATGAAGGATTTAATTTTACCTAGGATATAGACCATTGTGTGGGAGGTACAAGAAGGGACATGGCCATATATATAAATATTTTCTTGGTTTTACGTGATTATAAAAACATTTTCAAATTTCAAATGATTTTAACTACCCGTATGGATTATATCGGTTATATCGGTTTTATTTTAACAAAGGCTTATGCCACTTTGTGTGGGAGGTACCAGAAGGGGCGTGTCAATATCACCCATATTCCACACGAATGCAACATATATAAAAGCATAGTATTCCGATCATCATTATAGAAGTTATAACAGCTTTATTTTTATGTAGGTTAGGGTGATTTGTCTGGTGGGTACTGGAAGGGGCGTGGCAAAACCCTTCATATTTAGTACACTTAAAGTGATTAAAAACATTATCAAATACCAAAATATAAAATATAATTCCGATTATCCGTGTGGAAGTTATATGGGTTGTAATTTAATGCTTGGGAGGGAGGTACCAGAAGGTGCGTGGCAATTTCGCCCATCTTCGAACTTAAACTAAGTTTGGGGAAAATATTACGATGTGCAAAGTTTGAATCGATTCCTTAACTCTTTTCGAGACGACAGACGGACGGACGGACATGGCTCAATCGCCTTAAAAAGTCGTGAAACGGATTTGGTCGAAACATACTTAGGGTCTTAAGTCAGTCCTTCAATGCGTTACACTTTTTCCTGTCCCAAATGATATATACCCCCTACTCTGTAGAGTGAGGGTATAAAAACCTCGCCGACGGTGAATGTCCGCTTATGAGAGCTTTCACTGTATCTATTTCGTATTTCAAAACGTATTGATTTAATTTAAAAATTCGATTCAGAACCACAAACAGGCCATATCCGACTGTCGGTCCTTCAATTCTTATAATTAAAGTACAGGTCGCAATTAACGGCCACGCGATTTTAGCGGCCGCAATACCGACAATATTTAGTTTGAAGAAAATCGGTTCAATTTTAAATATAGCCCCATACAAATATCATTCTCGATTTGACTCTAGACATTATGTATATCTAAAGCGAAGGCCCGGTGGAAGGCATCCTGGAATACCTATGCAGTCCTGGTATATGTGTAAATCAAGCAAGGCATGTATAAGCACACATGTATATATGTGTATGTAAACGTGTGTACATCTGGCGGTATGTAGTGTTGGACTAGAACATTGATTGTTGCATAAATATTACCACATATTACCACATTAACAATTATTCAATAATGTTGGTACGTAATTCATTGTTAAATTATTCAATGTGTAATGCAATGCAACGCAATGTAATTCATTCTGAGCATAAACTCACACACGCACACACACAGACTCACACTTGTGGATCCATACATCCCAGTGAACAATCCCAGAGCAGAACAAGTAAGGAAATATTTAGAGTAATTAAGCATATTTTTTTCAATATGTCTACCTAAATTTACTTGATATTGGGTATACCCATTCCCCTTATGGCAGAAACGTGGTTCTTATTCGTAGAGGGTGAAATGGGGCAAACAGGGATAAAATGGTACATATCAAACGAGAAGTTCGTTGTGCACATTCCTCTAATTGAGTAGATACAGAATATATATATATATATTTTTTCAAATTCGTACTTTTAAGGGGTGAAATGGGAATAGTGGAACAAATATGGTACCAACTAAACGGCTACAGCTAGAATAATGCAATTCGGTGTGATTTCGAACTTCGTACTTTTAAGGATGTAAAATGGGAAAAGGGGGATAAAAATGGTACCAACTAAACTGCTACAGCTAGAATAATAAAATTCGGCGTATACATTCCTCTGATTGCATAGACACGTAAAATAAAGGGATTTTTCAAAAAATGGTACCAACCAAACGGCCAAAGCTAGAATGATGAAATTTGGTGTAATTTCGAAATTCTTACTTTTAAGGATGTAAAATGGGAAAAAGGGAATAAAAATGGTACTAACCAAATGTCTGCAGCTAGAATCATGGAATTCGGTGTATACATTTCTCTGACTGCATAGACTCGCAAAATAAAAAATTCAAATTCGTACTTTTTTACTTTTAGGTTATCTTGATCTGTTTTTTCTTAATACCATTCTCATCGTGAATTTTATTCCAGAAAACCCTGAATTGTAGAGGTTATTTTGAACGCGTCCAGCTCATGAACGGACAATGATAAAAGCGAAATATCTTGGGAGAACACATAAAACAAACTAATCTTTCATTTTAGTCGGGAACATCAACAACATATTTTCCTTCCTCACAAAAGAAGCCACTCTAATATATGTATAGTACTAGCTGAATCCCCGCCCGCATCGCCAAGCAGAAAAACAGACGGAAAATAAAATCAGTTTTCATATGGTTTTTTCTTGCTATCGGTAATATATGTACCACTTATAATCAAGGTACTTCCCTGAGATACTAAAGAAATGGATATGTTCCATGGAGAATATTGAGTTTACGGCGAATAAAGGAATAATTGTCAAAAATCAAATTGATTTTAGGTTGAGTGTGATTCTCCTCCTTTCCATTACCAAAACAAAAAACTCCCTACGTAAGAAGAAGTTACACAATCGAATTACCGGAATTCGAATGTACTACATTCAAAATACATAGAAAGTCAATCAAATTGTTCTCTAACCACACAACACAAAAACTAAAAAATTAATATAATTTCCGTTTTCTTGTCTTAAGTCGGCATTTGACGAATGAACATTTCTTTTTTTTTGTAAACTTTCTTTACTATTGTAATCCAAAGAGAACGTATAATTTTACCAAATTCAAATAAAAAATTCCCCATCTTTCAAATGCCGCACAGTGCACTTTTTTGGCCCGGTGAGTGCTCAAAAATATGTAAAAACATGAAAATGCATGTTCGAATTTACATACTTCAAATACGAATCTAAAATGAAAAATAGCTGCATTTTTCAAATCTGGTTTCTGATTTGCTCTATCTTCTTTGGTTCGGGAGATATTGGATGTATAAGTTGGATAAATTTATAAATATTGCAAAATGAAAAAAAGTTCAACTTCCGGGACAAGCAGTTTACCAACGGTTATAGATATCGGGCTGATTCTTTTTTTGTTTGAAAGATGGATTCAATCTTAACTTTAAATATTCACATGAGCTCATATGTGTTGCATTTTAGCAATTTTTTTTATTCATAAAAAAAAAACTTTATTTTACCAAATTTTTTACTTTATCTAAGCTTTTAACTATGTTGCCACCTGCGGCCACACTAGCAATTGACATAGAGTTATTCTCTGATATATCCCCTATAATCCTATATACAGTTCAGCTGCAACCCAATCAAAAGTTATTGATTTTTGATCACCAAAAGTGCCAAAAAAGTGCACTGTGTGCCGCCCATTTGTATACAAATAAATTAACTCACACAACAATATAGGAATCTCGGTGTCGAACATACTCTAAAACACGTTTTAATTTCGTATGGGAAGGGGCACTCCCACTTTTCGTTCATATTTGCACAACTATTTACACTGGATCTACTCACACAAAATTTCAGCACTCTAGTTGTCTATATTCGATAATAGGTTTTAACTTCGTATGGGAAGTTTAACGCCCACTTTTCCAATATCGCCCATTGTAAGCAAAATTACGCACACTGATGCCAGACGCACTCATAGAACTGAATATATTCGATAATAGGTTTTTTTGGCACAACTATGCATATTAATGCTAGATGCACTTACACAAAATTGCAGCACTCCAGGTGTTATAGAACTGACAATATTCGATAATAGGTTTTAACTTCGTATGGGAGGAGCCACGCCCACTTTTCCAATACCGCCCAATTTTAGCGCAACTACGCACATTGATGCTAGATGCACTTACACAAAATTAGGTGTCATAGAACTGACAATATTCAAAATTGGGTTTTAAATTCGTATTGGCGGTGCCACGTCCACTTTTCCAAAACCGCCACTTTTTGGCACAACTGTGCAGACTAACAATTAGTGAACTTTCACAAAAATTCAAGGCTCTAGCTGCAACAGTTCTCCGAATATGTAAATTTATAAAAAAAACTAATAAAATTCTAATTTGTGTGGGAGGCGCCACGTCCACTGAAAATATTTTTTAACAGACCTTCTTCAAATCTTTCAAAATATCTTATATATCGTTGGTAGCGTGCTCGGCTATTAGAGTGGGGGTTGTGGGTTCGATTCCCACCAGAGGCTCTGGTATGTCGCTGCATTAACTAGCTACAATGGTCTTAGTCACCCGGCTCAATCCCTGGACCCAAAATTATAATATAAATTTACTTTTTATTGTAATTCATAATAAATAAAATAAAAATCTTATATTTCAACCAGAAACACCTATGGTGAATAGGTCGGATCGGGTCAAATTTATATATAGCTCCATACAAATTTCGCTCCCGGTTTCCGCACCAGAAACGACGGATTTTCATCGAATTTCTTCAAATTGAGCATAACACGTTATACTTCAACTGGAAGATTCTATTGTGAATTTGGGTCACTTCATTCCATGTTTGAATGTAGCCCCAAATTGGATCGGGTCATATTAGCCTATGATTAGGAAACATACAGAGATCCTTCCCATTTTCACCGAATTGTTTTGTATTCGGATAGAAAGTGGAGTGTATCATATAGTCGGCCCCGCCCGACTTTAGCCTTTCCTTACTTGTTTTTGAATTGATTGTTCATACGAGAATAATCGGACAATGTCTGCACATTCTCTGAAGCGATATTTAAGGCATAAGTTAACCCTCTTTTTCACTAAGTCTAGATAAACTACAGTTAGAGCTCACCATCAGCTATAGCTATCACCATCTTTGACAGTTTTGTCAGATTTAGGTTACTAATCGGAGGAAGGGGGTGGCAATGATATCAAATTATTTTCAGAAACCACCTCGAAATCTCTCCGATAAATCTGCACAGCCTTCTGAATTTCAGCAAACAAAACGATACAAATTCTTATCAACCGCCCACTCATAAGCCCTTCAGATATCTGATTAAATAGGACCCTCAGAATTGTCAACATTCTGTCCAATATCTAAACGACTTCCAAAGAAATTGTTCGCTGGGTACATACATACGTATATGCACATAAATCCCAACACTGGTCATTTATAGAATGGCATCGTTTATAAACGTAAACCATGCATATTTCCCATATCCATTTATGGTCATACAGACGTAAGCCCAAGCCCGACGACTGCATCTGCTGGAACAGGAGAGTGTGGTGAGTGTTGCACAAGCATAGCGCTTAGCATCTGCAGCACACATGCGATCAACGTTGTGTTATGTGGCGGCAGCATGCAGCATTGATGGACCATCATCATGGTTTGGAGGCATACCACCATTACAGTAGTCAGTAGTAGGTACGGTAGCCTGTCTAATCTGCAGCACAAGTGGCACATGCATACACACTTGTATGGGCAGGACGGCAACAGCGACGACGCATGCCACAACACACACATACACAGCCACACTGCTTACTATAGGGATTTCAGTTGTTGCCAGCAACCTATCCTATCGCTGACTTGCGTCCCTAGAGCTGTAAGCGCGATTCATTTTGCACCTTTGTGATGGCGCTGTTGCAATTGGACATGGATCAAATCAAGGTACATCACACACACGCACACATATTACGTTGGATGCACATAAGAAGTGTAGCCGCGTGGCACTGGTGACTGATCTGATTCTGTTTATCATCAGGCTTCGAAAGCGGCCCAAGTATAATACGCTGCACAGTGGTTCCATTCCAATGGACAGGAAAAATTGGTAATTATAACACTATGTAATAGCAAAAATGTGGACCAATAACCACTATATATATTTTGGATATTTATTGAACAGAAACACAACGCAAGTTCGCATAACTCAGCAAAAAGATTTATCGTTCCTGGTTTCCGTTCAATCCGGGTAAGCTCTGCTCTTTCGTTAATAACTTCATATTTTTGAAAGAACGAATAAAGTCGGCCACCTATACGATACCCTCCGCCACTTAAAACAAGTAAGGAAAGGCTAAAGTCGGGCGGACCGACTATATGATACACTCCACTTTCTATCCGAACAAAATTCCAATTCGGTAAAAAAGTGTAAACGGGAAGTATGTTTCATAATCATAGGCTGATATGACCTAACCCAATAAGTCAAATCGAGAGGAATATTTGTATCGGGACTATATCCAAACATGGAATGAATAAGTTCACAATAAGTTCTTTCAGTTCAATTAAACGTTTTATGCTCATTTTGAAGAATTTCGGTGAAAATACGTGGTTTCTGGGCGGAAAAAAGTCAATCCGGGAGCGAAATTTGTATGGGAGCTATATGTACATCTGAACCGATCACCATGGGTGTTTCTAGTTGAAATATAAGATATTTTGCAAGATTTGAAGAAGATCTGTTAAAATATGTGGTTTAAAGAATGGAAAAAGTGAAATCGGGAGTGAAATTTTTGAGGGAGCTATATATAAATCTGAACCGATCTGACCTATTTTCACCATGGGTGTTCCTAGTAGAAATATAAGATATTTTGCCAAATTTGAAAAAGATTTGTAAAAATATGTGGTTTCTAGACCAGAAAAAGTCAAATCGAGAGCGAAATTTGAATGGGAGCTATATACAAATCTGAACCGCTCTGACCTATTTTAACCATAGGTGTTCCTAGTTTAAATATAAGATGTTTTGCCACAACTGAAGACAATCTGATATAATATGTGGTTCATAGAGCGGAAAAAGTCAAATCGGGAGCGAAGTTTGTATGGGAGCTATATATAAATCTGAACCGATCTAACACATTTTCACAACAGATATTTCTAGTTGAAATATAAGATGTTTTGCCAATTTTGAAGAAAATCTGTTGTAATATCTGTTATTTAGAGTGTAAAGAGTCAAATCGGGAGTGAAATTCATATGGGGGCTATATCTAAATCTGAACCGATTTTCTTCAAATTAAATAGCGTTCGTCCTTGTCCCGAAAAACTTCGTTGGACAAAGTTTCATTTGGTTCTGGCTACATTTGCGACCTGTATAGATGGACAGACAGACGGACGGACGAACAGACGGACATTGCTAAATCGATTCCGAAAGTGATTCTAAGTCGATCGGTATAACTAACAATGGGTCTATCTCGCTTCCTTTTGTGTGTTACAAACAAATGTACAAAGCCATAATACTCTCGTGGAGTGTATAAAAATGGACATGAGTCATTTATTTCATGGGCCTTATATTTAGGAAAGGCTAAAGTTGGACTATGAGATACCCTTCTCTTGTATTACCAATCAATCCTATTACATTCGTTTTGCAATTTTATGAACCCAGTATTACAACGAGCTTCTTTATGGACCAGATTATTTTACCATTGTTGAAATCTAAAGCCAGATCGGGTGGGACGTTTGCAAGCGGTCTATATCAAAACATGCTATATCAAATTCGCTCATTTTTTTGAACAAATTCAGAGGCAATATGATACTTCTAGAATGTTGAGAAATCGGGAAGGGCATGTGAAAAGGGACAAAATCAAATTATGGACCGATGTGACCCACTTTCACCACAGATCTTTCCAGTTAAAATATAACATGGCGAGTACAATTTTAACAAACTCTGGAGCACAAAGAGTAAAATCGAAAGTGACAGTTGACTGGTGGCTATATTTAAATCTGAACTGATTTACTTCAAACACAATAGGTCTGTATAAGGTTTTGATAGGATCGGATAATATTTGCGATGGTCAAAATTTTTAATACAAAAAAATCATAGGGTTTTCTGACTTATCGCCGAAAATATTCGATTCATGAGCATGAAAAGCGGAGAACCAACCACACTCAACTATACACACTTCAGCATAGTACGTATTTAGTGTGAGAACAATCATCGGTGGTTTTCTGTATAGAAAGCTTGTGTTAAGTGTTGTCATCAGTTATGAAAAGTAGTGAAAACTCCCCAGTGAGAAGAGAGCATCCGAAGAAGTGAAAAATTTGGTAATATTTTGATGCGGAAGTTACGAAAATTCACCAAAGAATTTAACATGGTGTTGTCATAGGAAAGACTTCAAAGTTAGTTTTAAGTTCTGGCACAAAAAAATCCACTTCTTCACCACACAATATTTCTATTTTAAAAATCGTAGCGGCTGAGGTGGAACATCGGAACTTCTGATTGCTACGACGGTACTATAACCATCTCAGCTATCCTCTCTTTATACGCTCCACGAGAGTATTATGTCTTTGTGCATTTGTTTGTAACACCCAAAAGGAAACGAGTTAGACCCACCGTTTTTTATACAGATCGCCTTAGAATCACTTTCTGAGTCGATTTAGCAATGTCCGTCTGTCCGTCTGTCTGTCTGTCCGTCTGTCCATCTATTGTTGTAATCAAATTACAGTTCGCAATTATAGTCCGATCTTAACAAAAATTGGCACAAGTAAGTTTTGTGCATCAAGGACGAACGCTATTTAATTTGAAGCAAATCGGTTCAGATTTAGATATAGCCCCCATACAAATGTCGCTCCCGATTCGACTTTTTCCACTCTAGAAACCACATATTTCACTCGATTTGCTTCAAATTTGGCACAGTACCCTATAATTGAAGTGGAAACAGCTATGGTGAAAATCGGTCAGATCGATTCAGATTTAGATTTAGATATAGCCCCCCCTACAAATGTCGCTCTCTATTTGACTTTTTCCGCTTTAGAAGCCACATAATGTACCTGATTTTTTTTTTAAATTTGGCACAACATCTTATAATTCAACTAAAAACACCCATGCTGAACGGGGGTAATATCGGTTCAGATTTAGATATAATTTTTGTTATATATATACAAATGTTGCTCCCAAATGTTTAAACGATTTCGGCCAAACTTTACATATTATATTTCACAGCGTCCCATGTTTCAATATACCCCCATACAGATGTTCTTTCCGATTTAAAATTTTTTGTCAAACACATACATTTACAGGATACAAAAATCCTTCCCGATTTCACTTTTTTACAGAATTGAGTTATAATAGGATAGCAAGTGGAGTGTATCATATAGTCGGCTCCGTCCGACTTTAGCCTTTCCTTACTTGTTTTGATGTAGAATTGACAATAGGAAACAAAATATTTGGTTAATATGAACTAATATATAATGCAAATAAATATTAAATTAAATTAATTAATACTATCTAATGATATTGATATTATGAAGTACTAATAATTTATAAAAATTTAAATATTTGAAGAATTTGAAATATGTTACAAGATATTAACATATTATTTTTTTGGAAGTTTTTCAATAGAATTCCCGCAAATTCGGGAAGAGAGAGATCGGTCTCAACCGGTTTTTCAAATTAACTAAAAACTTTACGAACACAGCAAAACTGTGACGAATTTCGTCCTAGGTTCCACATACATTTCTTATGGGCAGAAGAAAAATCGACGCCGTTGACCTTTTGCTGCGGAAGACGACCAAACATAAGAATCATGTGAGCGAGCGCCTCCAGCTTATTTGGAAGGAAACTGACGAATTGATTATTTTTAGAGTTGTTTTCAAGGGCATAGACGGTTTCACCCAACGAAAAATTTTTTTGCAGATCATCATTAAAGAATCCAGTATTCATTTATGGGAATGACCGCAGCATTTTATCGCATCCTTACCTTTGATCAAAGTTGTACGTTTGAACGTTTTTGTGAGGCGATAGCTTTGGAAAGCCCTATGTGAATATAAGAGAAAAGTGAAAGGTCCTTGTATTTCAAGTAGTCTAAAAATGAGCATAATCCTTGAATTTCATTTCAAATATATGATTTATATTCTTTTTTTTATTTTAGCTAATTTTATTTTCAAGATATCAGAATTACAAAATGGGGTAATTGGTTCAGAAATTATAGCATAATTTATAATTTTTACTGTGTTCTAAACTGATATTCTGGGAAAAATAGTTGTAATGATGAGGTTTCCCTCATCTTAAATTTAAAAAAATATATTATTGAAAAATCGCCAAATGATTTTTTTGGCTCAAGCTAATTCAGACAGGAATGTTTGGAGTACATTTCGAAAGATTCCAGTGCGTTGAGTCTAATTATGGCATCATAATTGTCCTATCCCCAAGAACGAGTATGTACAATGGATCAACATTTGTCGACTTATAATTTTCAATTTTTAATGTATCAAGAAAAACCGAAAACCCGGTCCGACCGGTTTTTACAAACAAAAAGAAAACCGGGCAACTGGGTTTTTTGAAATCACGGTTTTCGAAAAACCGACATTGCAGACTTGCCGACTTTTGCATAAAAAGAAAACCGACCAACTGGGTTTTTTGAAATCACGGTTTTCGAAAATCCCGAAAAACCGACATTGCAGAAAACCCGGTTTTTTGATCACTCTAAGCGGGAAATATGCAAATTGATATTCGGGAATGCGAATAATATGTGCGGAAGTACTTAAGTTTTCTTTGCTGGGTCCCAATATCGACAATCTCTCAGGTGGATACCTCACTTCAATGGACAATTATCGAAAAACGAAACTGCAAATTAAAATTTCCTGTCTTATACGGACACAATTTTAATCTTAAAAATTTAAAGAATCTTGAAACCAGAATAATAGACCTGTTTGATTGGGCTTACTAGCTTTATATTTTTATGGAATTTACTTGCGAAACGAGAAAGTAGTGATGCTGTTGTTGTTGGTTTATTTAAGGAAAACTAATGTGTAACAACGCTGCCACCTTATCAAGTCTCTTTATTGTAAGCTAGTAAGTCCGATCGAGCACTTAAAACAAATAAGGAAAGACTAAAGTCGGACGGGGCCGACTATATAATAGCCTTCACTTTGTACGTCATTGCAATTCATTTAGATGAGGATTTTGGAAAGTGTCCTACATCTTGGACCGATGATACCCTCTTTCACAAGGTATGTTTTCAGGTGTAATATAACTTGTTCTGATCAAAATCTGTTAAAATGTGCGTTTTCTAGAGCAGAAAAAGTAAAATCGGCGACATTGGTATGAAACCTATATATAAATCTGAACCGATTTGACTCATCTTCATTATAGATGTTTTTAAGATATAAGGTGTTGTGCAAAATTTTATCAAAATCAGTTAATTCATGTAGTTTTTAGTACAGAAAAAGTCAAACGGGAGTAATATTTGTATGGGAGCTATATATAAATCTTAACCGATTTGACTTAGTTTTACCAGAGATGTTTCTACACCTTTTCATGTTTATAATGAGAAAATGTAATTTATAATCAGAATATGTAAATTCATAATAGAAACATATAAATTGAATTTGAGAAATGTAGATTCATAAAAGGAATATATTAATTCATAATTCAAAAAGCACTGTAAATTCATAATAAAAACATACAATTTCTTGAGAAAGAAATGAGAAAATCCAAATTGATAACGAGAAAATATAAATTCATATTCAGGAAATATATATTCACAATGAGAAAATATAAATTCATAATCAAAAACAGTAAAATAAATAATAAATTATAATCGAAGCTATGCATGTACCTTCTTCTATGGATAATTTCATTGAAACATATATTTTATCAATGTTCTCATTATAAATTTATATTTTCTCAATATGATTTTATATTTTCTCATTAGGAATTTACATTTACTGAATATGAAAACATATTTTCTTATTATGAATTTGGATTTTCAGATTACGAAAACAGGGCAGCCCTAAATATAGTTTGCTTCTATTACAAAAATTCCACCTGTATAAATACATATATTATTATCAATTTGTTCTGTTTCGCATCACTGTGACAAGTCCATCTCTGTCCGTCCATCTGTCGGTCGGTCACTTAACAAATCATGGCTGCTGTGCACTAACTGAGTTAGCTGTTTGTGGTAATGATGTGTTGATGATGTCTATCTGGAGATGCTTAAGATGCGCCCGTAGCCATTCTAGGAGTGGGCAATAAAAAATATGATATGCCACAAAACATACATGAATAATAAGCCCACAAACACACCGGCACACACCGCCCGACAAGGAGTAGTGCAGCGCAAGCCATTCGTTTGGAAAGTGTGATGGGAGGGGCGAGGGGGCGAGAGGGCAAACAAAAAAGTAGGAAACATTCTACAGCGCGTGCTATACGCATAATCATCCTGTGGCTAGCCACAGCACAGAGCAGCATAGCATTTGCAATTATATGCGCATGCGCCCCACCATCTCGCCTGCATTCGCATCTTGGAGATGTGCAGATGTGTACTGCATTGTTAAGTTGGCAAGCTGTGGTCCAGCTCGATTCTCTTTGGGGCTTTTTTACCTCCCCATGCAGCAAGTAGTCAGAGATGCAGTGATGCAGTTGTTGCTGTTGGTGTTGCTTTTTGCTGCGTGTTGCACTTAAAGTATTTTGTAATGTTTATTCAATAAACCTGCCGCATCTTTGTAGCTCCAGCTGCTCCAGCATTCCCTGAACTGAACCGCACCGCAACGCACGGACGGACGGACGGGTGAACGGCAGCAGGCTGTGTTTTTGCTTCCGTTGTCGTGTTTATGAGCTTGTTGCCTCGATGGATGGACGGTGCGGTGCGTTTGGCTGGTGCGTTTGTGATGCTCCTGCATCGCTGCTGCATCGTTGAACAGTTGCATTCTTTGGCATTCGTTGAATTTTTTTTCTTTCATTGAAGAACAAGACTGTGGAATGTTTGTTGGTGCGTGTTTGGCACATGTTACTTACTTACGACTACGACCATACATATGTACGAACGTATATGCCGTCGTACGAACGACTGATGTGACGGACTGACCATGATGTATGGCAGCAGGCGATTACGTACGGCGTACCTTCTTCAGTTGCACTTGCATTAAATGTTGCAGCCGCAATGTTCAAGATGCATTCTTCTTTCGTTTTTTTTTGTTTTGAAGCACGTCTTCTGACGATTTGCTTGCTTCTTCTGGTTTGTATCGCTGTGTTCATAATGATGTCGATGATGTATTCCGTGTGCCACAAGTTGGTAAATTCACGCATTTCAATTCATTTCTACCGAACCCTACACAATGTGCGATATGCATCAGACTAGGATACGGATCGTTTGGGACATACACAGTAAAGGAGAGCTAGAGTCAGGCGTGACCGACTATGAGAACCTACTGTTCACACTGTTGGGTATGTTTGAGAAGACTAATTTTAAATGCTTTGCAGGCTCGTTTATTGCAGCTTCTTAATCAACATCATATGCCACAATTGATAAAGGTCATAAGGAGTTTTTGCCTCCCAGTACGGCGAGAAGGGAATTTGTAGGTGGGACACATCTAAATATTAACATATTCAATTTAATATTGCAATAAAGTAACTCTGCATGACTCGGGTACAAAAGTCATACAGAGACCGAAAATTCGATTAGAGCTGAATCTCGGCATGCTTCGGTTGCAAAAGAAACAAGTAAAAACGGCGTTAAATATTGGTAGATAGTGGGAGCTACAGTTGGTTGTATTTTCATTCTATTTTAATTCCAAAAGTACAAAAAAATCCATTATCAGACGTACATAGTGCAAAATAACCTATCTTCATGATTCAACCATTTTTTGCCATAATAGAAAAGGTACAAATTTGGAAAAAAAACTTTTTATTTTGCGTGTCTATGCAGGCAGAGGAATGTATACACCGAATTCCATAATTCCAGCTGCGACCATGTGGTTGGTACCATTTTTACCCCCTTGACGTTTCTACGCAATTAGAATTTCATCATTCTAGCTGTAGTCATTTAGTTGGTACTATTTTTATCCCTCTGTACCATTGTATCCCTTGAAAGTACGAATTTCGAAAAATTCGTTTATTTTCGGATTCCTACGCAATCAGAGGAATGTATACTCCGAATTGCATGACTCTAGCTGCGGTTATTTGGTTGGTACTATTTGTATCCCATTTTTCATTTTAACCCCAAAAAGTACGAGTTTCGAAAAACCTGTTTATTTTAAGTGTCTACGCAATCAGAGGAATGCATACACCGAATTTCATTATTCCAGGTGTAGCCGTTTGGTTGGTACCATTTTTATCCCTCCGTACCCATTGTATTCCTTGAAAGCACGAATTTGGAAAAAACCTTTTATTTTTCTTGTCTACGTAGTCAAAGGAATGTATACTTCGAATTTCATGACACTAGCTGCGGTCATTTGATTGGTACTATTTTTATCCCCTTTTTTCAAATTAACCCCAAAAAGTACGAATTTTGAAAAATTCGTGTATTTTACTTGTCTATGCAATCAGAGGAATGTATACACCGAATTTCATTATTCTAGGTACAGCCGTTAGGTTGGTACCATTTTTATCCCTCTTTTCCCATTTTACCCCTTAAAAGTACGAATTTGAAAAAAAAAACTTTTATATCATGTATCTACTCAATTAGAGGAATGTACACACCGAATTTCGTGTTTCTAGCTGTTGTCGTTTAATGTGTACCATTTTTATCCCTTTTTTGCCCCATTTCACCCCCTACAAATAAGAATCACTTTATGGTGCAGTTTTTTGCTATAAGGGTAATACGCATTCAAAATATCAAGCAAATATAAACAGACATATTCAAAAAACATGCTTAAATACGCTAAAATAGTAGGGATTATTATGGGTATTTTTAGTTCTTGTGAGGCCGATTTCGCCCCATTTCAATCCCAACCGATCTACGACTATAAGACGCATTTACGGAAAATTTGGACTTCCTAGCTCCTTCCGTTTAGATGCTAGCGTGCTTTCAACAGACGGACGGACATGCTAGCCATGAATATTAGAATTTTATGACGATCAAGAATATATATACTTTATATGGTCTCAGGTCAATATTTCAAGGTGTTACAAACGGAATGACAAAGTTAGTATACCCCCATCCTGGAGGTGGAGGGTATAAAAAGCAAATTGAAAAAGTATGTGTATACACCGTGCTTTTAACAATCAGATGACGAACATATCACACTAGTTTTGAATAGATCACGCGACTATCATGAAGAGAGTCCCATGTTCAAACCCCATCCAAAACATTTTATTTTTAACTAGACATTCCATAACCACACCTAAACGTCAAGCTTTTTTCGGCATTTAATTTGACATTTCTCAATTTCAGACTAACCATGAAAAGATACACAATCGAGAAACGCGTTAAAGTTATTCAGGATTATTATGAAAATGGGCGTTCAAATCGAAATGCATATCGTGCACTTCGTGATTTTCAATCGTCCAAATGTGCGTACAATCGGAAAAATCGTGCAAAAATTTGAGCAAACCGGGTCTGTAGGAGATGTGAAAACATCAGTGCATGCTCGTACAGCTCGTACTGCAGAAAATATTGCTGCTGTTCGGGATAGTGTGGCTGAAGGGCCGTCCACCTCAACTCGTCGTCGTGCCCAACAATTGCACCTCTCACGCTCGTCGTTGATGAACATTATGCATAAAGACTTGCATTTACACGCTTACAAGGTGCACTTGGCCCAATAACTAAAGCCTCTTGACCATTCCAAACGTCGTCAATGGTCAGAATGGTGGCAAGAAATGGCAACAGTGGATGATCAATTTTCGAAGAAAATCATCTTCAATGATGAGGCACATATTCAGCTCAGTGGATTCGTCAATAAGCAGAATTGCAGCATTTGTGCGAATGATAATCCAAGAGTGATTGTCGAAAAAGCAATGCACCCACAAAGAGTGACTGTTTGGTGCGGTTTATGGGCTGGCGGCATCATCGGCCGTATTTTTTCCAAAATGAGGCCGGTCAGGCAGTTACTGTGAATGGTCTTCGCTATCGTGAGATGATAACGAACTTTTTATGGCCCGAATCGGAAGATATGGATGTGGACGATATATGGTTTCAACAGGACGGTGCCACTTGCCACACAGCTAACGAAACAATGGCTCTTTTGCGCGACAAATTCAATGGCCGTGTTATCTCACGTGGTGACGATGTCAATTGGCCGCCAAGATCAGGTGATTTCACACCGTTGGACTTCTTTCCTTGGGGTTATTTGAAAGTAAAGGTGTACGTCGATAAGCCAGTAATAATTCAAGAGCTAAAGGATGAGATAATTCGACGCGTTAACGGCATAGAACCTCAATTATGCCTCAGCGTCATCAAAAATTTGGACCATCGAATGGAGGTGGGCCGCCGAGGTCGCTGCGGTCATTTGGCCGATATTTTGTTCCATACATAATTGAACCATACCAATATTATCATAATAAAACAAGTAAGGAAAGGCTAAAGTCGGGCGGGGCCGACTATATGATACACTCCACTTTCTATCCGAATACAATAGGCTAATATGACCAGAACTAATTGGTCAAATCGAGAAGAATATTTATATCGGGGCTATATCCAAACATGGAATGAAGTGACCCACTTAAACAATAGGTTCTTTCAGTTGAAGTATAATGTCTTATGCTCAATTTGAAGAAATTCGCTGCAAATACGTGGTTTCTGGGGCGGAAAAATCAAGCCGGGAGCTTATATAAATCTGAACAGATCTGACTCATTTTCACCCTGTGTGTTTCTTGTGGAAATATAAGATATTTTGCCAAATTTGAAGAACATCTGTAAAAATATGTGGTTTCTACAGCAAAAAAACTCAAATTGAAAGCGAATGTAGCTATATATAAATCTGAACCGATCTGATCTATTTTCGCCATGGGTGTTTCTAGTTGAATTATAAGATGTTTGCCAATTTTGAAGAAAATCTGTTAAAATATGTGGTTTCTACAGCAGAAAAAGTCAAATCGGGAGCGAAATTTGAATGGGAGCTATATATAAATCTGAACCGATCTGACTATTTTTCACCATACGTGTTCCTAGATTAAATATAAGATGTTTTGCCAAATTGGAAGATAATCTGATAAATATGTGGTTACTAGAGCGGAAAAACTCAAATTGAGAGAAAAATTTGTATGGGAGCTATATATAAATCTGAACCGATTTAACACGCAGTGGGTGTTTCTAGTTGAAATATAAGTCGTTTTGTCAATTTTGAAGAAGATCTGCTGAAATATGTGGTTGCTACAGCAGAAAAAGTCAAATCGGGAGCGAAATTTGAATGGGAGCTATATATAAATCTGAACCGATCTGACCTATTTTCGCCATGGGTGTTTCTAGTTAGACTATAAGATGTTTTGCCATTTTGAAGAAAATCTGTTCAAATATGTGGTATCTAGAGTGAAAAGGGTCAAATCGGGAGTGAAATTCGTATGGGGGCTATATCTAAATCTGAACCGATTTTCTTCAAATTAAACTGCGTTCGTCCTTGTCCCAAAAAACTTCGTTGTGCAAAGTTTCGTTTGGCTCTGGCTTCAATTGCGACCTGTATCGTGATTACAACAATAGATGGACAGACGGACAGACAGACGGACATTGCTAAATCGACTCAGAAAGTGATTCTAAGCCGATTGGTATAATTAACAATGGGTCTATCTCCCTTTCTTTTGGGTGTTACAAACAAATGCACAAAGACATAATACTCTCGTGGAGTGTATAAAGAAATTATAATTATTTCCTAAATAATTTGTGTTTTATTCAAAATCAACATCGGCCCTTAAAATTTAACCACCCTTTATTTTACAATAGACATCATGTTAACCCGACATTTATCCAAATAGACCTATCAGCGGTTGCACGCCGACTTTTAGTGTTGTTCTACCTAAATATTAGATAGAGTACCACAATCCCACAATCGAGTGTATTACACTTAGGGCGCCACAGTACGGTCCGTTAACCTCTTTGCTTCTCTCTCGAACTCGAATAATAGTAAATAGTAATAGTAAAACTCGAAATATAAAAGTATCTGAAAATTTTCTGAATTTAATTTTTTTTCTGGAGTGTTTACGATGGAGACGTAAATTTTAAAATGATTCGGAGATATCGCACTACCACAACGAATCTGATCACAAAGTTTTATATTGTTTTGCATTGATCTGGAAAACAAAGGAATCAAAGGACTATTGACTTCAAAAAGTAGATAACTTTTTGAACTTTAAAGCAATTCTTTGCTTTAATTTAATTTGTTTTAAAAATTATACCACTAAAATAAACGCGGACGCTTCGTTGTCAAGACTCCATATTGATATTATCACATTTTCCAAGAGAAGACATCAGAGCGTTGTTGCATTTATACATTGTGCATTATTGGTCCTCTTTTGACCTGTCACAGCTTCAACTCAGCATATTGTTTGCATGTATCTTAAACCGGAAAGTCAACATATTTTGACCTTTAAACAGCTGTGCCTGTCCCTCCAATCTATGGGGTGTATACCTTGATCGAAAACCATTTTGCTGGTATAACGACTAATTCATTTTGAGTGCGTCATTATTAATGTTTACAAAATTCACTATATATTGGTATACATTTCTCTCGAACATACATTTTAGTATTTAAGCTACTAATTAAAGTATTCTAAAATTTTGTATTTTCGTTAAAATGTATTACCTGATTTGTAATAATTATGTGATCCTTGATATGTTGTAGTCGATCAAACGCGAAAATGTAATAACTTATTGTGGAAAAATGTTTACTTGCTGGTTTCAGTCAGCTTGGAATATACATTCCATACAAGAATTGGTACCATTAATACGAGGTCGTAGAATCGAATTGTCTATTGAATTGTTTTAATCAAGCTCAACAAACTGTAAACTCCCAATGAAATTTCTGGCTGGTTGTACATGGAGCCGATAGCTAAAAAAAACCCTTCGCAATCGATGGAAGAGCTAAAAGACAGGCTGATCCATACGAGTATTTTGGTTTCGGTCATTGTTACTGTAGTTTGTGCATCGACGTTTCTAGAGATCCAAATAGCCGCTTTATTTAGCCTTCGCAAAAATCTAAACAACCCAACCTTTAGAGCGATCACTCAAAGGACAATAAATAAATACCGCACATTGTAATTCATTCTGTAAAAGGAGAAACTCATTTCGCATCATAACGACAGGAATTCCATTAAAATTAACAGCGAAATATCGCATGTTTATTAAAAGTCGCATATTTTTATATCGACTGCATGGCCGATGTTGTGCTTCTGCTCCTTCCATTTCTTCTTCATGTTTTTGTGACAAATGTGATAAACGTATAATTAAAGTTCCTTTACTACATTACCAGTCATTTGGACATACCGACGGAAGTCGTATGAAAAGTGTGGTAAAAAAATGGAAATTAAGAAAACATATTTCCATTAGAGCTTGGAATATGTATACTATCAGCACTGTCACAGAACTCAATTGCGCAAAACGGACACAAAACGTAGAAAGGAATTTCTGTTTCACATGTAAATATAACCAATGATTTCACTTTCGAACGAGATTATGTTCTGTGACGATATCTATCATCTGTTGGGATACCCCGTATGCAATCAAAGCTAATCTACCATTAACCGACCTATATTCGTCCTAAATCATGTAGGATTCTAAACAAGGCATTAATAAAACGCTCCAAGGTTCGAGCAGGAAGCTCGAAGAGATTCACTTTCCATTTCTTCATACAAAATTCATCGCCGTCGCTGACATCCTTCTTTATGTTGGTCATTTTGTCTGCGGGAGCTACTAACAACTCTGAGCTACTAACAACTCTAGCTAAAAGTAGTTTGGAGAGTATATGCATTAATTTCAAGTCCACAAATCCTCCACGATAGCCTTAGAATTTATTTTGCCCTTGGACACACGGAATGTGAGTCGGTTCATTGTGTCAAAACATTATGCGCGTCAAAAGAGCCCGGCGTATTGGCCCTCCGGAGTTGAGTGAATCGAATGTGGAATTATGGACATTGAAATCGCAAGCAACCACAATTTCACTGTCTGGACAATCCTCTAAAATATTTAAATTACATAGTTAATCAGACAGAATTCAGCAGAGATACATTTAAAACCTGTTTGATGCAACTACCCTACTCAAAACCCACTAAATCCGGATTGTTTTGCCTCTCGAACTAATCAAATGTTCGGTTTTACAGAAAAGCAACCAGGCTCTGGCCTTGCCTGCATTAAAACGAGAAAGTAACCAGGCTGTGGTGTTTGATGCAGGCCTCCTTCCGGCGGTATTATAACAAAAACTTCTTTAGCCATCAAGCTCTTATCAGGGGCTACGACACTATCTTATCCCACACTAGCTTAAATAAAATAAAGACAAATACAAGCGAAAAGTACAAGTACCCAGGGCCTTGGAGTCGGGCCAGAGGTGTAAAAGATCTAGTCCGCTATACCGCCCGCATGATTTCACCCCAATATCGAGCCGCAACAATTCAACTGTCCGTCTGTCGCTCTTGAGCCACATCCAATAAATCAATAAATGCCCCGCCACTTGCCTCGAGTGATCAAAAAAGTTCTCCCAAACAAAAATACAAAGAGAGGCGAATGGATATTCGCCATCGTTGCAAGTAAAAGTTCTCAAAAACAAATCGTATCATTAAAATGGTCCAAGAATCTTCTCGGCGCACACTTACCATGACCTGAGCACAGTAATAAGAGAGTAAGATCCCAGCCGCCTAAAAAGGCTAAGGGTTCCTGCTCTGCTGAAACTAGACCTTTTAGCGATGTCGCCAAAGGTGACGGTCATGGACAAATGTGATGTGGATGGAAGAAGGAGAGTGGCTATGTTAAAGCGGCCACCGTCACGTTATGTACCGATAGTGAGATATATGCTAGACATACCACTAGTTTATGAGATCTGGTCGGGAGCCGGATGTTGTTGACAAATACACATCACTTCGGGTCCATGAGGTATGCGTACTAATCGCAGAATCCCTTCTTCACATTAATTGATTTACGTGGCCGCTCGGAAAGGTCTGTTAGATTGAAATATTAGATGAGATTCCTAATTTCAATTTCAGATATCACGTCAATGTCGTGTAGTAATTGCTACCCAGTCGCATAAGAAGTGCTCGATTGTCTCTTCTACCGTCTTCGTTGTCGCAGCTACGGCAGTGATCCTTGAATTGCAGCGTCATTCGTCGCGCATGGTTTCGAATTGGCCAATGGCCCATCAACAGTGCGATCACTCTGAAACGATCCTTCTATTTTGGTATAGAAGGTCTCTAGTCCAAATATTTGACAAGTGTCTAAGTTTTTCCACTTGTAACAGATCCTATCGGTGTTGCTACCAACTCTGTAGCGAGTGTACTTAAAGATTAAAGATCACATTCATTAAAGATTCATTCATTAAAGTACTGACCTACTAAGGTAGATGTAGTGCGGTTAGATCTAAGAGACAAGAGTGCAGCTTGACTTTCTACAAAGGTGCATAAGTTTCGCATGAAAGACTCTGCAGGGGCTAAGAAGTCGGAATGAACATGCTAGGCCACTAGGACACCAGAAACATGTTCACAATTCATTTTAGCCCATACGGGTATATCTCCGCAAGAGAGAGAGAGAGAGAGACAAGCCGCCGCATGTTTCTGCATGCGATCTGAGCCGATGAAATCAACCACACCGCCGATAATTAGACCTACCAAAATAGGCAACCCACCTAAAAAATTACAAAAGAAAATATAACTGCCCACTTAGACAACCTATTACTGTGAAATATGTGGATCTTTCCTAGCATTTGGTTCCCACTATATGATGACGTCTATAGTAATAATTGTATTTTGAGAGATTATGGGAACATTTGCTAATATTAACGAATATTGAACTATTTGTCAAGAATAAAAGAAAAAGTATTAAAAAGCAATTCAACAATTCCTCCCCTTTTCCCAAAATCCGCAAATAAATTTCGTAATAGGGGAGACCGAATGAGAGGACGAGCCATCAAATCAGCCTAAAGCCGCCGCAGACGACCCATTTTGGGTAGCACCGCGGCCGACGATAATTCTGGATCGGCTTGTATCTCTGTACCTCAGTCTAATATTCGGCATTTGGGTATTCCCTTTCCCACTCCAAAACCTGCTCATCGGAGGAAAGGCTTGAGTCGGACGAACAAACCGACGACACCCTTGCGTAGTTGGAGAAGAGAACAGATATAGCCAAATGCTGAAGCTAATCTAGATGAACTTCCTGCATTACAAAGCCTCCTCGACAACTTTATGCTGCGCTTATCGTTAGACGTGGCGTATATGACTCTGAACTAGTTTTAGGGATAGTTTGTTGTTTAGAGAAATCCAATTTTAATAATCTTCTTAACAGGGAGCATAGGGACATTTCAGGAAACAATAAAACATGTTAAGGCCCCTCGCAAGCAATATTTAGCTTAGGCAAACGACACCATTATGATTTCTAGTTTCATTTCAATTTTACCAGACCTATCGTGTGATCCTCGTCTATACAAGCAGACACGATTACATTCATTCAAAATAGTGTTGATATGAATGTCATATGCGATCGCATGAAAGGAGGTACTGCCAGCCAACCGGCCAGTTCGTCCATATGGTCATGACAATCGATCGCTGTTCGATGTGTCGCTTCTATATGGTTGCAAGCAGGCGCCTGCCGGCAACAATACGTCCAGACCAGCGACGAAACATTGCCACGAGTAAAGGCCGACCGACGACGGCGGCTGGTGGACGATACTGACAAACAAATCCATAATAGGATAAATGATTTAAAGTAAAAATGCCGCATTCACGTGGTAGACGATGACGACGGCGATGCCGATGGCTACAACGGCATTTAACGCCTTCTATACGCCGCGCTATGGATGCGACAGACAACGTCGATGATGGTGCACCACCATCGAATGCAGAAAAAGCTACCTACATATGATGCCGATGCTGATGCGGAATGATGATGCTTTGACTGCGTACTCGCTATCCATCTCAGATTCAATGCCGCCAATTGTATGATTACTGAATTTAAAGTAACAAATCGCACGTGACAAATCCTTATTTGGCAGTATATTGGAATTTATTGCTGATTTTTTTTGTGGTCGCAGGACATCGCATCGTTTCGCTCGTTCCGACTCGTTCGTTGTTCATCTGATTTTAATGATCATGTAGTGTGCGCGCGTGCATAGGATCCAATAATCGGCCGATTGATTGCGTAGTTTCTGACAAGACAGTTTTTTTTGGAATCTTATGCGTTGTTGTTCTTTATAGTTTATCGTGGTAAGCACTGCACAAATGTTATGCACTGCAGATGGCCAGAGAAGTGATCGATCAGTGGATGGTTGACGGAGACCAGCTGCTGTACATAACCAGAGTCTGGTTTCTGAACTATTGCAATTCGCCTGTTCTCGAGTTTTCTATGAATTTAAGGAATCAAGAATGTCGTAGATCTTAGTTCAGAGGTCAGAGGGGTTAGGTCCATTTACCATCGCAGACATGCATTAGGACTTATGTCCGCAATCAGTGTTGCCACTGACAAGAATTATTTCCTACTAAAATTTTGGGAAAAAACTACCAAAATCGTGTGGAACCTACCAACAAATTTTAATTGTAAAAAGTAGTTTTAAGTATATGTAATGCTTTTAATTGAAATATGTTTAGCAAAAACCGACGATTGAGTGCTAAAATGAAATAAATTTCCAAGTGAAAACCTAAATGCAAAACTTGAAAATATATTCGTCAAATATACTCTTTAAGGGAGTTATCTTACTCAAGCATGAAACGTGAGTTACAAATAAAACGTGTAATTTAGAAGGGAGTTATAAGTTCCTCTTCTGTCGAGTATTTAATTCAATCTAAATTCATGATATAAGCTTATATCTAAATAAAACCTTTCAAATAAAAAACTTTTAAATATACATATGTACTTACTCAATAGATATTCGGAATTTGCAAGTTTTTTCGAATTTTGCCCTACTCAAACACTTAAGCATGAGGGTTTTTAAGGTAGGATATTATCGTCAAAGCGTAGAATATTTTCTCCGGATACGTCTGACATAACTATGTAGCATATATCATAAATATAATTATAATAATAATTTGATCTAAATATAAATAATAATTCTCTGTCTCAGTTGGTTTAAATTAAAATATAGGGGGAAATTGTCAAAACTCATACAAATATTTTAAAACGCTGTTGCCATTCCTTAGAAACCATCGATTTAAAATAGCATATCTACTGGTTAGAAATTCAATATAAAAATTGGTTTTGAGCACTTTAATTCATAAAGTTATGACAATCATATGTTAAGGGAAATGTAATGGTAAAGAGTGACTTTTAAGATGATTTTAATAATTTTCTGGTTCAAATATTCAATATCAAATGATCTCCACGTCAAAAAGTGGCATCTTTTGTTCTGGAAGGAAGGGCCCAATTCAATATTTGTATACTTTTTCTTTCAATGAACATAACCCCAAATTTATTTTGGGTTTAAAAAAACTTTTACTCAGCATAGCTGTATTTGGACATACCTCAGGCCGAAGGCTTTCTACTGCTGACATTTAACAAGCGCTTGTCATTGAGAATCCACTATGGGCCAAATGTCTCCACATGGAGACATTGGAACAATTTTTTTCAATTTTTTTAATCCTTTTCACTAAAAAATGCTGCCTTATCTTCATTATTTCTATATACGAAATTGAATGTTTTTTCACCAATATTTTATAATTTTGTTTGTTTGGCTATTTACATTTTACTTCACTTCTTTGATTGAAAATATTAATGCTGCCTGCGTTTATCTGTAAAACAAAATGAAACCATAAACAAATCTAGAAGCACCTCTTTGCGTCTGTCAGAAATATCTCTACACGTCAAAAAGGTTGTTTACGCATGAAGATTTATTGTACATCTTCGAATTTGATTCTACTTCAGTGAATACTTTTCAATAAAGAATGTTATTATTTTTAGTAGATATAAATTTTGTGTTATGCGTTTCATCAAAAAAGCTTAAATTTTTAAGTTTTCGTAATAAATTACTTTCAAATAAATATTCATATGTAAACTCGCCTAAAGGCAAAGTAAAAAGTGTAGACGCATCGTTGACAATGTCACCAAAAAGTCCCCAAAAAAGTGGTAGCTTGGCAACACTTGACACCATGCTTCCTACAGAGTTATTACGAAGATTTCAAAATCTAAGCATTTTCTTAAAAGAAAAACAAAACAAACTAAATGAAACAATATTTTTCTCTAAGAAGAAGTCTTCACAGAAGTAGAATAAGATTCTATGTTGTACCATAGATCTTCATGTGTAAATAACCCTACTATTTTACTGACTATTCTATTGAATTTCTTATTATTTTTAAGCTTTGGATTACTTTACATGTCTTACTGATATTTTGCTTTTGTACCTTATTTCAAGCAATTTGTTAAATAAAAAGTTTGATACTTTTTAAAAATATATAGACTTTTTTGATACTTTTTCTTGAATATGATACTCTTTGTGCCACTATATTCTTAACGGCACCGCTGGTTCTAACTATATACAAAGTTTTGCAACAAGAGGTGTTATTTTGAATCACCCGGCATTTCGGTAGCTGTCACTTTTGAAGCTTTTATTCTTTGACATTTGACAAGTAGAAATTACGCCATTACTACAAATGGAACGATACACGCTTCGACAACGCATTGGTATTATTAAAATTCATGAATGAAAATGATCCGGAATTCCATCGAAAAATCATCTTGGCTGATGAGGCCCATTTCCACCTCGGTGGCTACGTCAACAAGTAAAATTGTCGTATCTGGGGCTCGGAAAACCCAAGAGTTATTGTTGAGAAGCCTCTCCATCCTCATCGTGTGACTGTTTGGTGCTGGGTCATTGGACCTTACTTTTTCGAAAATGAGGTTGGATCAACAGATGATTAATGATTTTTTATGGTCGGAGTTGGATGGTATTGATCTGGACAACGTTTACTTTCAACAAGACGGCGCTACGTGCCACACAAGCAACGAAACTATTGCTCTTTTACGGGACCGTGTTATCTCTTGAAGAGGTGATAACAATTGACCACCGAAATCTTGACTTCTTCCTTTGGGCCCTCGTGAAAGATAAGGTCTACGCCAACAGCCCAGCGTCGATTCAAGACCTCAAAGATAGAATTCGTGAGGCTATCGAGGACATAGGGCAGCCACTTTGCGATTTGGTTATGGAAAATTTCATGAAAAGGATATGCTCCTGTAAGCGTGGTCGTGGTGGCCATTTGGCTGATGTTGTTTTTCATTATTAACGGCATACCTTCCTCTTTATTATGAAATAAACATCCGATCATTTATATCAAAAAATGACATTTTTCTTTGAATACCAAAATAACACCTCTTGTTGGAAAACCCTGTATTTCAAATTAGAAATGTACTATCATTGCTATTATGATCTGGAACCTACGCATCCCCTTCAATCGGTAGAACATTCAAAATTGATAAATTCATTTTTAGGATTCGTCGAACTAGTTAGTATGTATCAAACTATTTAATGTAACAACAAATAAATCTTCTTCATTCCGTCGAAGGAAGCTCAATTAATTTATGCTGGTATATGGATCATTCCGGCCAAGGCCAATTAATGTCCAATCGTAACTTTTCCCTTCGGTCAAAAATTTTCATTTTTATGCAGCGAACATTCGGAAAACCCCTCTCTCGTACATTTAGCGAATACTCAATCCATCATTAATGTCAGCACAACTTAAAAAAGCCTACAGGTATGTCACACTAGACTAGCGAATAAATCAATGAAACTGAATTAATTAATCAGCCAGAAGGTATGATACCATTTTAATAAGAACTCGCGATAAATTTGTACTAAAATCAATATATACAATTAAACAAAGGAGCCAGAAAGAATGCTACCCATTATATGTTTTGAACAGAATAAATATTCGGAGAACAAAAACAATATAAATGGGCATTACCTGCTGCCAGGCCGAGTATTATCGCCAGAGTGGAGCGTGTCGATTAGGGAAGTCGATCTCGAAAACCTGAGATATTTCTACATTCCAAAATCCCACGACTGATAAATTCAGGATCTCAGAATTTTTATTTATTTATTTAGATTCGTAATATTTTGCTTACTCTAAAGTTTTCAAGTGCGTTTTTATTCGCTTTAATTGCAGTCCACAAAATATTTCCAGTCCTTGTTAGAGAAACATTTTTCCCAGGCCGACGGATATGGCTATATCGTCCTAGAATATTACCACGACCCTGAAAGTCGTGGTGTTACAAACGGCTACATATATTTTGATATTTCCAGCGGGGTTGGCACCTTCCTTACCTTTTTATAAAGCAACTCTGGCAGCGAAAGTCTTGAATTTTTATATGAGCTCAAGGGAATAAACGTGAGTAGATGGAAAAAATAGAAGGAATTGGAATGGTGGCCGTAGCGCGATTAATATTGTAAAAACTTTTGTCCGTTTCTTAATTCCATACATATAGTGTCACCTGAGGAAAGATCTATATAGGCTCTGTTTTATTTGTAGACATACAATAAAAAAAAACAGTAAAAACGGCTCCACCATGGATATCCTCCACCATGGATTGCATTCCACAGAAGTTGTCGGTTTTCGTAGAAGTGCAGTAATATTACAGGAAAATATAATTTTTGTAATATAGCCCAACCAAAACAAATACAAATATTGAAAAGTTAATTTTATAAATAAATATAATATTTTAATTATTTCAAACCACGCTTATAGGTAATGCTACCAATACGTCAATTCAAAAAATAAATATTCTTATATTTATATTTTCAAAAATATTTTCAAAGCCATAAATATTGGTAGATAGTGGGTGCTACAGTTGGTTGTATTTCCATTCTATTTGAATTCCAAAAGTACGAATTTTGAAAATCCATTATCCGACGTACATAGTGCAAAATAACCTAATTTCATGATTCAACCAATTTTTGCCGTAAAAGAAAAAGTACGAATTTAGAAAAAAAACTTTTTATTTTGCGTGTCTATGCAGTCAGAGGAATGTATACACCGAATTCCATGATTCCAGCTGAGCCCATTTGGTTGGTACTATTTTTATCCCCTTTTTTCATTTTAACCCCAAAAAGTACGAATTTCGAAAAATCAGTTTATTTTCCGTGTCTACACACTCAGAGGAATGTATACTCCCAATTTCATGACTCTAGCTGCGGTCATTAGATTGGTACTATTTTTATCCCCTTTTTTCATTTTAACCCCAAAAAGTACGAATTTTGAAAATTTCATTATTCTAGGTACAGCCGTTTGGTTGGTACCATTTTTATCCCTCTATTTTACCCCTTAAAAGTACGAATTTGGAAAAAATACTTTTATATTATGTATCTACTCAATTAGAGGAATGTACACATCGTGTTTCTAGTTGTCGTTTAATATGTACCATTTTTATCCTTTTTTTGCCCCATTTCACCCCCTACAAATAATAATCACTTTATGGTGCACGTTTTTGCTATAAGAGGAATGCGCATACCAAATATCATGCAAATATAAACAGACATATTCAAAAAACATGCTTAAATACGCTAAAATATTAGGGATTATTATGGGTATTTTTAGTCCTTGTGAGGGAAAAATTTTTCCCTTTGGGCCGATTTCGCCCCATTTCAATCCCAACCGATCTACGACTATAAGACGCATTTGTGGAAAATTTGAACGTTCTAGATCCTTTCGTTTAGATGCTAGCGTGCTTTCAACAGACGGACGGACGGACGGACATGGCTAGATCGTCTTAGAATTTTATGACGATCAAGAATATAAACGGAATGACAAAGTTAGTATACCCCCATCCTGGAGGTGGAGGGTATAACAAAAATCGCAATATCAGAAGTAAAATAATTCTAGAAGAGATATATTTGAAAACTATTTTTTCGTTTGGTTTATTTTGGTCTGTAATCGATATTTGATCTAAACTGGGATATTGTCCTGGCTCATTGTCCTGGTGACATTTATGACTTGGCTGCTCTCTATCGACCATCTTCAGTAAAGAAATTTTAATAAAGATATAAACAGAAAATGTCATCGACAAAAAGGATTCAATAACAATTAATATTAAAAATTAACTATAGGCCAGTTGAAATTTTCACAACTTCTTAAACCATTAAGAGCCGCATTTTTTCATACTGTTGGTTCTCAGTAGGTTAAATGAGAAGTAAAAACTGAAATACAACCCACATTCGCTATAGTAAACACATTCTAGTCTTATACAAACTTAATTTCTGTTTTAATACTTTAGTTTTGTGGTTTTGCGATGATGATATAGATATCAAATGATAGAGAAGAATATCTGTTAAAAAATACTTCCAATTGCATATTTCTATCTACGTTAACAACAGTTTAAAATTTTTCTCATTAAAAAGATTATTTAGATTATTCATGTTTTAATTATTTAGGGGGGAAAAATTGGAATGGTATTTTTTTTTCAAAAATTAGCTTCGTATAAGACTAGAATGTGTTTACGATGCAAATAATCTCATATTTCAGTTTTTACTTTACATTTAAGCCAGTGAGGTCCAATAGTATGGAATTTGGGGCCTTTAATGAGTTGAGAAGTTCTAAAAATTACAATTGAACGAGCCTCTAAAAATTTGAATCGAACTGAAACTATAGAAGTTTTGCGGATTTTATAAAAAATGCATTAAAAATTGCACTAAAATCGTAAATATGTATTGAGTTATATGACAAGTTTTTGATATGGTTTGATAAGGCTCTGGTCAGATTATAATTTTTATACCCTCCACCTCCAGGATGGGGGTATATTCACTTTGTCATTCCGTTTGTAACACCTTGAAATATTTATCGGAGACCCCATAAAGTATATATATTCTGGGTCGTGGTAAAATTCTAAGACGATATAGCCATGTCCGTCTGTCCGTCTGTCTGTTGAAAGCACGATAGAGGCCGAACGAAATGAGCTAGAAGGTTCAAATTTTTCCTAAATGTGTCTTATGGTTGTAGATCGCTTGGGATTGAAAGTGGACGAAATCGGTCCAGAGGGAAAAATTTTTCCCTCACAAGTACTGAAAATACCCCTAATATTTAGAGTATTTCAGCATGTTTTTTGAACATATTAGCTTGTATTTACTTGATATTTGCAATTCGCATTCCCTCGACATTCTTTAATCTACTGGTAATACTGTGGAATGCACTCCGTGGTGGAGGGTATATAAGATTCGGCCCGGCCGAACTTAACGCCTTCTTACTTGTTTATTTTTCTTTTTCTCAATACCATTCTTACCGATAATTTTTTTCAAGGAAAACCTAATTTATAGAGATTATTTTGAATGCGTCCAGCTCACGAATGGACAATGATGATTTAGTCGGAAACATTGAAAATTTTTTTATTCCTCAAATAAGTCACTCTGAGACATATATGTATATTCCAATCTATATATATATAAATCAATGTGTGTCTGTATGTTGCGTATAGGACGCCAAACAGGTATTTACTGTATCTATCTTCTGGACAGAGGATGGTTCCTGGATAGTCTAGGTCATGATAGGACAAAGGAGGTACCACCCCCCTTTGTCCTATCATGACAAAAAATATTTTAAAACTATCACAACATGCATACCGATGGGTGGATTCGCTCGATAATTTTACTGCTGCTAACTTCTGGGCAAGGGATGGTTCCAGGATATACTAGGTCATTATACGAAAAAGAGGCGTGGCACCGCCCACACTAACTATATTTTAAAACTATCATAAAACGCGTTCCGAAGTGCGGATTCTCATGAAAATTTTATTGTGACTAACTTCTGAACAGAGGATAGTTTCTGAATTGTGACTATACAATGGTCATGATACAAATGGACGTGAGACTGCACACTCCAACTATATTTTAAAATTATCACAAAACACGTAACGAATGGCGGATTCTCTTGAAAATTTTACTGTATCTAGCCTGTGGAAAGGGGATGGTTCCTGGCTATAATAGGGGAAGACACGACAAATGGGCATCACAAAAACTATATTTTAAAACTATAACAAAATACATTGATTCACTTGAATATTTTATTGTAACGAACAGAGGATGACCATTGCCTGTAAAAAGGTCATGCTACAAAAAGGGACGCGTCGCCACCCAAACAACAATATTATAAAGTAACACGTGCCGATTTTTTTCTGCCGCTACGTTCCGGCAAGGTTTTGGTTCTTGAATATAAGAGGTCATGGTATGAACAATTGGCGCATCTCCTCATACTCGAGCCAAGCAAGGTGTTCCAGTAGATGGGTAAGCATTGGACCGTGTTTATACCGTACACCCAAACAACGCAGAATGTTATTAGTTAACGTGAGAAGACCCACTTCAGTATTAAATTTAAGAGCAGTTGAAAGAGGCGTGTCAGAAACTGGGAGACCACATTAATGTATGCTGTCATCCTCTCCAGATACGAACTTTGTTTGCGACAATATTAAGAACTATGGCGAGCTAGCCCAAAAGAAATGTGGGAAAAATTCAAAGAGGATATGAGTGAGGACATTTTGCATCATTATCGCGCCGTTACGATTCTATATCATTTGCGATTAAAATTTTCAACGATACGCTGATAAAAATGTAAGACATATGCCTAGCCATCAGCAACAAAACTCTTAATCAACTTGAAATGGTAGTGCCTGAACGTTCTACCATTGAGATTGCTGATCGAGATTTGCTTAGAGAACGGCAATTCAATGTTGAAGACTTGCGTTTGTTTGTCGCAACAAAAAACCTCTATTAATTGCAAAGCAACAAGTGGCCTTTGACAAAATTATAACTGCAGTAAGAAATGACAGCGGCGGCCTTTTTTCTCGATGCACCAGGAGGCACAGTTATAACCTTCCTCATCAGTTTCGTATTAGCGCACATCCGCTCTCAAAATGGGATAGCTTTAGCTGTTGCTTCCCCCGGTATTGCTGCTACGTTATTGGATGGAGGACGAACGGCACATTCAGCGTTGAAATTACCATGGAATATGCGAAAATGCTGAAAACATGCAAGCTGATTGGGTAGGATGACTGCACCATGGCACAGAAGAAATCCCTACAAGAGCTTAATCGGACACTTCAAGATTTTAGATCAAATACACAACCATTCGGTGGAACTCTTATTTTACTAGCTGGAGACTTCCGACAGACCCTTTCAGTAATTCCAAAATCAGCAACCGCATCTCTGGCGATATGTACAAAAAATTAATCTGATCACCAATATGCGTGTACATCTGCATCACAATGACACAGCAGCTATATTTTCGAAACATCTACTGGATGTTGGTAATGGAAAAATATCAGTTAATGCAGTGAAAAGGAGTATTACATTTTCAAAAAATTTCATTCAGGAATCAGTTCAGCAATTAATCGAGAAAGTCTTCCCACAAATTACCACAAACTATGGAAACAGAGAGTGCTTTTACGTCCGTGCTATATTGGCTGTAAAAAAACCACGATGTTAATACAATTAATAATTTAATTCTGGAACAAATTTCTAGGTGATTGTACACATTACAAATTGATAGACATTATCATGAATGCGGAAGAAGTTGCGGATGAACTATCGAATTGAATTTCTAAATTCTTTGGACCTTCCAGGAATTCCGCCGCACATGTTATCACTTAAAATTGGTTCACCTATAATTCTCCTAAGGAATGTTAGTCCTCCTCGATTGAAGCAACGATTTTAAATGGAAAATCAAAGGGAAAAGATGTCCTTATACCACGCATTCCGATGATTCCCACCGATATACCATCCGATTTCAAACGACTACAGTTTCTGATTCGCCTAGCATTTTCAATGACTATAAACAATCCACAGGGACAATCACTTGAAGTTTGTGGATTGAATCTGGAAAATCCATGTTTTTCACATGGTCAGTTATATGTTGCTTTCTCTCGAGCCCAGAAACTTTAATGTACTTGAACAAGGTGAAAAAATTGTAAATATCGTGTATCCCGAAGCACTCCAATGAAATACTGACTAACTTAACAAAATAGACACAAAATACATTCTTAGAAATAATTACCATATTTAATTAACTCTCTAATAAATGTTTCATTTTTTTAAAGAAACACTGAAAAAATTACTTATATTTTCATGAAGTTTTTATATTTTAAAAATTTAACTTATGAATTTAAATAAATAATTTACAGAAGTAAAAAAATTGTGAGCATACAAAGTTACATACATAAGTAAGACGAAACCCCGTGCAAAGCCGGGTACAAAAAGCTCGCTTAAATTGTTATTCGTATACGAAATATTTTTCGTTCTAACACTGTTTTTATGTATTGTCCCATTTCCAGAGATTCAAAAATATTGAAAAATATATATTTGCTTGGTACCCAGTATCTTCAATTTATTTTTTTACCTGAACGTTCATATTCAAATCAAGTAAAATTTACTACACATTACTTTACTACAAACGAGCTTAAATTGAGTAAATTTTTTAAACTCAATATTTGTATTTTGTCATTATATACGAAATTTACTGCAATTTTAAATAAGGAACATGATCACGACATTGTATGATTGTTGACGAAATAACAAAGCATTCATAATTAGTTTTTGTTTTAATCGAATTCTTTGAAATAAAATGGCTACTTTGGGGGGCAAGTAAAGGAATCATCTGACAAGTTTGTTATTAAAAAGTAGGTGTGCTGACCTGCACTTATAACACAAAAAAAGAAACATTTTCTTGTAAACTTCGGAATATATTGAGGATATATTTAATTTATTTTAACCAAGAAATTGGATCATTTGTGTGGAAATGTACACTGAAACAAAAATCGTACGGTGCATCAACGAATCGGATTAATAATTGTCATTTCGTTGCAGCTGCGAAAAATTACGTTCCTACAACAAATCATGATGTTGCTGCTACTATTTGAACGTTAATAGTACGAAATGCTTTGCTCGTAATTTCGTTCCTCCGACAATTCAACATTCGTCATTGTAAACTGTTTTCGTTGAAGCAACGAACGTCAGCGTTGGTTGGCTTCCAATGACAAAATTCGTCGCTGCAACGAACATTTCGTTCCGACTACGAACATTTCTCTTTCAGTGTACCAGATCTCTTTAATGGATTTCTATAAAATGTTGGAAACATGGATACATTTGTGAACTTTAGGCTATTTTTTTAGAAAATTTTATTATTCAGCTGGTAGTATTATAACTACAAATAAAACATTTTTTAATTTCATACAAATTGTAGTTTTTGGTTTTAAAAAAATTATGAGTATTTTATAGGGAAATAACAACGCTATATTAGGATCTTAAGACAATTTAAAAATGGTAATAACCTAGAGGTTAATCAAATTTATGAAACTATGACAACTCCTACCATTTTTGTCCATAACGGGGACACTGTGCAACTTGCAAACGAAACTACATAAAACCGATTTCCTATTTCCTCTGACAACAATGACAACCGAATAAAGCTCACATGTAAATAAAGTACAGACATTTGTATAAAGCTTCTGAAGTGAGGGAGCATTCCGACTATCCTAAACGAGTCAAACGATTTTTGGTAAGATTATTTTCTTCCACTTCCAAAAATAATTAAAAGTGAAAATGCATGTGATTCAAAACAAACAGTGCAACAATAAAACACACTCAAAAATAACATTTTCTAAAAGTACATAATGTTTCATAGAAAGGAACATTCGATGTTAAAATGGAATAAATCAAGGTATTGAAGTAATGTCCGCACTGGTATCGCACGGCGGGAGGGATCAGATAGCTTACATTTTCAATTAATTCCACCGCATAAATGGACTTTGTCACCGGACAGTATCCCTGGAGCCAACAAATTAGAAAATAATTTTACTTTGTATAGAAATTCTTAAAAAATAAATTGTTAATTTCAGATATCTCTGAAATAATTCAAATACGAAGTTCATTGAGATCTCATTTTGCAGATAATTAAAGTACCTTAAAATAATATTATTTTCATTGAAATACAAATCACACAAAGAAATATTTTTAGAATGCTGTGATATATATATATATATATATGTGATATCACACATAATGATCATGTACAAAATAACATACACAAATCAGCATTTTTTACAAATAACGGTTCGATCCGTCTCATCGGACCAACAATTCTAGATTTCCATATAAAATGCATCAGAATAAATGGCATATTAAAAAAAAAATAAACAAGTCTGATAGTCTGTCAAAATTTAAATAGGATTCCGCCCCCACTTCATTCGCACATATCTTCACAGATCTCATGACCCTATAGGATAGTCTGAATACTCCTTGAACGTGCTTATGCGTACGTGCGTTGGTCGTTGTACCGCCTAACAATCAATCGAGCTGCACGTATGTAGGTGTGTGTGTGTATCCACCAATACTCCAATTCTATTGACAAAAGAATTGCTTTTTGATTGTGTCTTGTCTACACCTGAGTGCATTTCACTCTATTTGTTTGGCTGCCAAGTAACACTTTTCCAGATCTGCGAACAGTTTGTGCCACACACAGGCACACATCCATATTCATTGATTTTGTACACTTGTGAGCCGTTAAATAGCAGTGCACAGTGGGTAATTTATGTTTTTGTTTCGCTTTTTTTCCATAATAAATTATCAACAACGAAAAATGAAAAATTGACATTTATGTGATCGAAAAGTCTAATACGGGGTGGTGGATTTATGTGTCCGTTGTCACCTGGAGCATAAAAAGTTATTTGCTATAGCGAATTGAAGACACATATACATGAAGGTTATATACACAAATCTAAACCGATCTGTCTAAGAGTACACAAAGAGTGACATTTACCAAATTCCATTAAGATCGTTTAGATAATGGGCTCTATGAAATAACTCCCAAATGAATAACTCCTAAAAAGACAATGAAATAAATCCCAAAAAATCTAAGTATATATCGATGGCTTAATATAAAAGCCGTATCCTGATTTCGAAAAATCCATTTATGTTGCACGTCTACGTGGTCGGAGGGATGTACACGCCGAATTTCACGATTCTAGCTACAATACTTCAGTTGGTACAATTGTTATCCCTTTTTGTCCGTTATCCCTTTATAAGTACAAATTTTAAAAAATCCATTTAGATTTGCGCTTCTACGTTGTCAGAGGAATTTATTCACTAAATTTCACTACTATAGCGCAATACTTATATTGGTAACATTTGTATCCCTTTTTGTCACGCGCACCCCCTAAAAATCCAATTTTGCTATGGCCTGAGGAATTTGCATACCAAATTTTCAGGATTGTAGCTGTAATACTTAAGTTGGTACCATTTATATCCCCTTCGAAAAATCCATTTATGTTGCAAGTCTACGTTGTCAGAGGCATTTTCACGCCAAATTTAACGACTACAGCTGTAATCCTTAAATTGGTACCATTTGTATCCCTTTTGTCCCGTGCACCCCCCTAAAAAGTACAAATTTTAAAAAATCTAATTTTACTGCGCTTCTACGTGGTCAGAGGAATTTACATATCAAATTTCTCGATTCTAGCTACAGTAGTTGGTTGGTACCATTTTTATCCCTTTTTGTCCCGCTAACACCGTGAATGTACAAATTTCGAAAAATTTATGTTACACGTCTACGTGGTCGGAGGAATGTACACGCCGAATTTCAGGATTCTCGCTACAATACTTTAGTTGGAACAATTTTTATCCCGCTCACCTCTTATAAGTACAAATTTTAAAAAATCCCTTCAGATTTGCGCTTCTGTGTTGTCAGTGGAATTTACACACCAACTATGGCTGCAATACATTGAGGAAGGAGGAATGTGCACACCAAATTCAAGCTGCAATACTTTAGTTCGTACCATTTCTATCCCTTTTGGTCCCGCTCACCCCTTATAAATACAAATTTCGAGAAAAATACATTTCTACGTTGTCAAAAAAATGTACACACCAAATTTTGCGACAATAGCTGCAATACTTAAATTAGTACCATTTGTATCCTATTTTGTCCCTCGCAACCCTTATAAGTACAAATTTTGAAAAATCCAATTTTAATGCGCTTATAAAGGGTGGTTTTTATTGGGGTATAGAACTTTAAGTTGGCATCACTTTTTTAACTGGCGGCCATTTTGTCAGCTGTCAAGTGATTAATATTTAGTTTGGTTTGCCATTTCATCATGAACTGGTTGACAAAAGAACAACGCTTGCAAATCGTGCAAATTTATTTCGAAAGTAATGGTTCAGTTCGCGAAGTTCACCGCAAGCTCCGTCCATTTTATGGTCGACATAATCGTCCATTAGAGCAATTAATTCGGTTAACCATGGATCGTTTTCGCACTACGTTTACTCTATGTGATAATACGCATCCGCAGAGACGTCGAACAGTGCGCACCGAAGAAACAATTGCCGCTGTAGAGCAAAGTGTTGAAGAGGACCCGAATGAATCGATTCGCCACCATGCACAGCAATTGGAGCTTTGTCCATCAACTTTATGGAAGATTTTGCGCAAAGATCTTGGCTTGCGACCTTACAAGATCCAGCTTGTGCAAGAATTAAAGCCGCGAGACCATGCAATGCGTCGTGATTTTGGTGTATGGGCCGAAAATGAGATTCATCTCGATGCTGATTTTCATCACAAAATTTTGTTCAGTGATGAGGCTCATTTTTGGTTGAATGGCTACGTCAACAAGCAAAATTGCCGCATTTGGAGTGAAGAGAATCCATATGAGACCCTTGACACGCCATTACATCCACAAAAAATGACTGTTTGGTGTGCTCTATGGGCTGGTGGAGTCATTGGGGAATACTTCTTCCGAAATAATGCTGGAGAGTCAGTTACCGTTAATGGAGACCGGTATAGAGCCATGATAACCGACTATTTTGTTCCCGAATTGGATGGCATGAATGTGGATGAGTTGTGGTTCCAACAAGACGGCGCTACATGCCACACAGCGCACGTCAAAATCGAATTATTGAAGGAAACATTCGATGAGCGCATAATTTCGCGGAATGGACCTGTCAATTGGCCACCAAGATCGTGTGATTTGACACCATTGGATTATTTTCTTTGGGGATATGTGAAGTCGCTCGTCTACGCCAACAAACCAGAAACGTTAGGGGACTTGGAAGCCAACATTCGTGGCGTTATTGCCAACATACGGCCCCATATGCTCGAAAAAGTGGTTGAAAATTGGACCTGTAGAATTGGCTATATTCGAGCCAGCCGCGGCGGCCACATGCCCGAAATCATATTTAAACATTAATGGCATAAAATTATCCTTCCAATAAAGCCAAATTGATGGACATTAAAACGATTTTCTTGTGTTTTATTTCAATTCGAAGTTCTATACCTCAATAAAAAACACCCTTTACATATATACCCTCTCACCCCTTATAAGTACCAATTTCAAAAAATCAATTTATGTTGCAAGCCTACGTTGTCAGAGAAATGTAGATACCGATTTTCACGAATATAGCTGCAATACTTAAATTGGTACCATTTTTATCCCTTTTCGTCTCTTTCCTCCCTTAAAAGTACAAATTTCGAAAAATCCCTATTTGTAGCTCGTCTAAATGGTCATTGCAAGGAACACACCGAATTTCATGTTTCTAGCAAGCTACGCTGAAAATTGCTGACCCTGGCTTCTGCCGTTTGGTCTGGGAGCTGCTCAATGATAAGTCAGTCAGTCAGTCAGTTATATATATATATTAGAGTGGCTTCTTTTGTGAGGAAGAAAAAAATGTTGTTGATGTTCCCGACTAAAATGAAAGATTGGTTTGTTTATGTGTTCTCCCAAAATATTTCGCTTTTATCATTGTCCGTTCGCGAGCTGGACGCGTTCAAAATAACCTCTATAAATCAGGTTTTTCTTGAATAAAATTCACGATGAGAATGGTATTGAGAAAAAAACCGCTAGAAATTGAAATCTGACCCTAGCCTTATCAAACCATATCAAAAACTTGCAATATGACACAGTATAAAGGGTAGATTTATACTATTTTAGTGCAATTTTTAATGAATTTTTTATAAAAACCGAAATAACTTCCACATTTTTAGTTCGATCTATGTTTTTAGGGGCTCGTTGGAGAGGTATTGATAACCAATTGCAATTTTTAGAATTTTCTAACCCATTAAGGGCCGCATGTGTTTTTCTTATTGTTAATACTCTGTGGGTTAAATGTGAAGTAAAAACTGAAATATGGGGTTATTTGCATCGTAAACACATACTAGTCTTATAAAGAGTGATTTTTTTGAGGTTAGGATTTTCATGCATTAGTATTTGACAGATCACGTGGGATTTCAGACATGGTGTCAAAGAGAAAGATGCTCAGTATGCTTTGACATTTCATCATGAATCGTCTTACAAACGAACAACGCTTGCAAATTATTGAATTTTATTATCAAAATGCGTGCTCTGTTAAGAAAGTTCATTGCGCGCTTCCATTTTATGGTCAGTTTAATCGACCCACTGAAGCGGCTATTCGGGCTATTGTGACTAAATTTCGCACCAAATTTACATTGTTGGACATTAAACCACCAACACGCTTACGTAGAGTGCGAACTGAAGAAAATATCGCAGCTGTATCGGCCAGTGTTAATGATGACCACCAATTTTCGATTCGTCGCCGTTCGCACCAATTGGGTCTCTGTTACTCAAAAACGTGGAAATGCCAAAATTGGACTAAGCGGATGGACCACCTAAGACGCAGCCGCGGTCAACATTTAAATGAAATTATCTTCAAAAAGTAAATGTCATGGACCAATCTAACGTTTCAAATAAAGAACCGATGAGATTTTGCAAATTTTATGCGTTTTTTTTAAAAAAAAAGTTATCAAGCTCTTAAAAAATCACCCTTTACTTAGATTTTAGTTCATTTCAACTCATTTTTCCGAGTGCATATTTTTACTACAACAATCCAATCGAGCAATTAAATTCGAATGGCTCAGGCATAGAATTGGAAAACTTCATTGGGTTTAAGGATTTAAAGGTTTTAGTCACGAACTAAATTATTTACAGGAATCTAATCCCTCAAGATCGAATCTTTAGTCTCGATACAGCCAAAACCATATTGGTATTGGCATAGACAAGGATGTGAAATGAATCATATAGTTGTGTCCGGCCGATTTTAGATCTTTGCTAATTAATTTTCGTGTCGGGGTCTATCCTGTAGGGCGACGCTATTAATGCCAAGTCAGTGCTACTTTCGTGGACACAGCTGCATGAGTGACAGCGTGACAGCTTAAGTAAATCAGAGATACTCGCACATGCAGAGTTTCATTCAATTGATGTGTCAGTTTGTGTGCACTTCCTTCTGGGTGAGACGGATATTCCATTTTATTCCTAAGTCCTTTGTGAGCTTAAGGACGTGTGCGAAGGTTTGTTAGGACGAGTATATATGTGTGTGTGTGTGCGCATATACATGTGTACATACATACATACATTAGCCGTAGCCACTCACGACAACTAACAACGAACGACGACGTAAAGATAACGTTTTACTCCGTCAATTGTCATTCCATTAAAGTGTCCTGATTGTGTTTACCGTTTTTGTCTATATTTGCTTAATTTTCGTTATTTTGCTAATGCTGTTGCTGCTGCCTCAGAAGGATTTCTCTTTGTTGTTGTTCTCGTCATCATCAACACAGCCCACAAGTAACCATGTACGAGTATTTGCCTTCGGTTTGTTTGACTCTACCTCAGCAATCACGTGAATGTTTGTCCTGTACTCCGTTACTCCCTGGAAGACACTTCACATGCCAATATGTACAAATTTAAGTTGATGTTTGTTGTGTGTGTGCGTGTGTGTATTAAGCGTGTTTTGTTTGGCGAAATGCCAATTTCGTCCTAGTTCAATATCAAATAAGACAGGTACAAAGTAACATTAATATCGCAAACATTCTGCATAATTTATAAACAAACAAACATCGTAAGAATAAATTAGCTCCATTAGCCATTTATCGATTTGTGTGGTTTAAAAATCTAATTCCATAATCTGTTTATCGATATCATTATTATGTATGTTTTTGATACAATTGAGGTCGATTCTAATAAACTCTTTCCGTGTAATTTTCTACAGAAATGTCTACGGAGTAGAAGGGAATATATATTATTTGGGACAGAAAAAAGTGTAACGCATTGAACGAATGACTTAAGACCCTAAATATGTTTGGAACAAATCCGTTTCACAACATTTTAAGATGTTTGTGCCATGTCCGTCCGTCTGTCTGGCTGGCTGGCTGGCATACACGATAACTCTCGAAAGGAGTTAAGGAATCAATTCAAACATTGCACATGGTAATATTTTTCCTAAACTTGAACTAAGTTCGAAGATGGGCGAAATTTCCACGCCGCAATGAAACCTCCACACGGATAGTCGAAATTAGCTATATTTATACCCTACACCACAGGGTATAATGTCTTTGTGCATTTGTTTGTAACACCCAAAAGGAAACGAGATAGACCCGTAGTTTATTATACCGATCGACTTAGAATCACTTTTTGAGTCGATTTAGCGATGTCCGTCCGTCCGTCTGTCCATCTATTCTTGTAATCAAAGTCCAGGTCGCAACTGTTGTTAGAACTAAATAAAACTTTGCACAACGAAGTTTTATGGGATAAGGACGAACGCTATTTAATTTGAAGCAAATCGGTTCAGATTTAGATATAGCTCCCATACAAATTATGCTTCCGATTTTACTTGTTCCGCTCTAGAAACCACATATTTCAACATATTTTCCTCCAATTTGGCAAAACGCCGTATATTTAACAGCTCTGGCAAAAATAGGATAGATCGGTTCAGATTTATATATAGCTCCCATACAAATGCCTCCTCCTATTTGACTCTTTCCGCTCCAGAAACCACAAACTTTGAAAGATTTTCTTCAAATTCAACAAAACAGCTTATATTTCAACTAAAAACAGCTCTGGTAAAAATAGGATAGATCGGTTCAGATTTATATATAGCTCCCATACAAATGCCTCTTCCGATTTGACTCTTTCCGCTCTAGAAACCACAAACTTTGAAAGATTTTCTTCAAATTCGGCAAAACAGCTTTTATTTCAACTAAAAACAGCTCTGGTAGAAATAGGATAGATCGGTTCAGATTTATATATAGCTCCCATACAAATGTCTCCTCCGATTTGACTCTTTTCGCTCTAGAAACCACAAACTTTCACAGATTTTCTTCAAATTTGGCAAAACAGCTTATATTTCAATTAAAAACAGCTCTGGTAGAAATAGTATAGATCGGTTCAGATTTATATATAGTTCACATACAAATGTCTCCTCCGATTTGACTATTTCCGCTCTAGAAACCACAAACTTTGACAGATTTTCTTCAAATTCGGCAAAACAGCTTTTATTTCAACTAAAAACAGCTCTGGTAGAAATAGGATAGATCGGTTCAGATTTATATATAGCTCCCATACAAATGCCTCCTCCGATTTGACTCTTTCCGCTCTAGAAACCACAAACTTTGACAGACTTTCTTCAAATTTGGCAAAACAGCTTATATTTCAACTAGAAACAGCTCTGGTAAAAATAGGATAGATTGGTTCAGATTTGTATATAGCTCCCATACAAATGTCTCCTCCGATCTGACTCTTTCAGCTCTAGAAACCACAAACTTTGAAAGATTTTCTTCAAATTCGGCAAAACAGCTTTTATTTCAACTAAAAACAGCTCTGGTAGAAATAGGATAGATCGGTTCAGATTTATATATAGTTCACATACAAATGTCTCCTCCGATTTGACTATTTCCGCTCTAGAAACCACAAACCTTGACAGATTTTCTTCAAATTTGGCAAAACAACTTATATTTCAACTAAAAACAGCTCGGGTGAAAATGGGTCAGATGAGTTCATATATATATATATATATACTGAATTGATTATTTCCGCTCTAGAAATAGCATTTTTGTACAGATTTTCTTCTAATTCGGCACATCAGCTAATGTTTCAAATATACATTATTATAGCGAAAGTGGTCACATCGGTTCAGATTATATATAGCTCCCGATTTGATTCTTTCCGCTCTAGACTCCACATATTTAACACTCCATAAAATTTGGGAATCTACCTAAAAATAATGCTGCTATAACTTATATACGGATGGTCGGAATACTCTGACCTTTGACAATGCTTTTACGGACGTCTTATACACTTGAAATATGGGCGATATTGTCACACCCCTTCTAGTACCTCCCACACAAAGTGACATAAGCCTTGGTTAAAATAAAACCGATATAACTTCCATACGGGTAGTCAAAGTCAGTTGCAAATTGATATTTGATTATGTTTTTGCAATTATTTACGAACGTGTAAACTGGGTCACAAACTTCAAGTACCTCCAACACACATAATCCGACACTAAGTAAAATTTAAGTCCTAACATACACATGTTCTCTGAGAGTGAGGGTATATATAAGTCGATTTAACCAAGTGAAACTTACTTATTTGTTTTAGAAATATTTTGAAACCCAACATGGGAGTCGCCAGGATATTTCCATATATTATTAAATTTTCATATAAAATCTCACAGTTCCTGAAACGGGGAAGATAAATCCCAAAAATGTTATTTTTTAGAGAAATGATCGCCATTTTTTTCCTTTCCATAGCACAGTGGTTCCAAATCGATTTTTTGAAAATAATTCTGTAACTTTTGAAGGAAAAGATATATCATGGCGAAATTTCACATGCATAGAGTGTTTTCCAGAAAATGGGGGCCATCCAAATTTGACAACCTCGTACAAGTCAAATTTTGAAGTGACCGCCATTCGATTGGGCTTACTACCCAGCAAAAAATTGGTAATGACACCTCATTATTTTTAGCATTACCTAGTAATGACAGCTCGTTACGCCCTGCATTATTTTGAAGTATGAAATAATTACTTCCTTATAATGGTTTAAATAAGTAGTTATTGGTAAATTAAATTTCATAGAACTTCACATTTTAAAAATTAATTTTCTACATTGTTGTGGAGAGTCAGAGAATAGCAGTGCTGTTGTTATCGCAGCTTAGTTATTCAGGCTTAAAGAAAAACAGCCCAAATTCAGATTGTTAACAAGTCGATACAATTATATAATTTAATAAAAATGTTGTTTTCAAAATGTTTTTTACAAATCCTTTATAAAAATGATTAGAAAAGGATCCGAAAAATAAGTAGTGAAGGTTTTTGGTTTTGCCTTATTCCCCACATTACTTGGTAATGAGAGTTTTTGCTGGGTAGCTTATGATTAAGAGACTTGATAAAGTGGCAACACTGTTACCTATTGGTTTTTCTTAAATAAATCAACTAGAAAAATCTGGCAGCAATACTAAGACAGTAGTAAGCTACTTTATTGTTAAGCGAGTAACTTCCATACAAAAATTAATATTAGTAAGCCCTATCGAACAGGCTTAATATACCGATTGCAATGACGATGATAGTGCTCATAAATATTCACAAAAATTACGCTTACATGTATGAGTACCTCAATTGGTGCAAATATGTTACTTCAATCAGAAGTTATACACTAAAACAAAACATCTGGGATCGAGTTTTGACGTGTTTATATTTTCAAAAAGGCGAAAAGATTATTTCAATTGTAGCTTTCCTAGAGGAAGAAAGAGCTTAATGCCCTTATTGAATAATTTTGGCCAACGAACCTCCCCGATAGGCCCACTTAAAAATTGTCAATTTTTCAATACAAAAAAAAATATTATCAAATGTTTAATATATTTTTAGCCTCATATGTTGACTTCTTTCTCAAGAAGTATTACCATAATTCCAATACATTCCAACACATATGTATGAAGGCTATTCCAAAACCTATGCCGATCTGTCAAATTTTGCACCATATAGTTCTAGCATAAAAAAGAGATAAGTGCTAAATTTCATTAAGATTGGATGAAACAACTAAGAAGGAAGTTATAAGGAATTAACTTTTACGTAAGGCAGAATAATTAGTGTGGAAGGTACTAGGGTGTTCGTGTCACATAGTCCAAGCTTCCACATTTCTAAAAACACGATCAAATATCCAGTCATGGTGGATTCCATGCACCAGTATAGAAGTTATGAAGGATTTAATATTAGAGACAATTGTCTGGGAGGTACAAGAAGGGGCGTGACTGAAGTGTAAATATTTTTTAGGTTTAAAGTGAGAATTAAAACATTTTCAAATATAAAATTGCAAATGATTTTAGCCACCCGTATGGATGTTATGTCGGTTTTATTCTAACCACTTTGTGTGAGAGGTACCAGAGGTACCAGAGGCAATATCGTCCATATTCCATGGGAATGTATCTTCTGTAAAAGCATTGTCAAATATCAAGTTTTTTTATGAAGTAGTTTAACAAATGTTATTTATAATATGGATGTTGAGAAACTTCGAAAAAAATCGTCATCGGTTTCACTTGAATGGAAAAAGAGTTTATGTATATACGATTTATTCATTGTTTCCATAAATGCAAATTTTCTAGTTTTATATTAAATATTAGCATTAGAATGGGCCACGAAAATAAATTGCAGCTGTCACCCCCCCAGAAATAAAGATAGGATTGTTTAATGATGATCTGCAAAATATTTCGTCACTGGGTCAAGTCATCTGTGGGCAAAACGCTCCTGAAAACACCTCTAAAAATCTTGTTTTTCAGTGTAATATTTATACACTCCACGAGAGTATTATGTCTTTGTGAATTTGTTTGTAACACCCAAAAGGAAGCGAGTTAGACCCATTGTTAAGTATACCGATCGACTTAGAATCACTTTCTGAGTCGATTTAGCAATGTCCGTCTGTCTGTCTGTCCATCTATTGTTGTAATCAAATTACAGGTCGCAATTATAGTCCGATCTTAACAAAAATTGACACAAGTAAGTTTGTGGATCAAGGACGAACGCTATTTAATTTGAGGCAAATCGGTTCAGATTTAGATATAGCCCCCACACAAATGTCTCTCCCGATTTGACATTTTCCGCTCTAGAAACCACATATAAATTTTCTTTAAATTTGGCACAACATCTTATAACCCAACTAGAAACACCTATGCAAAAATTGGATAAGATCGGTTCAGATTTAGATATAGCCCCCATACAAATGTCGCTCCCGATTTGACTTTTGCCGCTTTAGAAACCACATATTGTACTCGATTTTCTTTAAATTTGGCACAACATCTTACAATCCAACTAGAAACACCTATGCCGAAAGTGAGTAAGATCGGTTCAGATTTAGATATAGCCCCCATACAAATGTCGCTCCTGAATTGACATTTCCGCTCTAGAAACGATAAATTGTACCCGATTTTCTTAAAATTTGACACAACATCTTACAATCTAACTAGAAACACCTATGCTGAAAGTGGGTAATATCGGTTCAGATTTAGATATAGCCCCCATACAAATGTCGCTCCCGATTTGACATTTTCCGCTCTCTAAACCACATATTGTACCCAATTTTCTTTAAATTTGTCACAACATCTTATAACCCAACTAGAAACACCTATGCAAAAATTGGATAAGATCGGTTCAGATTTAGATATAGCCCCCATACAAATGTCACCCCCGATTTGACATTTTCCGCTCTATAAACCACATATTGTACCCAATTTTCTTTAAATTTGGCACAACATCTTATAATCCAACTAGAAACACCTATGCTGAAAGTGGGTAATATCGGTTCAGATTTAGATATAGCCCCCATACAAATGTCGCTACCGATTTGACATTTTCCGCTCTAGAAACCACATATTGTACCCAATTTTCTTTAAATTTGGCACAACATCTTATAACCCAACTAGAAACACCTATGCAAAAATTGGATAAGATCGGTTCAGATTTAGATATAGCCCCCATACAAATGTCGCTCCTGAATTGACATTTTCCGCTCTAGAAACGACATATTGTACCCGATTTTCTTTAAATTTGACACAACATCTTATAATCCAACTAGAAACACCTATGCCGAAAGTGAGTGAGATCGGTTGAGATTTAGATATAGCCCCTATACAAATGTCGCTCCCGATTTGACTTTTGCCGCTTTAGAAACCACATATTGAACTCGATTTTCTTTAAATTTGGCACAACATCTTACATTCCAACTAGAAACACCTATGCCGAAAGTGAGTAATATCGGTTCAGATTTAGATATAGCCCACATACAAATGTCGCTCACGATTTGACATTTTCCGCTCTAGAAACGACATATTGTACCCGATTTTCTTTAAATTTGACACAACATCTAACAATCCAACTAGAAACACCTATGCCGAAATTCGGTAAGATCGGTTCAGATTTAGATATAGCTCCCATACAAATGTCGCTCCCGATTTGACATTTTCCGCTGTAGAAACGACATATTGTACTCGATTTTCTTTAAATTTGGAACAACATTCGATTCGCAAAAATTTCTAGTTGAGTCTTTTTTTATTTGGGTAACGTTAATCAATCAATCAAAAGATTCATTCCAATTTGCGACTATTTTTAATTCCTAGAAATGGCAATTAGCCAAATTGTGTAAATCTAATGCAATTTCATTAACAATATATCAAAATCAAACAACGCTTCAAATCACAGTTGTTGTGATCTTTCCCACCTCCTCGGGCAAGGCAACATCATATTCAATCCAAACAGTTTTTGTTTCAACATTTTCCGGATTGTTTTATCAACACTTCGCCACCAGCTCACATGGACAACTACCGACTGTTTGCACTCACGCTGTGTGTTTGCATAAGGAAGGACAATCAGCTGTTGTCCACTCGTTAAGGACAACGAGTCCAGTTGCAAATACGAAATTCCAAACTAACTAACACTCATATTTGCATATGTCCTTGGCACGTCAACGACATACATATATACATAGAGTACACCAATACCTCACTTTGCGTCGTGGTTACATTCCAAAAAACACGACGCAAAGTGAATTATGATTTTCTATAGCAAACCATGTAAAGATCGAAGATAGGTTCCAGGGTTACGAAAATACTACTTTAAAAAAATTAACAAAGTAAACATTTAAAAAACAAATATAATATAAAATTGCATTACATACACAAAAAATGTAATTAAAACAAAATAAAATATTCAATGAATAAAAAAAAATAATCACTGTCAGATGAGTCCATAGTGGCTGTCGTATTTCTTTCACAAAAATTGGTCCAATGTTTGGTGAGCAGTTTTTTTTTAACGTAAAATAAATTTCCTTGTAGCAATTGATATTCGTAGCTACCGCCTGGAACACTTTAAAACTCCTTCCGCTGTCAGGAACTTTTTTAAAAACGTCCGCATAGCTTCGTCAATCAAACATATCGCTTTGGAAATTTGTTTGGAGGTTAAATTTTATTCTTCGTAGATTTCTACTGAATGGAATTGCAATTCCAGTTGCAATAGTTCTTCATTAGACAATTCTTAGTTGTGCGAGGTTGGCAATTCATTTATGTCAGTCTCTTCCATACCTTCAAAATTAGACTCTCTAGCTAAATTAGAAATTACATGACGAACACATTCAGGCTATATTTTGCGCCAAACGAATCAGATATAATTTCTATGTCTTTCATAATGTCGAACTTTTTCCAAAACTCTAGCATTAAAGACTCGAACCCAAAACAACGCAACTTCGAAAATCTAACGACGCACAGTGAAAATTAGTACTAATTCAACAGCGACGCAACTTCGAAAAAAAAAACGCAAAACGAAACGACGTAAAGCTAGGTATTGGTGTACATTCAAATGCCACAGACCGAGTGTGTGCCAAGTGTTTTTTTGCTTATTTATTGATGTAGCACTCTGCAGAGCTTTATGTTATTACATATCGTTACCTTAATTCCAAAAGGGCGTAACTGACATTTTTTACAATCACGTTTTTTTATTTCCGAAAATGCCTGAAAACATGGAAATATGTGAAAAACGCGATTTAAAAAATGACAGTTACGCCCTTTTAGAATTAGAGTGACACATCGTCAGATGGTGAGTCAATATATACATTAGAGTGGTCCTTTTAAAAATGTAAATATAATTTAGAATAAATATAATATTGTTATTGTGTACATTTTGCAGCTCAATCGAGCATCGATCCATATTAAAGTAAATAAATTACGAATTAATTGCACTTACCACATTTACAAAATCTTGAAAGGTCACATAACCTGGTCCAATGGGTAATTTAGCCTTTTTCGCTCTTTCCAATAAAAGCTCACGTTTGTTCATAGGCACTTGTGATATAAATTCTGGTGATTTTAGAGCGTTCAGAAACTCATCGACAGTTATTTCGCCAAATCCTTCGGGGTCAAACTTTAAGAAATTATAAAGAAAATCGCGTTAGATCAACAGATAGATATTATTCTTTTGTATGTACAAAAGGATTTTTTCTTCGTAATATTTATTAAGCGTTTTCATAAACATTTTCTTTTCATTCATATTAAGGAAATATTCTTTGAATATATATGTTTCCTTAATATGTACGAATATTCGTAAACGTTTCATAAAATTATTCAATTAAAAAAATTCGATTTCATAAAATAAAATTGTTAATTAAATGAAAATTTATTTCATAAAATCAGTGAAAAACAACCAAAAAATATTGGAAGATTTTCACATTTTAAAAATAACAGAAGATTTTATAGTATTTATGAAAGGCTCAAAACACTGTCCGACAGTCCAAATTAAATATGAAAAATTAAATAGAGTTAATTGGCGTTTTCATTTCATTTCCTCATCCTGTTGCCCCTCCATAGAACTACAAAATCCCAAAGCATAAAATTGATGTATTAGGGCTGTTTCTTTCTTATAAAAACGTTTTTTTCTTATAAAACGTTTATAAAAATTTAATTTTTTGCTCAAAATAAAAAATTATTTTTTTCACATTGTCGCCAGTTGGTAATAAACTTTTACACAGGCAGGCACAGTTTTTTCGATTTTAAATTTAAATGTAAATATCAATGTTTTTTGTTATTGTTTTGTTTTTAAAAAGTAAGAATAATATTTGTTTTTAGTTAGATCTTCTGAAGATGATTAACGATGTTAGTCCAAATATTGGACAACAATAAATAAAAATTAAAACAAGAAAATTACAAAATAGTTTTAACAAGTAAAAAAAGCGATAAGTTCGGCCAGGCCGAACTTTATATACCCTCCACCATGGATTGCATTCCACAGATGCGCTCATTTTTCGAAGAAGTGCAGTAAATAAAGGGTGATTTTTTAAGAGCTTGATAACTTTTTTTTTTAAAAAAACGCATAAAATTTGCAAAATCTCATCGGTTCTTTATTTGAAACGTTAGATTGGTCCATGACATTTACTTTTTGAAGATAATTTCATTTAAATGTTGACCGCGGCTGCGTCTTAGGTGGTCCATCCGCTTAGTCCAATTTTGGCATTTCCACGTTTTTGAGTAACAGAGACCCAATTGGTGCGAACGGCGACGAATCGAAAATTGGTGGTCATCATTAACACTGGCCGATACAGCTGCGATATTTTCTTCAGTTCGCACTCTACGTAAGCGTGTTGGTGGTTTAATGTCCAACAATGTAAATTTGGTGCGAAATTTAGTCACAATAGCCCGAATAGCCGCTTCAGTGGGTCGATTAAACTGACCATAAAATGGAAGCGCGCAATGAACTTTCTTAACAGAGCACGCATTTTGATAATAAAATTCAATAATTTGCAAGCGTTGTTCGTTTGTAAGACGATTCATGATGAAATGTCAAAGCATACTGAGCATCTTTCTCTTTGACACCATGTCTGAAATCCCACGTGATCTGTCAAATACTAATGCATGAAAATCCTAACCTCAAAAAAATCACTCTTTATAATACAGGAAAAAATATTTTTTTAATATAGTCAAACCAAATCAAATACAAATATTGAAAAAATAATTATAAATAAATGTAATATTTTTAATTTGAACTGGGATATTGTCCTGGCTCAAGACCATTATGCTTCTATATTTAATAGAACGCATGGCATGGTGACATTTATTACTTGGCTGCAGACTACAACGATCAAGATTTCGACCATGTCAAAAGTCTTTTCAAGTGGCTTCGCAGCGACTTTTCAACATCAAACCCGGCCTCTATAAGGAGATGATTCTCACAAACGAACGAGAAGCACAACTCACTTGCCGAATTTGCGTTTAAAAAATCGCACCAAGTAATACAGAACACATGCCATCTTAAAAGCATCTCATTGAGTTGCATATGAAAGTATGTGTATATGCAGGTATAGTTACCAGCAATACTTCTGCCGTGCCAACGCTCATTTGTTTTAGTTTTGTAAATAAATTTGTGGTCTATTAAATAACATCTGTAAATAAATTTGCGTTCTATTAAATATAGAAGCAAAATGGTCTTGAGCCAGAACAATATCCCAGTTCAAATCAAATATTGGTTACAGACCAAAAAATGCAAACGAAAAAAATAAAATATAATATTTTTATTATTTCAAACCACACACATAAGGCAAGGCTACCAATACGATTACATATGGAAATAATACTTCAAGTCAATTGAAAAAATCTTAACTATCATAAATATTAGTAGATAGTGGATGCTACAGTTGGTTGTATTTTCTATTATTATCATTCTATTCTAATTCCAAAAGTACAAATTTTGAAAATCCATTGTCTCACGTACATAGTGCAAAATATCCTAACTTCATGATTCAAAAGTAAAAAGTACAAATTTGGAAAAATCTTTTTTATTTTGAGTGTCTAAGCAGTCAGAGGAATGTATACAGCGAATTCCATGATTCTAGCTGCGGCCATTTGGTTGGTACCATTTTATCCTCTTTTTTACTTTACCCCTTAAGAGTACGACTTTCTAAAATCTCTTTTTTTACGTGTCTACGCAATTAGAGGGATGTGCACTCCGAATTCCATCATTCCAGCTGAAGTCGTTTAGTTGGTGCTATTTTTATCCCTATGTACCCATTGTATCCCTTGAAAGTTCGAATTTGGAAAAAAAACTTTTATTTTTCGTGTCTTCGCAGTCAGAGGAATGTATACTCCGAATTTCATGACTCTAACTGCCGTCATTTAGTTGGTACTATTTTTATCCTCTTTTTCCATTTTAACCCCAAAAGTACGAATTTAAAAAAATCCCTTTGTTTTACGTTTCTACGCAATCAGAGGAATGTATACACCGAATTTCATTATTCTAGGTGCAGCGGTTTGGTTGGTACCATTTGTATCCCCCTATGAAAAAATGTGCTTAAATACTCAAAAATATTATGGGTATTTTTAGTCCTTGTAAGGGAAACATTTTTCCCTTTAGGCCGATTTCGCCCAGTTTCAATCCCAACCGATCTACGACTATAAGACGCATTTATGGAAAATTTGGACGTCCTAGGTCCTTTCGTTTAGATGCTAGTGTGTTTTCAACAGACGGATGGACCGACATGGCTAGATCGTCTTAGAATTTTATGACGATCAAGAATATATATACTTTATGGGGTCTCAGATTGATATTTCAAGGTGTTACGGAAACGGAATGACTAATTTAGTATACCCCCCATCCTGGAGGCGGAGGGTATAAAAAATATTACGTTTTTACTCATTAAGACCTTGAGCCAAACTATAACATAAACAATTACAATTATAAGGTAAACTATCAAAAAATTATTTTAAATACTTGTTCGCACCCTATGATAACGGAATAATTGCCAACTTAAAGAGGAGAATATCTTTTAAAAATCTGCATTAGTTTAGCATTAACAACCATTTCAAGTTGTCCTTCATAAAAAATAAAATATGAATAAACTAAGAGGGAAAATTGAAACTGTTTGCTAAACCAAAATAGATAAAGCCATGGAATTTGAAGATTTTTTAAGATATTCTCTTCTTTTATTTGACCTATATACCGGTATTATAGTGTGCGAATAAGTATCTAAAATATTTTTTTAATTGTATCCATTGCATGGGAAAATGAGAAACTAAAAACGCCAATAAACTTCATTTTGCCTATAGTTTCAGACGTAGATTATCCGGTTTAAGTGTAACGATTTTTTTAAACTGTGTAATATGACTCTGACAATACACACTGGTCCCAAATCAATTTTTATGGCATAAAGTCCAAAAATAAAGATACAATCTTTGTAAGTTTGCACATACTTAAAAAATTAAAAAAAAAAATTGGCCCGATCGGACCACGCCTACTATCACCTCTGACATAAACTCAATATAAAGGGTGGTTAAATTGTAAGAGTCGATGTTGAATGTGAACCACAGCTAAACGTCAAGTTTTGACATTTCTCAATTTCAGACTAATTCAATTTGAACCATGGAAAGATACACAATCGAGCAACGCGTTAAAATACTCAGGCTTATTATGCAAATGGGCGGTCAAACCAAAATGATCGATGATCAATTTTCGAAGAAAATCATCTTCAGTGATGAGGCACCTCAGTGGATTCGTCAATAAGCAGAATTGCCGCATTTGGGCGAACGATAATCCAAGAGTGATTATATAAAATCCAATGCACAAACAAATAGTGACTGTTTGGTGCGGTTATGGGCTGGCGGCATCATCGGGCCGTATTTTTTCCAAAATGAGGCCGGTCTTCGCTATCGTGAGATGATAACGAACTTTTTATGGCCCGAATTGGAAGATACGGATGTGGACGATATGTGGTTTCAACAGGACGGTGCCACCTGCCACACAGCTAACGAAACAATGGCTTTTTTGCTCGACAAATACAATGGACGTGTTATCTAACGTGGTGGCGATGACAATTGGCCGCCAAGATCATGTGATTTGACACTGGGTTATTTGAAAGAAAAGGTGTACGTCAATAAGCCAGCAACAATTGAAGAGCTAAAGGATGAGATAATTCGGCACATTAACGGCATAGAACCTCAATTACGCCTCAGCCTCATCGAAAATTTGGACCAGGTGTGCCGCCGAGGTCGCGGCGGCCATTTCGCCGCAATATTATCATAATAAAAAAAATGACAATAATTTCCTAAATAATTTGCGTTTTATTCAAAAACAACATCGGCCCTTAAAATTTAACCACCCTTTATATCTATTTTATGAAAACTACATACACTCAGAAAAATGACATTCTTAAATCTGAGTATAATCCATACTCCAATTTAGTTTAACAATTTTACTCCAGTTTAGTTAAAATTTCCTTGCGAGTAGGAAAATTAATTAGATATGAGTACATTTTCCTTATCTCAAAGCCAGAAGAAATTCTACATATAATCAAAATAGGGTAGTAAATTTACTTAAAAACATTTCTTCGGATCTAGTAAATACTTCTGACAATTAAGTATATTCATACTTATGCGGAAAAAAATTTACTAGCTTTTATGAAAGAAAATAATGAAGACAATGTTTGTATGGAAAAAATCCATTTAGGAAGTTTTTACTTAAAAATATGTTTATTACTTCAAATAAAGTAAATATATGTACTTAAATTTATGCCATGTTCCTCATACATTCAAGTATAAATGAACTTATAAAAAATACTTCAGTGTGTTTAGAAAAATACATGAATAGTAGTCTAAGAAACAATTCTCGTTCGTTAGCAAAGACTTTCTTCATAAGTACTTCGAATATTACTCTAAACAATCACTGCGAAGGCGCCTACCTATCCTCCGCAGCAGTCATGGTGAAGTAGCTCAACTCTTTATGGTATAAATAAGATGAAACGTTTGAGAACTATGCCATGTTGTCATTTTTCATATGAGTGTTGCATACTTTGAAGTGAACTAATTTATTTAAATTATCAAGTAAAATCGTAGTCAGGCTGAGTACAAATTTACTTGGTTTAAGGAAAAATTTTCCGAAAATTGTCCTCAGATTGAGTATAAATTTACATGGTATGACTACAAATTTACTTAGTTTGAGTAACAATTTACTTGGATTGAGGAAAAAATCGGAATATTTTCCTCAGTTTGAGTATAAATTTACTTGATTTGAGTAAATTTTCTTAAAAATTTTCCTCGGATTAACTAAAGATTTACTTGATTTGAAGAAAAAATTTCCTCAGTTTGAGTAAATTTTACTTGCTTTAAGGAAAAGTTGAACTGGAATCAAGTTCAAAGCATGTCCTATTTTCAAGGAAAAGTTTGTACTTGATGTGAGAAATTATTGCCTTAGCGCTATACGAAGTTCAATTTTCCTCAGTTTTAGTACATATTTACTTAATCTGTGGCATACTTTTTTCTGAGTGTAGGACGATCGTAAAAAATTTTAATAATGAAAACGTTTTTCCCCCAAACTATTTTCGAACAATTCTGTCACACTGCTCTATTTCTAACTTTTTTCTTCTCCAACAGATGTTGTTCATTTTCAACAATTAAACTTCAGCCCTATTCGTGTCATCAGATCTATCCGATGAGGAGAGGATTTAGAAATCCCCACCTATTTTCTTCGCATGAAAATAAATAAAAGCGATTAAAAAACGAATTCGGAACCAAACGAATTTGTGAATCATCATAAAATAATCAATGTCTCATTTTTATGGATGCTAACTATAGTTGTGTTACCCACTCCAATATATATACCTACTTGTCTGAAAGGTTTTGTTGTTGTTACATTAAAGTGAAACTTACCATGTCGAATAACAGTTTCCATTTCTGAAAAACAAAATGAAGGTAAATTGGATTAGCATAAAACATATATAAGTTACTTAGTAGATAAAACACAGCTCATTAATCGTAATTCTAATAAAACAAAAAATTGCCACAAAATTAGTTTTCTGTATCCGTCCTTCAACTGTTTCAGACAAAGACCAATATAACTTTAAAAAGGTCCTGCATTTACTCTGAATGTTGCGATCGAATGGACTGAAAACCAAATACAAAACATTTAAAAAGTCGTTAAGTTCGGCCGGGCCGAATCTTATATACCCTCCACCACGGAGTGCATTCCACAGTATTACCGGCCGATTAGAGGCTGTCAACTTTACATAGAAGTACACTATCATACATATAAAGAAAATTGTGATATTTTTGATGCACATCACAATATTTGTTTTAAATACATAGTGATTCATTATTCTTATAATATTAGTAGTTCTCTACTATATAAATAAAAAACTTCAAGAGGAATCAAAAAAGTGAAAGTATGCCCTAATTATCAGGTGCATTGTCAGTCGTTATTAGGTACACTGAGAAAAAAAGTGCGCTTTAAAATTAAATGTGAACACTTTCAAATTTTAATTAAAGTGCCTCAGTCTAAAGGTTCTTAAGCGGAGCACAAAAAAAAATATTTTGTAAAAGTGGTAATTTTAAGTTTTTAAAGTGTTTACTCTTAATTAAAAAGTTAAAATTTTTGTTCTTAATGTAAAATTCTTAAATATTAAAATGTTTACTTTATTTTATAATGACAAACTTTATATTTTAAAGTAAAATATATTATTTATAAAGTAATCACTTTTAAAATTGTATTAAAAGTGAATCCATTTGGTTTTAAATTTTTAAACTTTAAAAAATAAAATTAAAACGTTTATTTTCAAAGTGTTAACTTTAAAATGTAAAGTGATCAATTTGCAGAAAAGTGTTAACGTTTATATTTAAAGTGTTCACTTTATAAATCAAAGTGTCACTTTATAAATCAAAGTGTCACTTTCTAATTTAAAGTGTTCACTTTAATATTGAAAGTTTTAGTTTTGAGTAGAAAGTGTTCACTTTGACATTTAAAGTGAACATTTTGTATTAAAAGTGTTTACTTTTAAACTCAAAGTGTCTTTGTTTGATCTAAACGTGAACACTTTAAAACGCAACGTAAACAATTTTATTTTCAAAGTGTTTATGTTTATTTGTGCCGTTAGAATAAAAAAGCGTGCGTTACCAGCATTTGTGTGATTTCGTTATAGTAAAGTGAAGTTAGAAGTGTGAACAAGTTAAAAAATGATCAGTCAGGGTAAAATTATTCAAGAAAGTGACTTGGTGCGAATTCTTGGCAACGATATCCAAATTAATGAGCAGGGTGATTTAACGTACACGTGTGTTGTTGCTGGAGAAAAATCTACCAACGATAGTTTAAGTGAGGAAGATACGGATCTCCTTAATCTGCTAAAGGAGTTTGATCTGGAAACACTTTTTCTTGACCTAAAAAGTAAGTAAAAATACTTAGGCAATATAAACACTTATGTAATATTATTAATTTTCCTTAGATGCTGGAATAACTTTTCGAAGCTTACAATTTTTGTCAAAAGAAGACATTGCGGAAGCAATAAAAAATATTGGTCTTCGAGCGGAGTTTAGAGAAAAGTTGTTTTTCTGGCGCAAGTCAAATATAATATTAATTTTGAAGCTTATTTGCGATGTTACGCACGTACATAGATACAATTCCCATTTCCATATTACTACGCTTATAATTTAGCAAGATGTTTTTTTCAGTTTGGAATAGAAGACGAAACGTTGAGCCAGAGTTCGAAGATTGTTGGTTGGCTAGAAAAAAATCGTGACTACGATTTATCTTGTTCTTCAAATAATTCAATAAGAAGCGCATTTGGATCACAGGTAAGAATATACAGTAAAAAGTTTTGTATTAAATTTAATGGTACACTGCATTGCAGCCCCTTTCAACATTTTTAAAGAATAACTCAACCGGGAAACAACTTATTCAATATTATGAGGAAAGGACATGTTTTACGAATAAGCAACGCGATGACCTCATTAAAATAATTTTAGAAGATGTCATGTTAACAAAGGCAAAGCTTAGACCGGAATACTTTGCTAGTATTGTGGAAGAAATAGTGGGTTTATTTCCCAAAGAAATATATTTCCCAGGTATTATTTAAAACTATATATAAAAAGAACATATTATAAACTGATTTCTTTCAGGATTATTACTACATTCCTCGTCAAAGAAAAAAAAACCCATCAGGCAAGCTGTATTCCAAATATTTTAACTTAAAGACAAAGATTAGAAAGAGTAATCCATCTGCGGGAACATCTCTTTCGAGTGAAGTACGTGATCCATTAGAGGAAGAAAATTTGGAAGTTGACGAAACGCTGTCGTTATGTTTAAAAAGTACGCTTCAAAAAGATGCTAGTAATTGGGATGAGGTTATTGACAAATGGCAAAAAACATTTACACTTCGGAAGCAGGATTGGGCAACGCGCTCAAATTCTGATTTTTTGCAGGAGTGGCCAATGTTAAAAGACTCCAGAGCACCATTTCTGGTATTTAAAAAGAACATTACCACAAAATTCAAGGATATACAAATTCTTCTTTTTTTAGATTAATCTAGATTTTAATTTGATTTATCCACAAAAAGATAATCTTTTAAAAACAAAGTGGGATAATTTTAAAACCAAGATAGTGAATTACTACGATGTCAACATACGGAATCAGCAATCAATAGATCTTTTGAACCAAGCAAAAACAACGAAAAAAATTGGTGAGTAACAATTATGGGCTTTTTGTTAAATTAACCAAAGTCCAACTCACCAAAATTAAGCTTTTTATCATATCGACTATAATTATCTTTATCGTAAAATTAACTTATTATATTAATTTTTTTGTAGATTGTCAAGACTACATTTTTACAATTCTTCTCAATTCAGTTCTGCTACCTTCAGCAAGATTTAGTGCAGATGGAAATACAAGAAAGAAAGCCACCATTAAAGCTGCCAATGAAAGCTTCGTATTGCAGTTAACAACAATTAGCGATTACTCAAGACGAATAAAAGAACTTATCGGTAAATACTATTATAATAAATTGACTGTACAGCCGTTTATAATTGTGGTAGGAGACTCTGTGGACGATCTTAAAACCTTTTATATTTACTTTGACGAAACTTTGTACAAACTAAATTCTTTTATTGAAAGTTTGGACATATGTTTTAAAATCTTTCACGTGTTTAATCTTAAATATCCTAAGATTTGCGAAATGCCATGGATGTTTATCCAAAAGTATTTTTATGAATTAGATTCATAATTCATGAATTAGATTGACGTAAAAAGTTCAAATCTTACTTCATTGTTAACTCACATGAATGAAAAAATTTAAATTGTTGTATCTATAAAATGAAACTTTTTATTTACGAAAATGAAATTATTTACGTTCTATGTTATCCTATTGAAATTACTAAATTTGATGAACATTTTCAGTCTTACGAGACTGGTATAACACAAAATTGCCTAAAACTGATTAACATTTCTTATTTTACAACCCTGCCTATGAATTTACATCAAATTAACAATGGAAAGACATATGCAAGATTAAAAAAGATATGATAAAATAATGACTTATTTTTTAAATTCTTATTATATGTAATGAGTTATATATAAGTATTTCATAAATATAAAATAAATTTAAGTTTGTTTGAATAAAAAAATTTGGATTAAAAATAATTAAAATAATGTGTTTTCTTTAAAGTTTATTGTGAACACTTTTAAATTACATTTGAAAGTGTTCACTCTTAAATTAAAAGCTAACGCTTCTAGTTTGAGATTGAATATGTTAACTTTAAGTTTAAATACAAACATTTTTGAATTGGGTCAAAAGTGTGAACTTTAAAATCAAAAGTATTTAAATTGTATTCGAAAATGCGCATATTAAAATGTAAAGTTTTCACTTTAATATTCAAAGTGTTAACATTCATAATTTACATTTTAAAGTGTAAACTTTAAAATTAAATATTTTTCAATACGGCTGGTTTTCATACATGAAAATTTTTAATTTTAAAGTCCCTTGTACTGGATTTAAAGTGAAATTAAAGTGTCTCTTTTCTGAGTGTAGAAACAATTTCTCTCAGGGCCGATTTTCCAATTTGTAATACAACCCAAATGTCCGTACCATTTTAATAGAAAAAGTAATAATATTGAAGATCCAGCATGTTTCACGATTTTAGTTACAACTTTTTGCTTGAAACCAATTTTTATACCCTCCACCTCCAGGATGGGGGTATACTAACTTTGTCATTCCGTTTGTAACACATTGAAATATCGACCTGAGACCCTATAAAGTATATATATTCTTAATCGTCATAAAATTCTAAGACGATCTAGCCATGTCCGTCCGTCTGTTGAAAGCGCGCTAGCATCTAAACGAAAGGAGCTAGAACGTTCAAATTTTCCATAAATGCGTCTTATAGTCGTAGATCGGTTGGGATTGAAATGGGGCGAAATCGGCCCAAAGGGTCCCTCATAAGGACTAAAAATACCCATAATAATCCCTAATATTTTAGCGTATTTAAGAATGTTTTTTGAATATTTCTGTTTCTATTTGCTTGATATTTGGTATGCGCATTCCCCCTACAGCAAAAACGTGCACCATAAAGTGATTCTTATTTGTAGCGGGTGAAATGGGGCAAAAAGGGATAAAAATGGTACATATTAAACGACAACAGCTAGAAACACGAAATTCGGTGTGTACATTCCTCTAACTGCGTAGAGACATAATATAAAAGCATTTTTTTTCCAAATTCGTACTTTTAAGGAGTAAAATGGGAATAGAGGGATAAAAATGGTACCAACCAAATGGCTGTACCTAGAATAATGAAATTCGGTGTATACATTCCTCTGATTGCATAGACAAGTAAAATAAACGGATTTTTTATAATTCGTACTTTTTGGGGTTAAACTGAAAAAATGGGATAAAAATAGTACCAACCAAAAGGCCGCAGCTAGAGTCATGCAATTCGGAGTATACATTCCTCTGACTGCGTAGACACGAAAAATAAACAGATTTTTCGAAATTCGTACTTTCAATGGATACAATGGTACAGGGGGATAAAAATAGTACCAACTAAACGACTACAGCTAGAATGATGAAATTCTAATTGATTCAAATAAAGAGACTTTAGATAGCCGTACTCTTAAGGGGGTAAATATGGTACCAACCAAATGGTCGCAGCTGGAATCATGGAATTCGGTGTATACATTCCTCTGACTGTATAGACACGCAAAATAAACAGATTTTTCCAAATTCGTACTTTTACTTTTAACCTACGTGAAATTAACGCTGAAATTAAACTTATATACGGATGATCGGAATACTCTGAAATTTGATGTTCGGCAATGTTTTTATAGTTATTGCATTCACCTAAAATATGGGCTTTCATGCATATGGAGAGGACTCCGATTGTTAAAAAATTTAACATGAGGATAATGGAAATTTACTCATCTTTCTATATGCCTACCAACTTTTTAGAAGAAAATAAGTAAATTGTGTTTTGGAACTAAAAAATCGGACTTTTTGCACTATATGTCTGCTAAATCAGGTATTTTGGTTTTTTGGGCATATTTCCGACAAATGAACTCCGATTGTTATAAATTTAGCATGAGGATAAATGAAATTTACTCAGCTTTTTATCTGCGTACCTACTTTTCAGAGTTTAATTAGACAAAAATGACTAAATTGCGTTTTGGAACTAAAAAATCGGACTTTTTGCACTAAATGTATCCTGTCTTCCAAGGATGCAATTTCCTGCATGCTCTACAAGTGCGGGGATCCCTTCAACCTTTCCAAATATGTATATACTTCGTTAAAGGCTTTTGAAGGAAAAAAAGTTGTGTTGGTTCAAAGTCAGACATTTGTTCAAAAAACACATTTTTAAAATATTTATTACAAACAAACTATATTTGGCACAAACATAATTTTGGCGTCATAATAAAGCTAAGAAACTACAATTTCTAATAAAAAAGATCTTAGTGCAAAATCTCTTCAAATGTGTGAGAAACAGTTCGACAAAGTCAAAAAAAGAAATTACGTTTTTTTAATTTTCAAAATCTGAAAAACTTGAAAATCTGTAATACAAAAAAATTAAAATTTGTTCTTCGCATTATAACAAACACGTAAAAATATGTTAAAAAGAAACATAAACACAAAAAAAAAATAAAAATTTAAATTTTCTTTAAAATCGAAAAATACTAAAAGTAGTCAACTTTGGGCCGATTTCTAAAATATATCTGATTTCCCGATTTTTAATGATAATATCGTTGTCTAATTTTGATTTTTACAGAACTCAAAAATGTCTACTAGAACAAAAGTTATTGAATTTTGGCCGATGGATTTTGATTCTGAACCACTGTGCCGCGTAGCTATCGAGCAATCAGACGCTCATGATGTTCTGGGCATGACATGTATTTGAAGTGTCGAAAGAAGCACTCAAGTACCTACACCTTTTCAAGATTATAATCAGAAAATACAAATTTATATTGAGAAATGTAAATTCACAGTATGAACATTCTAGGAATAATGGGGAAATCCAAATTCATAATGAGAAAATATATATTCATAATGAATTTACCTTTTTCATTATCAATTTGCAGTGCTCATTATTAATTCATATTCCTATTATGAATTTACATATTCTAATATAAATTACATTTTCTCTCTATAAACATGATAAGGTGTAATCTTTCTAAAGCGATGTAAGAAATATTTCACTCCTTCTCAATATCTACACCACCTACATCAGACCAAAGATAGAATACAACTCTCGTATATAGTCAGGTGCTGCAAGATCATCCTCGGAGGAAGCGCTAGGTAATTCAATTCTAATGAGAAACTCTTACCCGTTTGTTTGGACAGTTGGTCGTACTACTCACTGCAGATTATATTTCTTCGATCGCATTGCATTTATAGGAGACCCCCCCTGAGTGTTAATTCAAACAAGTAAAAACGGCGTTAAGTTCGACCGGGCCGAACTCTATTTACCCTCCACCTCAGATTGCATTCCAATTTAATTTTTTTAATATAGCCAAACTAAAACAATTAAAAACATTGAAAAAATAATTTTATAAATAAATATATAATTTTTATTGTTTCGAGGCAAGGCTACCAATACGATTATACTACTTCAAGTCAAATCAGAAAGTAAATATAAGACAACAATCTTCAATAAAAGCTTAAATACCATAACTATTGGTAGATAGTTGGTGCTACAGTTGGTTGTATGTCCATCCTATTTTAATTCCAAAGTACAAATTTTGAAAATCCATTATCTCTCACGTACACAGTGCAAGATAACCTATATTCATGATTCAGTCAATTTTTGCCGTAAAAGTAAAAAATCCGAATTTCATGACTCTAGCTCCGGTCATTTGGTTAGTACAATTTGTATCCCCTTTTTCCATGTTAACCCCTAAAAGTCGATTTTCGAAAAATCTACGCAATCAGAGGTATGTAGACACCGAATTTCATTATTCTAGGTGCAGCCGTTTGCTTGGTACCATTTTTATCCCTCTTTTCCCATTTTACCCTTAAAAGTACGAATTGGGAAAAAATACTTTTATATTATGTATCTACTCAATTAGAGGACTGTACATTAGAGCGTACCAGGTTACAAGTTCGAATATGAAGTATTATTGAAAGGTAGTTTCAAAAAAATTTTTTTTTATTTTTTTATGCCGAACGTAGGGGTCGCGCTTTTACATTTTTCTATATAACTTCTGCATTTATAAACGGATTTTAAAGTGTGATACATCGATGTTTTTGTCTCGACGAGGCCGATTTTTTTGTCTTTGAAGCCATTGAGCTCAAGCATGATTCATGATTTTATGCGAGCTTTAATTTTCTGATATTACAGTGGTACATTAGGGTAGTAGCAACTGAGATATGATGGGTAAGTACCAGAAGGGGGTGTTTGAGCTCAATGACTTCAATCGACGAGGCCGATTTTTTTGTCTTTGATTTTCAATAATACTTCATATTCGAAGGTGTACGGCGAACTTTTTTTTTTTTGAGGTACGCCCTACTGTACATACTGGATTTCGTGTTTCTAGCTGTTGTCGTTTGATAGGTACCATTTGTATTCCTTTTTGCCCCTACGAATAAGAATCCTATATAAACCCCACTTTCGAAGTGTTTCAGGTGAAAGCCTTACTAGTATGTGTATATGCAGGTATAGTTACCCAGCAATACTTCTGCCGTGGTAGTCTGCAGCCAAGTAATAAATGTCATCATGCCATTTGTAAATAAATTTGCATTCTATTAAATATAGATGCAAAATGATCTTGAGCCTGGACAATATCCCAGTTCAAATCAAATATTTCTTACAGACCAAAAAATACAAACGAAAAACTAAAACAAATGAGTATTGGCACGGCAGAAGTATTGCTGGGTAACTATACCTGCATATACACATACTTACATATGCAACTCAATGAGATGCTTTTAAGATGGCATGTGTACTTTATTACTTGGTGCGATTTTTTAAACGCAAATTCGGCAAGTGAGGTGTGCTTCTCGTTCGTTTGTGAGAATCATTTCCTTAAGAGGCGGGTTTGATGTTGAACAGCCACTTGAAAAAACCTTTGACAGGGTCGAAATCATGATAGTGGTAGTCTGTACCCAAGAAATAGATGTCACCATGCCATTTGTAAATACATTTGCATTCTATTAAATATAGATGCAAAATGGTCTTGAGCCAGGACAATATTTTAGTTTAATTTAATTCAATCTTTTTTAAAACTTACGTCTCTCAACAATTCTCTGCGCAATTCAGCTTCATCGAAATCTGAATTCAATGATGTGTGTTCGGTATCGTAGCCAGCATCATTGGTACCCTGTTGGTCAAGAAAAAAATATTTACATTTAATTAATTACAACAAACTTAATAATAAACATTCAATACTTACGTAACGTGGTTGCGTTTGTGATATCGAACCGATGGAGACCAATGAGCCTGCTATCGTTGAAATATGTTCAATTTCGGCCAATGTCTCCTGTTGGCTACTGCCGCCATGACCATCAACCATCATGGTGGTGGTTTCGATGGCACGAGCGGTCCACATCACGAACAGTCTAACCCTTTGCTGGTCACTACGAAATGCTATCTAGCCCAGTGTCGCAGTGGGAAACAAGTGGCTGCGCTAAATATGAGTTCCATTCATGCGTTTGTGGTGATGATGAGGATGACGATGATGTTTTCAGTATGTCTCCCTCAGTGTGGGTGAAGATTTAAACAGCGATACATATCGGACGTACTTTCTTAACTGTAAAAAAAGTAAAATGTATATTTCTTTATCTTTTCTTTTCACAATATAAATAAAAAAATATGAGCAAACTGGAACTTTCGATAGATATATAGATTATTTGTCCAGCAAACATATAATTTATTTTATAACATAACACATTGACGCTAAACGTCAAGTTTTTTTCTGCTTTTCATTTGACATTTCTCAATTTCAGACTAAATCAATTTGAACCATGGAAATTATGCCTCAGAGTCATCGAAAATTTGGACCGCCGTGGTCGCGGCGGCCATTTGACCGATATTTTGTTCCATACATAATTGAACCTACCAATATTAATTATCATAACAAAAGGAAATGACAATAATTTGTGTTTTATTCAAAATCAACATTGGCTCTTAAAATTTAACCACCCTTATATTTATATATATTCTGGGTCGTGGTAAAATTCTAGGACGTCCGCCTGTCTGTTGAAAGCGCGCTAGTCGTCGAACGAAATGAGCCGGGAGGTTCAAATTTTCCCTAAACGTGTTGCATGACGGTTGGGATTGCAAGTGGGCGAAATCAGCATGGAGGGAAAAAATTTGGCCTAATAAGGGCAGAAAATACTCCCTATTTGAATTATTTAAGTTTTTTTTTTGAGAATTTTTGTTCTATATGCACTTGAAATTTGTTGTGTGCATTCCTCTTGTAACATGAAAGCACCAGAAAGTAAATAAAAGATTTAGAGGCACAAAAGGGGATAAAAATGGTCCGAATGAATCGACAACAGCAAGAACATGAAATTTGGAGTGTGCATTACCCTAATTAGCTATCGTAGACAGCTGAAATAGAAGGATTTTTCAATATTCGTACTTTTAAGGGATACAATTGGAAAAGAGGGATAAAATGATACCAACCAAACCGCAGAAGTTGAAATCACAAAATTTGGTGTATGCATTCATCTGGCTGTGAAGAATCGAAACAAAAACGAATTTTTCAAAATGTTTACTTTAAGGCGGAAAATGGGTTGGAGGGGGTTAAAAATGGTACAAACCAAACCTCTGCAGCTGTAATAAAGAAGTTTGGTGTGATTGTAGGTGCGAAAAATAAAGATAGCTTTCGATATTCATTCCTTTAGAATCAAAACGGGACAAATTTGATACCAAGTAAACGACTGTAGCTAGAATCATGAAATCCAGTGTTTACACACGTCTGTCTGTGTATTATGAGTAGGGTTTGGGGTTTCCCGGACTTTTTTCATTTCCCGGGAAAACGGGAATGAAAAGTTTCATTTCCGGGAATACCGGGAATTCCCGGGAAAAACGTAATTTATTTTCGGTATGTCCAATATGGTTTGAAACAACAATATTTAGTAACGGATGTGCTTTTTAAAAATACTGTCATATTACAAATTAAAAGCGAATGTGTTTGTCAAAATATTTTACATTTTACAAATATTTTATTCTAGACTAATTGTCGTCATAAAATTGGACATTTAAATCATAGGCACAAGTGTCTGACAACAATAACTCGTATGGCTGAGAACGTCTTTAATTTAGAAGATTCATTCGTCTAGAGACGAAAATATTTAGCAGCAACGGGGGAAATATTCTAAACTGTAAAAGCAATAGAAACATTATAAAAAATTAATATTAATTAAATAAATTCATAAAAAATTAAAACATTGAAATAGTCCAGTCATTAGTTCTTACAGAAGGTCATTTAAATATACCGTAGGATATACATATTTCTATTTCTCTCGAAAGTTTCCAGGTGAACAATTTTAATGTTTCCTTATTTTTATACCATTCCTTACTGGCTTCATATGTAAAAAAATTCTTCATTAAGAATATTTTCACCTTTTATCTCATAGATTCTTCTGGTAAAACAAGAAATTTAAAGTTAAACCAGATAGCACGAGGGGTTAAGTTTTGACCCTATGTCAGCCATAGTATTGTCAGTATGATATTTTCGATTTATAAAGGGTGATTGTTTAGCTATTATCTTTTTGGCAACACTGGTTTAAACATCTGACGCACGTTTCGTGTTTTTAATTTAACCATGAATCGTCTTACAAACGACCAACGCTTGCAAATTATTGAATTTTATTATCAAAATGCGTGCTCTGTTAAGAAAGTTCGTCGCGCGCTTCTTCCATTTTATGGTCAGTTTAATCGACCCACTGAAGCGGTTATTCGGGCTATTGTGACTAAATTTCGCACCAAATTTACATTGTTGGACATTAAACCACCAACACGTCTACGTAGAGTGCGAACTGAAGAAAATATCGCAGCTGTATCGGCCAGTGTTAATGATGACCATCAATTATCGATTCGTCGCCGTTCGCAGCAATTGGGCCTCTGTTACTCAAAAACGTGGAAATGCCAAAATTGGACTAAGCGGATGGACCATCTGAGGCGCAGTCAAGGTCAACATTTGCATGAAATAACCTTTAAATATTAAATTATATGGACCGTACTATCGATTCAAAAAAAGATTTCATGCATTTTTCTGAATTTTATGTGTTCTTTTTTTTTGGAAAAACTTTCCTATAGCTTTTAAAAAATCACCCTTTATTAAAAATCCTGCAAATATCCTAATAAAAAGTGTGTATTCCCCTAGCTAGCAAAAAATAGCGACTTAGCGAATTTAAAAAGTTTAATATGATGTAAAGTAATGTTCATTACTATTGTCAATAATTAAATATATAAAATATAATTAAATATATAAAAAATAATTTCCCAATTGTACAGTAAAATAATAATAAAAATAATAAAAAAAATAATCAATAAAATATTTTTTAATATTTCCCGTATTCCCGGGAAATTTAATTTTTTTTCCCGGGAATTCCCGTCCAAATTTTTCCGGGAATTCCCGGGAAAAACGATTCGGGAATTCCCGGACCCCAAACCCTAATTATGAGTATTTCTCCAAATTCGTACTTTTAGGGTCCAAATGAAAAACTGGTACCAAGCAAACAGCTATATTTAAATTCATGAAATTAGATGTGTACAATCCTATGTGGGCGCGAAACTTAGTGGATCTTTAAAATTTGTACAAAATAACACAGTCACTTGGTCTGTAGCTGAAAATGCTTCTCCCTAATGACGCCCGACAATCACCTAATATTCAGGGCCGTGCGCAGGGGGGGGGAGATTGGGTGTTCAAACCCCCCCCCAGAGAGGTTTCGAACATATACTTTTTAAAACCTTCTAGACTTTCAGAAGCAATAAATGTAGAATTTGTAAGGTCTTTTTAAAATAACTCGTCTGAAATGGTAATTTTGCAGTAAAATCGTGAAAACACGAAAATTACATAAAAAATCGAGGACACTTTCTTGAATTGCGGACAAAGGTTATGAAAAATACAAACAAACTAAACGAATAGTGCCAATTTCAAGATTGTGTAATGCTAACTATATCTTATGAACTTTTAATTGTGTACTATAATAAAAGTTTGGAAATTTAATAACAAAATATGTTAGTAATTTTAAAGAAGTGTAGATAAGAATCATAATGAAATCTAAAAACATTCTTAATAAAAGCAAATAATTTGCTTGATGTTTGTAGAGCGCTAAGATGTAACATTTGCGATGCGACATTTTTATGGAGCTGTATCTAAATCTGAACCGATGTATCCTATTTTCATCACAGATACAACAACAACGGTTTTTGTTACTTCTAATGTTTTGGGAGTTTGCAATGATAATACAAATCCATTTCGACAAACGAAGAAAACTGTTTGATATAAGCATATTTCTCATTGTTCATTTACAACAAGTGATGACATGTTTACCACAAACGAACTAATTTTTCCCACAAAGGAAACTTAAAAACTATGTTCAGATGTCTAAAATTTTGTTTCTGCGTAATGCATTTTTTTATTTTAAAATCTACTTTGGAGTTGCGAAACAATAAGAAATACGCTTTAACTTACTCAAATTTTTGTTATATTTCACTTGTGTCTTTTTTACATATGTAACAAGTATTATTCAAAAGAGAAACAACAAATTCAGTAACTTGGATTTACGTAGGAAGACGAAACTCTAAAATAACAATTATTTGTTTTTGGAATTAAAATGTCTTTCTTCTTGCATTTTATCGAGTACAAAAAACTGTTATAAAAATGAAGAAATATTTCCAAATATTTTTTATTTAATAGGAATATACCATACCCATACTTTGCCAAAAAGCATATTCAATTTTCTACGTTTATCAACGAAAAAATGCGGGCCTGAAGGGTTAACCGCCGAGGAATTTAATCGTTTTTTTTGTGTAAATCGAGGGCTTATATTCAAAAGTGGCTATGAACCATTTTCTCTATAATTTTCAGATTTGGATGTCATCTGCCATATAAATTTGGAAAAGAATTTTTTTCTAAAGACATTTTTTTTAATTTTCTGAGTTGGCTATCCACTCACACGTTAGTTTGAGACTGCATAAGTGGCTATGAACATAAAAATAATAGAAATAAAATAGTTCAACAATGGAGCAGCATAAAACCGAAGGTTATAATTCGCTACAACGATTTTGTTTAAAACATTTTTCTAGATTTAGGGCATATCGTGCTATCAAATTCCATCATTTCGCGTTAATAGCATTTTGATTCCACATATTTCCCGCGAAAATGAAAATTTTCAAAAAATATCCAATTTGTATTTTTCGTTTACCGTGCCCTACCGTGCCCTACACTTTTTCTAAGACTAATTCTAAGACGATCTAGCCATGTCCGTCCGTCCGTCTGTTGAAAGCACGCTAGCTTCTAAACGAAAGGTGCTAGGACGTCCAAATTTTCCATAAATGCGTCTTATACTCGTAGATCGGTTGGGATTGAAACGGGGCGAAACCGGCCCAAAGAGAAAACTTTTTCCCTCACAAGGACTAAAAATACCCATTCGGTGTGTACATTCCTCTAATTGAGTAGATAAATAGTATAAAAGTATTTTTTCAAATTCGTACTTTTAAGGGGTGAAATGGGAATAGAGGAATAAAAATGGTACCAACCAAACGACTGTATCTAAAATAATGAAATTCGGTGTATACATTCCTCTGATTGCATAGACAAGTAAAATACACGGATTTTTCAAAATTCGTACTTTTTGGGGTTAAAATGAAAAAAGGGGATAAAAATAACCGCAGCTAGAGTCATGAAATTCGGAGTATACATTCCTCTGACTGTGTATACACGGAAAATAAATTGATTTTTCGAAATTCGTACTTTTTGGGGTCAAAATAGAAAAAATGGGATAAAAATAGTACCAACCAAAGACCGCAACTAGAGTCATGAAATTCGAAGTATACATTCCTTTGACTACGTAGACATGAAAAATAAAAGATTTTTTTCCAAATTCGAACTTTCAAGGGATACAATGGGTACGGGGGATAAAAATGGTACCAACCAAACGGCTGTACCTAGAATAATGAAATTCGGTGTATACATTCCTCTGATTGCATAATACAAGGAAAATAAACTTATTTTTCGAAATTCGTACTTTTTGGGGTTAAAATGGAAAAAGGGGATACAAATAGTACCAACCAAATGAACGCAGCTAGAGTCATGAAATTCGGAGTATACATTCCTCTGACTGCGTAGACACGGAAAATAAACGGATTTTTCGAAATTCGTACTTTCAAGGGATACAATGGTACAGAGGGATAAAAATAGTACCAACTAAACGACTACAGCTAGAATGATGAAATTCTAATTGCGTAGTAACGTCAAGGGGGTAAAAATGGTACCAACCAAATGGTCGCAGCTGGAATTATGGAATTCGGTGTATACATTCCTCTGCCTGCATAGACACGCAAAATAAAAAGTTTTTTCCAAATTCGTACCTTTTCTATTACGGCAAAAATTGGTTGAATCATGAAGTTAGGTTATTTTGCACTATGTACGTCTGATAATGGATTTTCAAAATTTGTCCTTTTGGAATTAAAATAGAAAGGAAATACAACCAACTGTAGCACCCACTATCTACCAATATTTATGATATTTAAGCTTTTTGAAAATATAAATATAAGAATATTTATTTTTTGATTTTAAATAAATAATGGTTTCAAATAATTAAAATATTATATTTATTTATAAAAATATTTTTTCAATATTTGTATTTGTTTTGGTTTGCCTATATTAAAAAATTTATATTTTCCTGTAATATTACTGCACTTCTACGAAAACCGACAACCTCTGTGGAATGCAATCCATGGTGGAGGGTATATAACGTCGTTTTTACTTGTTTGTAAAAACACTGTAAAATATTTGAATTTGAAGATCCCACACTAAAAGCGATATTTTTTTAATGAGAAAAGAGATATTAACCTTTTAAATATAGCAGTTTGTCAATAAAAAATGTTCAAAAAAACTTAATTTTAATTTTTTTAATTAATCTCCATTTTTTGGCGATTTCAACCCTCTGTGTGACGTCTAGTTTTGTGCAACCACAAAATGTTTTGGACATTTTGAGTTCTTAAGGAAAGGAAGGAAAATTTTAAAACAACTTTATTTGATAATTTAGTCAGGATAATTATCCAGTGTCTGTGGAATTTATGATTATGGTGCAAAACAGCAACATAAATTATTTTTTAAATAACATTTATATTGCAGTTGGCGACGTTTTTTGTTGTGCCGGCTTAAATAAAAACATCCCTATTATATCTATTTCGATGATGCGCCTGAAAGTATGCAAACATTTTCAAACAGGCAAACAAACATTTCTCATCCAGTGTTGCCCACCCCAAGCATTAAAATTCCCAAAAATATTTGAAAATCGCCTTGAAAAACTACAAACAAAAATTTATGAGTCGTTGGACGAATCCATTAAATATAGGGTCCGCCAAATAACTTTTTTTTGAAAATGGTATAAAAAAACTACTACTGAATATTTTCTCAAATTTCTTTTTTTATTTGAAAGTACAATCCTTCCGGTTAATAATGGACAATAATTTCATTCAAATGGTGCCTCGGGCACCCCACAAATAATAGTCCAACCGTTGAATAGTTGAAAAAACGTTAGATGGCGGACCCTATATTATATAGCCAAAGGCTTCACGCTTTACAGTCTTCGATGGGACTTAAAGACTTTCTCCTCTGGGGTATGTCCACTTTATTCTAACGTTGATATACGAGCAGGTCAAACATAATACTACATATTTTTACTTCGCCTACTTTTATTAAATCTGTATAATAAGCATCGATAACAAAAACCTAAATATAAATAATGTACAGTTTTTCCTATTAAATGTTTGTATTAAAAACGCGTTAAGACCTTGTCGAATCTTATATACCCAGATTGGAGGCTGTGTAATTATGATATTTTTTGTTATTATATTTATATTTTAAATAAATTTAAAGACCACTCCCGGGATATGCAACAAAAAAGTGGATTTAAGACACCAATCTTTAAGAAACTGTTCATAAATTTGGGGTTTTTCAGTCCTTATTAGGAAAAAAGTTTTATCCGTCTCAGCCAATTTTACCACTTTTACAATACCAACTATCCACATAGTCAGAGGAGCCTACACACTGAATTTCGTGATTCCAGCTTTAGGTTTGGTAGGTTTTAGCCCTTTTTCCATTTTGATCCTAAAAGTGCGATTTTGGATTTTTTGCTTTTCCTGTCTACGCAGTCAAATTTCACGATTTTTACTTCAACAGTTTGGTTTTATCTCTTAATAGTACGAATTTAGAAATATCCATTTTTACAAGTCTATACAATTAGAGTTATATACAAACCGAATGTCATGATTCTAGCTGATGCCGTTTCATTGTTACCATTTGTATCCGTTTTCGGTCCATTTCTGTCCCTAAAAGTTTGAATTTTGAAAAAAAAAAAATGTTTTGGTTCACGCTACAAGCGGAATGTATATATCAAATTTGAATATGCTTTAATACTTCATTAATTTCAGTTCTTGTTACAGAAAAAAATTCCGATTTCGCCATTTTTCATTCCCCACCGATCTGCTACCATTAGAGACACATATGTGGAATATTTGCATATCCTATCTCATTTTCTTTGCAAGATACCGTGCTTTCAACAAGCAGACGGATAGACATGACTAGATCGTCCTAGAATTTTGCGACGGCCCAGAATATTTGTCGATTTCTAATAGGTACTTGACAACTTTGAATTTAGCCGTTACTTCCTTTTTTAGTAAACTCAACATTTACACGAACGAACAACGTATATTATAAACAAGTAAGGAAAGGCTATAGTCGGCGGGACCGACTATATAATACCCTACACCACTCCCTGCGTTTGTAGCTCGCTTTTATTACTAAACCCAGGTGTTTCATGGGAACAATTTTATGTAGTTCATATAAATTATACAGTATACTATAATATCATCTTTAGTCATATTTAACAAATATGGTAAATAATTGATCCAATTTTCCGGCAGACAAATACAAATTATACAGTAGTAATAGGATGAATCGGACCGAAAGGAGGCCTGTAACAACACTGGTTCAAAACATGGGCCTATATATTTCGTATTCACGGTAGATATTCATAGTTGAAATATATCATGATCCGATGTAAGACGTAGTTTCTAGAGCTGTATTAGAGTAGAATGGGGGCCCCATTTGGGATATTCCAAAGTGTGGAATAATATAATCTGCAAAATTTGAAAAAAATCCAATGTAAAATTTGCGTAAATTTGGGTAAAAATTAAAATGGGGCCATTTGTAAGGGCTGTACATTAAAAAATGGTTCCACATAGATCACTTTCAAAGTAGGTATTCTTAGTTGAAATATGACATGATATGCAAAATTATATCGAGATCTAATGCACAATGTGGGTTCTAGAGATGTAATAGAGTAGAATGATGGCACAAGTTGTTTGGGGGATATACCAATATATGGACCCATATATTTGACTTTCATAATATGTCTTCTTAGTTTAAATATAATACAAAATGCAAAATTTGATAAGCTTCCGATGTAAATTGTGGGTCCTAGAGGGGTAATAAAAAAACGGCGCCCACTTGTAAGGGCGCTACATTGAGAAGTGGGCCTTTATTGATCACTTTCAAAGCAGGTGTTCTTTATTGAAATATAACATGATCTGAAAAATTGTATCAAGTTCCAATGTAAGATGTGGGTTCTGGAGCGATAATAGTGTAAATTGGGGGCCCATTTGTATGGGGGCTATACCAAAACATTGACCTATATAGCTGGCTATCAAAATACGTGTTTCTAGTATAAATATAACATTGTGTGGAAAATTTGATCAAAATCCGATGTAAAATTTGCATTTTAGAGCAGTAATACTGTAAATCGGATGTACATTTGTATGGGGGCTATATCAAAACATAGACCCATGTGGTCCACTGAGCTATTTCTAGTTCAAATATAAATCGATCCTGAAAATTTGGTCATGATCCCATGTAAAATGTGTATTCTAGAGCAGTAAAAATTATAAAATTATAGAGATATTTGTATGGAGGCTATATCTAAATCTGAACCGATTTTCTCTAAATCCAATACCAATTGTCCTTTGCCAAAAAAGTAACTTTTGCCAAATTTCATGACAATCGGACCACAATTGCCACCTGTAGAGTGCGAACAAGCTTAGATGGACAGCAGACGGACTGACGGACAGACAGACATCGTTAAATCGATTCAGCTGGTGATCCGTATATTTAAAGGTGGGTCTAGCTCAATTATTTCTTGGTGTTACAAACATTTGGCGCGAAACGAACTTATAATATCCTAGTCCACGAAGTGGTGTAGGGTATAAAAATGTAGAAGATGTGCCTTGATGATGAATTTCATCGCAAAATCATCTTCAGTGACGAAGCTCTTTTTGGCTCAATGGGTTCGTCAATAAGCAAAATATGCGTTATTGGTTTGGTGAAAATCCACATGTGCTTCATCAATCACCACTTCATCCATTATCGCGCCATGATTACCGATTATTTTTGGCCCGAATTGGAAAACATGGACTTGGACGACATGTGATTTCAACAGGTCGATGCCACAAACCACACAGCACACGTTACAATCGATTTAGTGTTCATATATATAATATATATAAAAAACAATAGTAATTATTGATTGATATTTTTTTTAACCTCGCCAGTAAATAAAAAATATAAATTTACGACTTTTCAGAACAAAGGCGAAATCGAGATTAATAACTGTGTTATTTTAGCACTTCAAATATTTTTCCGTTTTTGTAAACTATTTTTTTAATAAGGCTGTTTTTCTTTAAGCCGGGATAACAAGCTGCGATAATAAATACGATAATTAAAATTTATTTTATTTATTTTTTGCTCAAAATAAAAAATTATTTTTTCACTTTGTCGCCAACTACAATATAAATATTTGTATCAAAACAAATTTTCAAATTTTTTGGAATTAGCCTCGATAACCATAAATTTTACTTATACTGGATAATTATCCAGGCTAAGTCCAATATTTTAATATAAAATATTTTTTTTTCAAAAATTGTTTTCATACACACTTTTATATTGCTTTTGGCGATAATTTTAAAAAATAAATTTTTATTTTGAGTGAATTTTTAACTTTTTATTTAGGTTTTTCTTACGCAGCTTAGTTATCCAGTCTTAAAGAAAAAGAGCCTTAATATTCCTCTAAACATCATCAAGAAAAAATATAAACAAGGTTTTAAATTTCCCGCAAAAAATTAAAATCCCCAAGAAAAGAGCAATTACTCACCAATTGGCATCTCTGCCAACTAAAAATAGAACACACACTGCTCACAGTTCAACAGAAGAAGAAGAAGAAAAATGCTCACAAGAAAAATTCCGCTAATATGCAATGTGTGGTTAGTTTGCCAGCACAACGGTTTGTCGGTGTGTAGTACAGAGTGGAAGGACGAGCAAGCAAGCAAAGCGTTTTATTCTTGTGTCGGATTTGTCGGTTCAAATCCCAGCGCAAACGACGATATTCGAGAGAAGTTTTTATTTGAAATACCGATACAGATTTAGCCGCCCTCAAATGTTCATTAATGAAGTTGTTTTCGATTCTTTGAATCTTCTTCAAGACAATACAGGGGCCATATAGAAAATTCCGTTTAATCATAGGCTTACGGACTTTCAATGCCGTAGCTTATTTCATGCCCGGAAAATACTTTTTTAATATATTGTTTATGCCCATTTTGCACGAAGCTAGGACAAGGAAGACAAAGTTGGCAATATAATGAATCTTGAGTTATTTCTTATACCCTCCGGCACTGGACGGCGAGCATATTTAATTTGTCATTCCTTTTGTGACACCTTAAATATTCATTGGATATCCAATAATGAATTTGTAACCTGTTCTGAGTTTCAAGTCGATTTGAATACAACAACTTTTGAATTACACTTGAAAATGGTGTAGAAACACCTATGCTGAAAGTGGGTAATATCGGTTCAGATTCATATAAAGCCTCAATACAAATGTTGCTTCCAAATGTTTGGCCAAACTACCTATAAACATACATGGTGAAAGCGGGTCACATCATCTCAGGTTTCAATAAACCCCCATACAAATGTCCTTTCAGATTTAACATTTGTTGTCAAACACATACATTTACAGGATACAAAAATCCTTCCCGATTTCACTTTTTTACCGATTGAAATTGAAATGGGATAGAAAGTGGAGGGTATCATATAGTCGGCTCCGCCCGACTTTAGCCTTTCCTTACTTCTTATACCCTAAACCACTTCGTGGGCTAGTTTATTATAAGTTAGTTTCGCGCCAAATGTTTGTAACACCAAGAAATAATCGAGCTAGACCCACCTTTAAGTATACCGATCGGCTTAGAATCACCAGCTGAGTCGATTTAACGATGTCTGTCTGTCCGTCCGTCCGTCTGCTTTCCATCTAAGCTTGTTCGCACTCTACAGGTCGCAATTGTTGTCCGATTGTCATGAAACTTGGCAGAAGTTATTTTTTCTGGCCAAGGACCATCCGTATTCGGAGCAAAGCGATTCAGATTTAGATATAGCTCCCATACAAATGTCGCTCCCGATTTGACTTTTTCCGCCCTATAAAGCACATATAGTACCCGATTTTCTTCAAATTTGGCTTAACACCTTATAATCGAACTAGAAACATCTATGCTGAAAATGGGTAAGATCGGTTCAGATTTAGATATAGCCCCCATACAAATGTCGCTCCCGATTTCACTTTTTCCGCTTCAGAAACCACATATTGTACCCGATTTTCTTTAAAATTGGCACAACATTTTATAATCGAACTAGAAACACCTATGCTGAAAATGGGTAAGATCGGTTCAGATTTAGATATAGCCCCCATACAAATGTCGCTCCCGATTTCACTTTTTCCGCTTTAGAAACCACATATTGTACCCGATTTTCTTTAAATTTGGCACAACATTTTATAATCGAACTAGAAACACCTATGCTGAAAGTGGGTAAGATCGGTTCAGATTTAGATATAGTCCCCATACAAATGTCGCTCCCGATTTCACTTTTTCCGCTTTAGAAACCACATATTGTACCCGATTTTATTTAAAATTGGTACAACATTTTATAATAGAACTAGAAACACCTATGCTGAAAGTGGGTAAGATCGGTTCAGATTTAGATATAGCCCCCATACAAATGTCGCTCCCGATTTCACTTTTTCCGCTTTAGAAACCACATATTGTACCCGATTTTCTTTAAAATTGACACAACATCTAAAAATCCAACTAAGAAAAACCTATGGTTCTTGATCAATTTTTCCATATCATGTTGTATTTACTTTACTCGGAATATGAGCTGAAAATTTGGATCAATTACTTTATTATTTACCATATTCATTAAATTTGACTAAAGGTGAATTGATAGTAACTGTATAATTTATATGAACTACATAAAATTGCTCCCATGTAATACCTGGGTTTAGTAATCAAAGCGATGTATATATGCAGGGAGTGGTGTAGGGTATAATATAGTCGGCCCCGTCCGACTTTAGCCTTTCCTTACTTGTTTTTGCTTATGTTAATATCTTAATTAACAGCATCATTCTTTAACAGACTGTAAAATCTTCAGCAATGTAAATGCTAAACTGCTGTAATAGCAGAAATGCTGATAGTCAGTAGACACTCGCTGCTGTTAATAACAGACTTTTTTCTTTAACGATTCAAACGACTGAGAACATTGAGGAGGAGGATTAGAGTGTCGCACATCTGCTATGGCTAGAGGACCTTTACTAACACTGGGTTCTCTTTAGTTCGAAGGCTTGGGCGTCTTGATTAGCATAGATGATGACTCTGGTTGGTCCGATTAGTGTATATAGCACACCGGATGACTCTCGACAAATTTTCTTACCTAGTCATCAACCATTGGAAAACACCCACACACAGAAATACTAAAACACACCTCCATACTCTCCTGCCCCCATATCCCTTTCAATATCCCCTTACTTCCTTCACGTCTCATCTATCATCTAACACCAATCACTCCTTCCTAAATCCCATCACTCCCTATCCCTCTCCTATACTTTCAGGAAACTAAAGGATTTGCACAATGGACCCAACTGGGTCTCCGAGTGTTCAGAATGCAGGAGTATTCTGGTCCTTAAAACCAAACCATATAGCACAATTTTGGAATACCGTGATTTTATCGCGAGATTTTCAACGTCAAAAAATATTTGTACATACATAGCAAATAATTTTAAAATGTGTTGCATTTTTTGAAAATTGTAGCAAATTCAAACTCAAAACAAGACAAAAAAGTGGGAAATTCGGAACAGAATTTTGTAAAATTACAGGTTTACTTTGAAATTTCTTGGCACAATAGTAAAGAAAAGGCACAAAAAAGAAATATTCATTCGTTAAATTAGAAATATTCATTCGTTTAAATTAGAAACAAGTAAGGAAAGGCTAAAGTCGGACGGGGCCGACTATATAATACCCTACACCGCTCCCAGCATATATACATCGCTTTGATTACTAAACCCAGGTATTACATGGGAACAATTTTATGTAGTTCATATAAATTATACAGGTAATTATATGGTAAATAATAAAGTAATTGATCCAAATTTTCAGCACATATTCCGAGTAAAGTAAATACAACATGATATGGAAAAATTGATCAAGATCCATAGGTTTTTTTAGTTGGATTTTTAGATGTTGTGCCAATTTTAAAGAAAATCGGGTACAATATGTGGTTTCTAAAGCGGAAAAAGTGAAATCGGGAGCGACATTTGTATGGGGGCTATATCTAAATCTGAATCGATCTTACCCACTTTCAGCATAGGTGTTTCTAGTTCGATTATAAGGTGTTAAGCCAAATTTGAAGAAAATCGGGTACTATATGTGCTTTATAGGGCGGAAAAAGTCAAATCGGGAGCGACATTTGTATGGGGGCTATATCTAAATCTGAACCGATTTGCTCCAAATTCAATAGCGATGGTCCTTGTCCAGAAAAAATAACTTCTGCCAAGTTTCATGACAATCGGACAACAATTGCGACCTGTAGAGTGCGAACAAGCTTAGATGGACAGCAGACGGACGGACAGACAGACATCGTTAAATCGACTCAGCTGGTGATTCTAAGCCGATCGGTATACTTAAAGGTGGGTCTAGCTCGATTATTTCTTGGTGTTACAAACATTTGGCGCGAAACTAACTTATAATACCATTTTGACATTTCTTTCTCTATCCACCGCAAACTAATATGACACGACTCCCAAAACAAATTTGGTTGCGGCGCCAAAGAATTGCAGCAACATAGACGTGGAGAGTGTGTAACATTGCCACAAAGTAAAATTCCCTCTCCAAACAACATACTTCATTACCACTATGACACTGTATAATTACGTCAATAACGAACATTCCATTAATGAAAAGTTTCATTACATTAGCACAACCTGCTTCATTAGTATAATGACAATGTTTCATAGTAGTAATGCCGCTTTACATTAATCTAATCCTTCATTGATTGTTAATTTAATGATATATTTTACGTTGAATCAATCAAGCTATACGTTGGGCCTAAAATAATCACATTGGGGGAACGAAGCTTCTTCATTCAGTGTAGTATATTTAAGAAAGCTACGAGCTATATTTCTCGTATAACTCCAACCATGTTGTGCTTAAGGACCTGAATCGTCTGTCAGTTATTCGCATAACATCGATATTTCAGGAAACCCTATTTGCAAAAAAAAGATAACGGCTTCAAATCAAATTTAAAAGGAAGTCACAAATAGGCCATCTCTTAAATTTCTCTTTTTCTAAAAAAAATATTTTTGATTTTTCGTCAATCCTGTTCAGTTGTCTAACTGATGCCGTTTCGCGCTTAACAGACGACTTGGCAAATAAAATATCTCTGATGTTTATATGTGGCACGTTCCGTATCCCGCGTATGCGAGCATTTTCGTAACGTAAATAAACGAATGAGATGACATAAATTTATCTCCGAGGAGTAGATGGAGATTCAAGAACATCAAGGAGTAATTTATGATATCCTTGTTGGGTATCAAAATGCAATTGTGCCATTTGTTTACATTTATCCGTTTGTTACGATTCTCAAAATCAAAACACAGAAAAAAATAATTACCGGTATTTGACAGTTGTATCCTGGAGTATTGTGCTGCAATGCGCAGAATCCGGCTCTCACGGCTCTCGTATCCTTTTATGTTGCTTTTTGAAATTCTAAACTTGATTCAATGGAGGTTTCTTTGATATTTTGATATTATTTTTATTTCTTTTTTTTCAAAAAATATTTTGGAAATATTCCTCCAAAAGATATGAAAATGAAAACTGTTGGAGGATTTTGAAATTGATTTCTCACAGATTCACTTGTTTCACCCCACTGGGTGTACCGCTAATAGCACGTATAGCCTATAAAGGATATTAAGAGTACATTGACCGTTGTGGATTAAATACACGCGATTCCTGGCAACATAGCACAGTCCACCTTGTCCAAGAGTCTTTTTCCGAAACGATATGAGGAATTAAAATTATTATTATTAATAGAAAATGACTTTCATGTGGAATTAAACAAATATTTATGAAAAATGTCACTTATTCACACTCGCACTCCCCCACCGGACCGATAAGCGACAAACTGACAACTAACGAGGAGGATATATACATAGATAGATGTATGTAAGTGCTAGCAGCAACATAAGAATAGTGTGGCGAGACATGTCTTGCTACCATCGTAGCCCATAGTATCTAGTATAGGGGTTGTTGTTGCCGCAACAGAACAGCCAGAGCACACCACACACACACTCACTCACTCACACGCCATGCCACATTTTGTAGCAGAAACGAAAACATAAACAACAACCGGCGATTATACACAACACAACACGGCTCAATGGCAGAAAACATGCCAAATTGGATGGGGGGTTGTTGTACGCTTTCGCCCTGCTACCACTGCCACTTCCAAAGGTCTCTTAAATGGAGCCCGAACTACCGCTGTCGCCGCTGATTAAAGGGATGGCGATGGTGATAAAGCACACACAGCCAGGCAACACTCACCACGACCACCGAGAGTGGGTGGTTGTTATTTACGTTTTGAAACAACGTGCTAGCCAAGACTCGAAGTTCCTCTCACGGCACATGCGCGCACATCCGCACTCATATGTACATGTGTGGTGCATAAGGACACACATACATATGTATGTCTACAAACATATGCAGATTGTATTGCAATTTCTGCAGCGGATATTTGCGGTTCACATTCCATTGTGGTCCTCAGAAAGCTTAGGGTAGTACCTTGAAGCACACATAATCCTTATATCGGCATTAGGGATGTCGATCGGAGTGGGATTTTAAAAAATCCAGCAATAGCGCAATATTTACATGAAAATATGAACCAATGTTCCTGATTTGAAATACAACGTGATCTGAAAATTTTGAACTATGTCCGGTATCTGTATTATCTGAGGGACATATATCTAAACATGGATCCTCATGTTCCACTTTCACCAAAGGTGTACCCACACTGAAAGATTTATCTTCATAATATTTATGATTTTGTCATAACCTCTTATTGTTTGGATGCACTCAGAGAAAAGTGAACTCTATAATGAGTCAAAATGAACTAAAATTTAGGAAAACTGAACTTCGTATAGTGAATTGAACTTCCTCATGTCAAGTTCAAACTTTTCCTTGAAAGTAGTACATGCTTTGAACTTGATTCTAGTTCAATTTTTTTCAAACCAAGTAAATATATACTCAAACTTAAGAAAATTGCAGTAAATTTTTCCTCAAACCAAGTACAAGTCGGAATACTGTGGAATTTGGCAATGCTTTTATAGAGGTTACATTCCCAAGGAATATGGGCAATATTGCCACACCCCTTGTGGTACCTCCCACACAAAGTGGCATACGTTTTGGTTACAATAAAACCGATATAACATCCATGCGGATAGTCAAAATCTCATAGTACCTTCAACATAAATTAGCCTGCCCCTATAACTTCCGTATATATGTTCTCTGAGAGTGAGGGTATATATAAGTCGGTTTAGCCGACTGAAGCTTACTTACTTGTTATACCCTCCACCTCCAGGATGGGGGTATACTAACTTTGTCATTCCGTTTGTAACACCTTGAAATATCGACCTGAGACCCTATAAAGTATATATATTCTTGATCGTCATAAAATTCTAAGACGATCTAGCCATGTCCGTCCGTCCGTCCGTCTGTTGAAAGCACGCTAGCATCTAAACGAAAGAAGCTAGAACGTTCAAATTTTCCATAAATGCGTCTTATAGTCGTAGATCGGTTGGGATGGGGCGAAATCGGCCCAAAGGGAAAAATTTTTCCCTCACAAGGACTAAAAATACACATAATAATCCCTAATATTTTAGCGTATATAAGCATGTTTTTTGAATATGTCTGTTTATATTTGCTTGATATTTGGTATGCGCATTCCCTTTATAGCACAAACATGCACCATAAAGTGATTCTTATTTGTAGGGGGTGAAATGGGGCAAAAGAGGGATAAAAATGGTACATATTAAACGACAACAGCTAGAAACACTCTAACACTCTCATTCCTCTAATTGAGTAGATACACAATATAAAAGTATTTTTTCCAAATTCGTTCTTTTAAGGGGTAAAATAGGAATAGAGGGATGAAAATGGTACCAACCAAACGACTGTACCTAGAATAATGAAATTCGGTGTATACATTCCTCTTTGATAAGTAAAATACACTGATTTTTCAAAATTCGTACTTTTTGGGGTTAAAATGAAAAAAGGGGATAAAAATAGTACCAATCTAACGACCGCAGCTAGAGTCATGAAATTCGGAGTATACATTCCTCTGAGTGTGTAGAAACGGAAAATAAACAGATTTTTCGAAATTCGTACTTTTTGGGGTTAAAATGAAAAAAGGGGATAAAAATAGTACCAATCAAATGACCGCAGCTAGAGTCATGAAATTCGGAATATACATTCCTCTGACTGCGTAGACACGGAAAATAGACGAATTTTTAGAAATTAGTACTTTCAAAGTATACAATGGTACAGAGGGATAAAAATAGTACCAACTAAACGGCTACAGCTAGAATGATGAAATTCTAATTGCGTAGAAACGTCAAGGGGGTAAAAATGGTACCAACCAAATGGGCGCAGCTGGAATCATGGAATTCGGTGTATACATTCCTCTGACTGCATAGACACGCAAAATAAAAAGTTTTTTTTTTCAAATTCGTACTTTTTCTGTTAACGCAAAAATTGGTTGGTTAGTTAGGTTATTTTGCACTATGTACGTCTGTTAATGGATTTTCAAAATTTGTACTTTTGGAATTAAAATAAAATGGAATACAACCACCCACTATCTACCAATATTTATGGCTTTGAAAATATAAATATAATAATATAAATATAATAATATTATAGTTGACGTATTGGTAGCATTACCTTATAAGCGTGGTTTGAAATAATTAAAATATTATATTTATTTATAAAATTAATTTTTCAATATTTGTATTTGTTTTGGATTGGCTATATTAAAAAAAATATATTTTCCTGTAATATTACTGCACTTCTACGAAAACCGACAACCTTTGTGGAATGCATTCCACGGTGGAAGGTATATAAAGTTCGGCCCGGCCGAACTTAACGCCGTTTTTACTTGTTTCTTACTCAAATCAAGTAAATATTTACTTAAACTGAAGACAATTTTGCTGATTTTTTTTCCCAAAACATGTAAATATGTACAAAAAAATTTTACTTGGTAGTGAACTTAAAATAAGTTCAATTTTACTAAAAAGAATCCAAAGAAATGATTTTGCTTCAGAGTGTACAAAACTGATACAAAAAAGAACAACATGAAATATTTCTCAAAAGTTTCATGATACCTCTGCCTCTAAAGAATTGAGCTATTACTTCACGATTGTTGCAAAGGCAAGAAGATAGGCGTCTTCAAAGTGGTTGTTTAGAACAATACTTTAAGAAATAAATCTCTGCAAACGAACGAGAATTGCTTCTTAGATTACTATTCAAGAATTTTCTAAACAATTTCAAGTGATTTTTTATAAGTTCATTTATATCTAAATGTATGAAGAACTCGGCATAAATTCCAGTAAATACAATAACTTAATTTTAAGGAAAAGCATATTTTTAGTTAAAATTTCATAATGTTTTTTTTAATATAAAAAATTTCTTAATATTTCGGATTCAGAAAGGAATACCAAGCATCGTCCATTCGCAGAGAAATAAGAGACGAAAGTAATCCATTGAATCTGAATTCGAGTAAGTACACCAAAAATATAAAAATAAAAGAGAAGTAAAAATGGCTTTAGGGCCGAACTTTATACACCCTCCACCATGTACTGCATTCCACAGAGGGTGTCGATTTTGCAGAAGTGCAGTAACATTACTGGAAAATGTTACATTTTTAAATATAGCCAAAACAAACAAATATAAAGAAATAATTTTATAAAAAAATATAAAATTTTAATTATTTTAAACCACGCTTATATTACTTTTGCTTAATTTTCTTTTGGAATTAAAATAATAATATAATAAAATAATAGAATAAAATAATAATAATAATAATTTTATACTTTTTGAACTGACATGAAATATTATTTCGATACATATAGTATAAAAATATTGGTAGCCTTGCCTATATGTTTATCTATATATATAAAAGAGTTGCGTTACTGACTGACTGACTTATCATTGACGAGCCCCAGACCAAACAGCTGAAGCCAGGGTCATGCACTTTTCAGGGTAGTTCCGAAATATGACGTAGACGTCGACTAAGAAAGGGTTTTACGAAATTCGTACTTTTAAGGGGTATAATGGGACAAAAAGGGATAAACATCGAACCTTCGCCCTGACTAAACGGCAGTAGCTAGAAACATGAAATTCGGTGTGTTCCTTGCATTGACCATGCAGACGAGCTACAAATAGAGATTTTTTCGAAATTTTTACTTTTAAGAGAGGATAAAAATGGTACCAATTTAAGAATTGCAGCTAGAATCGTGAAAATCGGTATTTACATTTCTCTGATAACGTAGTCTTGCAATATAAATTGATTTTTCGAAATTTGTACTTATAAGATTTGAGCGGGACAAAGAGGGATAAAAATGGTACCTACTAAAGTATTGCAGCTATAGTCGTGAAATTTGGTACGTAAATTCCTCTCACCTCATAGAAGCGGAATTTAAATGCATTTTGTACTTTTAAGGGTTGCGCGGGACAAAAAGGGATAAAAATGGTACCAACTAAAGTATCGCAGCTAGAATCTTGAAGTTTGATGTGTAAGTTCTTCTGACCATGTAGAAGCGCAGTATTATTGGATTTTTCGAAATTTGTACTTATAAGAGGTGAGCGGGACAAAAGGGATAAAAATAGTACCAAGTAAATTATTATAGCAAGAATCGTGACATTTGGTATGTAAATTCCTCTGGCCATGTATAAGCGCATTAAAATTGGATTTTTCAAAATTTGTACTTTTAAGGGTTACGAGGGACAAAAAGGAATAATAATGGTACTAATTTAAGTATTGCAGCTATAGTCGTGAAATTTGGTGTGTAAATTCCTATGTCAAGGTAGAAGCGGATATCCTAATGGATTTTTTTTTTCGAAATTTATACCTATAAGGTGTGAGCGGGACAAAAAGGGATAAAAATAGTACCAACTAAAATATTGCTGCTATAGTCGTGAAATTTGGTGCGTAAATTCCTCTGACAACTTAGACTTGCAACATAAATGGATTTTTCGAAATTTGTACTTTAAGGGGAGAGCAGGACCAAAAGGGATGAAAATGGTACCAACTTTAGGATTACAGCTAGAATCATGAAATTTAGTATGTATATTCCTCTGACCATGTAGAAGCGCCATCAAAATGTATTATTTTTCGAATAAAAGGCTCTGCGGTTGTAATATTTTGTTAAAAACTGGGTAGAAAATGATATATATATATATATATACGAAGGGAGTTCAGCTAAAACAGTGCACATTGACAAGCACATTTCTTTGACTGTATATGAGTGCTATGTTTCCAATTTACTATTTGAGAAAAGAAAATCAAATAAATACTATCCTAAAACAGAGACGGGTAAAGCTAATTACAAATACCTGGCTTTTTCGCGTGCGAAGCAGCGGCTTCTGCTAGTACTATATATATGTATATCGAAATAATACTTCACGCAGTCGCATGAATGTATACACCGAATTCCATGATTCTAGCTGCGGTCATTTGGTTGGTACAATTTGTATCCCCTTTTTCATTTTACCCCCCTAAAAGTACGAACTGCGAAGTGCGTGCCTACGCAATCACAGGAATGTATACAAAGAATTTCATTATTCTAGGTACAGCCGTTTAGTTGGTACTAAACGGTGCTAGAATTTTATGACGATCAAGAATATATATACTTTATAGGGTCTCAGGTCAAGATTTCAATGTGTTAAAAACGGAAAGACAAAGTTAATATATTCCTATCCTGGAGGTGGAGGATATAAAAATAAACACCGCATATTTAAAAGGCGTTTTAGGCTTTCAGAAGAAGCATTTAACTACCCAGTCAGAAAAACACACACAGAAAAGCATTCTCAAAGCGTACGTATGTCAAGAATAAAGCGCTCTGACCGATTTACGGTCGTGGGATAGTATTTTAGGACGTTTTAAAGTGTCATCGAAATAATCTTTGAAGTGCTTTGCAAATGAATAAGTGAGTGATCTGAAAGCCCCAAAATGATAACACCAATTTCCGGTCGTAGTATGGTATTTAAGAACGGTTTGAAAACGTTTTCAAAATAACCCTTAATGATTATATGACCACATTCTGCTAGAGAATTCCTAACAGAATTTGTTTTGGAATCAAACACTTTATATGACAAAGACATACATTTAAAATGTTTTTTAATGTTTTTATTTAAATGACATTCATTTAAAGTTTAAAATATTGGTGGTTTTTTGTGATATGCCAGCTCGAGCTTTCATTAAATGCTGCGTTATAAAGGGAGAAACAGTGAAGAGAACTCGCATTTTTAAAGAAATTTCCTGTGGAGAATGACCTCTGCAGTCATTGAAAGAAAAAACAAATCCAGAACATCACTTAACCATCTCCTGCCCGAATTTTCTTTTTAATAAATATATAAAATTTACTATGATTTTTGATGAAGTATGAGTTTAAATATGATTTCTATAGATTTTGAGGGTTCTAATTCATACAGGACATGAGTAACAGGATGTTTCTTAAAATCCTTATACTGCAGATATCGGTTAAATATAAACAATATTTTGAAATGTTTCTTCATTTTAAAAATCTTTATTATGTATCACTTCGTTTTCCTTGTACTCGAAGAAATCCTATAAAAATTAGAAATACTATAAAATGTGATTTTAAAAATTTTATAGGATGTTGCCTATAGGCAACATTGGGCACGAGAGGGTTAACAAAAGAAAACAGCCCATTCCTAGATATTGTTTGATCTTTGATCTAGTCAAATTTGTAATTCTTGATGAAATGCATATCTTATACCTCGGCATTAGCCAACATTTGCTTCAAAAACTGAGTTGTCAAATTGGAAGATTTTTCATTTCATTTTATGAACGATTCTCTGTCCACTTGTCAACATGTGTTTCACCAATATTACAACTAGCCACTACACTAAATCTGAAACAACTAACCTAAGTCGACTTAGCATATTTATACACTCCACGAGAGTATTATGTCTTTGTGCATTTGTTTGTAACACCCAAAAGGAAGCGAGATAGACCCATTGTTATTGTTATATTGTAATCACGATGCAGGTCACAATTGTAGCTAGAACCAAATGAAACTTTGCACAACGAAGTTTTTCGGGATAAGGACGAACGCTATTTAATTTGAAGAAAATCGGTTCAGATTTAGATATAGCCCCCATACGAATTTCACTCCCTATTTGACTTTTTTCACTCTAGATACCACATATTTTAAAAAATTTTCTTCAAATTTGGCAAAACATCTTATATTTCAAGCAGAAACACCTGTGGTGAAAATGTGTCAGATCGGTTTAGATTTATATATAGCTCCCATACAAATTTCGCTCCCAATTTGAGTTTTTCCGCTCTAGAAACAACATATTTTATCAGATTGTCTTCAAATGTGGCAAAATATCTTATATTTCTACTAGAAACACCCATGGTGAAAATGGGTCAGATCAGTTCAGATTTATATATAGCCCACACAAATTTCACTCCCGATTTGACTTTTTTCGCCCCAGAAACCACGTATTTTCACTGAATTTCTTCAAATTGAGCATAACACGTTATACTGAAGTGGAACTGGAAGAACCTATTGTGAAAGTGGGTTACTTCATTCCATGTTTGGATATAGCCCCGATGCAAATATTTTTTTTTTCACTTTTTTACCGAATTGAATTGTATTCGAATAGAAAGTGGAGTGTATCATATAGTCGGCCCCGCCCGACTTTAGCCTTTCCTTACTTGTTTTAACTTCTTCACGTTCTTAGATTCTACGATCTTTAACGTAAATTCTCTGAAATTTTGGTAACACTGTCCAATAAATAAGACTAAGATCTACGCAGATGCTCTATTGTAAGCATCTGCGTAGATAATTTTTGTAGAGTAAACTTATATTCCTGTTTGTCTGAGTAAAATAAGGATAAATGCTGGATGTAAAGTCAAAAATTGTGAAAAGTAACATTGTGCCTTTACCAAATGATTCCTAATGCAGTTTAAGAGTATAATTAAGGGCTTTTAAAACATGGGAAAACAATACATTACGACATAAACACACCTGACACGGAAATCCTTCCATGACTTGATTGATGGTATCTCTAGTTATGACTTCAATCCAAACATAGGACAACTTTTGAGTGGAATTTTATGTACAAATTATGTATGTGCAAAAGTCTTGACGAATTCATATGGTAGAAATGTAACGAAGAAATGTTGCGCCTACAATCTCAGATGTTGGTTCACATAATGGTGTCCTCATAGCTCAATTACACGGGAAAAACATGATTTTTAGAGGTGTTTTCAGGAGCGTATAGCTCAAAGATGGCTTGACCCAGTGACGAAATATTTTGCAGATCATCATTAAATAATCCAATCTTAATTTCTGGGGGTGAACGCTGCTATTTATATTCGTGACCTATCCTAGTGTACATGCATGCGTACATGGACTTAAAAACTGTCCGCATCAACTGGATTTTTCTGTAAAGAACTTAGGTTGTATGAACCTGTTCCACAGGCTGGGAAGTGATATGGAGTTCAGCCGTTTACATCATCCAGATCTGAGTTGTGTCAGGGCCACATACTCCTCCTGACGTACCTCTGTGGTTTGGCCGATGACACACCAGGAGAAACATCTTTTTGAGTAGTTCAGTGTGATTTCACGGGCAGGATCTTTGTTTCCTCGTACGGATTATCGGTACGAGGATTTGAGGACATTGTACTTTATTGCATGTGACAGTGGTATGCGCCAATATCACCCATGTAAGTCATGTTACCTCAAGTAAGTCATGGCCCCAGGCGGGTACAGAACTGTCATCCGCATATGAGATGTTTAGAAAGGTAGAAGTTGAACAAAACCAGGAAGATGACTCCATCCAGGGGGACTCCTTGTTTCACTCTTTGCGATACGAATCACCATGCGTTGGAACTTTCCTCTGCTTAACCATAATAAATAAATCAATAAACTGCCGGACAAAGTGGCTAGCACACCGCCTGCTTTCCGATACGATGTTGTTATTGAAGAATATAGCGACCCAATCTTCTCTTATTGCTTGGATTGGAGAGATACTTAATCGTTGTCCATAATTTGTTCGCTTCTGAGGTTAGGATGTAGTCATTCAGTCAATTCAACCATTTATTCCCCTACCAAATTGCAGATCTTAAATTCTGGGATCGACGGAGTTTGATAGGCGGATCTCCTCAGCATGGAAATTTGTTCCCACCACCGGAATTCTACCGGTGGTGATTAAACGGGCGGCTGCTGTAATGACGCAATACACGCAATACCTTCTCCAGCAACACATTATGTTGTCTGACTGACATCATCCTGGTCTCCTTATGGAGCTGAGCCACATTCATCATCTGAACACAATTCGCGTTGTTTGCTAATTTCTACATTGCGTACTGCTTAGATATAAGGCCCATACTGGGTCGGCATAATTAAGGATGGAGCTGCGATTGATTTGTACTTCGCTATCAGGGTCTCCTTATCTTTGCGCCAGGATGTGGCTGGCAGTGCATTCAGGACCTTATTCCTAACTTTCACTTCACTGTTTGATATAGGTGTGTAACGAGATGTAGAGACGGTTCTCAAAGACTACCCCAAGTACCATACGCCTGCTTTCGATGTCAAGTTCCAAAGTGACTTCTCTAATCTAGGAAGTGAGCACAGTAGACTTTGCAGTGGATAATTCAAGATTACAACCCCGAAAGAAGTTTGTGATGGTGGTAGGTAGTTAAAAATCCTTGCACTTACATTGTCAGCGGCAATGTCTGAGGAGATGATGGAACAATCATCGGCGTACGGCACCACCGAAACATCTGCTGGAGGACCTGAGAGTCTGGCAAGATAGATGTTAAATAAAATGGGCGAAAGGACACCGCCTTATGAAACACACATTTTAATAATGCGGAATTTGTATGTTTGGCCTCGGAATTCAATGAAGCCTTAAGATAATTGATATCATTTGGAAGGCGAATTTCATGAATCAGAAATCAGCATGGAATGGTCGACCATTTTCCTTCTTATTAAAAAATCGCCGCAAACTTTAATCGTCTATTTCCCCCATAAGTTTCTGAAAACCTGTCCCTTTCTTTCCTCTCACTTCAATAATAAAAAATAGCCATGAAAATTATATCAGTTTTAATAACATTTCTTTTATATAACTTAATATATACATAGTTATGGTTGTATGAGTGTAGAGGGGGCGGGGGGGGAGGAAGGGGCGTGGGTATGTATGTATGTTTATATTATAATTATGTATATGTATTTCATTTATTTTATGTTTCAAGTCAAAGATGAATATTATCGTTTTTAATAATTTATTATAAATCTATGTATGTATATTATCTCTCATATGTTTTAATATTTATTTATTAAAAAATAAACGAACAAAAATTAATTCCGGAAGAAGCCAGAGTAAAAACAATTAAATATTGATAACAATGCAAAATTTCTAGTTGCGATGCTGTGGGGAAGGGGGATTCATTCTTTCTTTTCAAAAGAGCGCGGGCGTTTCATATAACTTATGGTTGATTCCTTAGCTAAAGTATTCGTTCACTAACATACAACACGGGCATTTCCCATAATGTTATAATTATTTTGTTTTGTTTTCTCTTTTTTTAGTTTTTTTTTACAAGTTAAACTTCATTTATTTGCAAACACAAGAGCAAGAACTAATGAAGGAAATGGTTTTAAAGTCAATAGCAGCGCTTAACGAAACGGGTAAGAGAACGAATTAATCTTAAAGTTTGATAAATATTTTACGTGTATGCATTATATACCACTACGTTCTGTGAAACGCGCGTTTATATTCTATACTACAATCAATCGCTTGCTCACTGAAAGTATTTTAAAAATATATTTATAGAGAGAGAGACAGATAAACAGGCGCAATAATTCAACCTTCGAGCATGGGACGAGGACATTTGTTGCACTGATCGATTACCATGCGTGCTATTTCCTTGATATCCTCGTAGGGGCTCGGGTGTTCTATGAGTTCTGTGAGAATCTGTATGCCGTTCTCTTGTTCAACAAGCTGGCAATATTTATCGGGATATACCTAGATGCAAGGAGATGGGAAGAATATTTAGTTAAAAATTTGTTCGGCACGAAAAGTCAATCAATCACTGGAACATACTTGTGTTAGGTTTGCCAAAGCCCATACGGCCCAATGTTGGCACTGTGGAGTTTCGTAACAACGTACCAGCCCCAGAATAGGCTCGAAACTGCGATAGTTTATGTTGCGATCACTTTTAATATCCCACCGGATTATCGCATTGACCATACTAATTAGGACATCATCGCGAGAGGGTTCTTTAATAGTCCACGCTTCTGGACCATCTGAAGCTATATGTGCCAGCACACCAGCTGCATTGTAACTTACCTAAGGGAGAAAATAATGAGAATGATTTAATACAACTACAACTAAATAACATGTATACGATATGTGTGTATATCTTTTCTGAGTCATTTCGTGACACATCTGGCACCTTTTTGCGTCACTATTTATTTGTTAGAACGTACACAACTAGCCAAAGAGGGAATGCAAATTAACAGAAACACGTGCAAGTTTCCAAGTACGTGTAAATGCGTTTTAGGAACATAACACTATACAAGTGTAAAACAAAATGTTGTAAGTTACTGTCTTCTTATTGTCTGAAATATAAGTTAGATCGCGGAAAAGTTGCAAAACAAAAATGCATACAAATCATGTATTATACAAGCGACATTGGTTCTTAATTAGCCGGAAAATACAAAACAAAAATGTCATGCATATCTCCCTTAAAATTGAAAAATTTGCAAAAGAAATATCCAATTTATATTTTTTGTTTACCGTACTCTACCGAAATATCCATGTTTTTTGTCGGAAAAAATCGATCTTCCATAACACATGGACGATTTTTATCCCTAATATTTTGTGTATAAGCTGGCGTGTAATTTTGCTATTTAAACTTTTACAACTTTGGTGAGATTTGCCGACAATTTTTTTCTTTCTTGATTTTCTCATAAAGAAAGAAGTTAGAGGGATAAGATCTTCCACAAAAATGATTCTCATAAAATTCCACAATATACATAGTTCCGACAATATTTCCGAATTTTCTAAGACAGTAACTTACAACATTTTTATACACTCCACGAGAGTATTATGTCTTTGTGCATTTGTTTGTAACACCCAAAAGGAAGAGAGATAGACCCATTGTTAATTATACCGATCGACTTAGAATCACTTTTTGAATCGATTTAGTAATGTCCGTCTGTCTGTCTGTCTGTCCGTCCATCTATTCTTGTAATCACGATACAGGTCGCAATTGTAGACAGAACCAAATGAAACTTTGCACAACGAAGTTTTTCGGGATAAGAACGAACGCTATTTAATTTAAAGAAACTCGGTTCAGATTTGGATATAGCCCCCATACGAATTTCACTCCCGATTTGACTCTTTTCACTCTAGATACCACATATTTTAACAGATTTTCTTCAAAATTTGCAAAACATCTTATAGTTCAACTAGAAACACCTGTGGTAAAAATGGGTCAGATCGGTTCAGATTTATGTATAGCTCCCATACAAATTTCGCTCCCGATTTGACTTGTTCCGCTCTAAAAACCACATATTGTATCAGATTGTCTTCAGATTTGGCAAAACATCTTATATTTAAGCTAGGAACACCTATGATGAAAGTAGGTCAGATCGGTTTAGATTTATATATAGCTCCCATTACAATTTCGCTCCCGATTTGACTTTTCCTGCCTAAGAACCACATATTTTAATAGATCGTCTTCAAATTAGGCGAAATATCTTATATTTGTTTTATAAACAGCCATAGTGCAAATGGGTCAGATCGGTTCAGATTTATATATAGCTGCCACCCAAATTTCACTCTCGATTTCACTTTTTCCTCTCTATAAACCACATATTTTAAGATATCTTTTTCAAATCTTTCAAAATATCTTATATTGCAACTAGAAACAGCCATGGTAAAAATGGATCAGATCGGTTCAGATTTATATATAGCTCCCATACAAATTTCGCTCCCGATTTGACTTTTTCCGCTCACATATTGTATCAGATTGTCTTCAGATTTGGCAAAACATCTTATATTTCAACTAGAAACACCCATGGTGAAAATGGGTCAGATCGGTTCAGATTTACATATAGATCCAATGCAAATTTCGCTCCCAGATAGACTTTTTCGCCCCAGATACCACGAATTTTCAGCGAATTTCTTTGAAGTGAGCATAACACGTTATATTTGAACTGGAAGAACTTATTTTGAAAGTTAGTCACTTTATTCCATGTTTGGATATAGCCCCGATACAAATATTCTTTTCGATTTGACAAATTGGACCAGGTCATATTAACCTGTGATTAGGAAACATACAAAAATTCTTCCCGTTTTCTCTTTTTACCGAGTTGAATTGTATTCGGATAGAAAGTGGAGTGTATCATATAGTCGGCCCCGCCTGACTTTAGCCTTTCCTTACTTGTTTTTACTTAGTATAATGCTCCCTTTGACCAAAAAAATGGTTCTAGAATGTGAGGATGACTATGTGAATTCAAATATATTTCATAAAATTGTCGTGAGGACTAGGGGCGTATTCCTCCATAAAACTGTGTATAATTTAAAAGCCTGTCCTGGCTCAAGAGAATTTTTCATATATATTTTATAGAATGCAAATTTATTTATAAATGGCATGGTGACATTATAACTTGGCTGCACACTATCACTATCATGATTTGTGGCCTCTGACAACCTTCTTTACAAAAGAGAACAGTTAAATTCACATCATGACTATAGGAAAAAGATTAATGCTAAATATTAACTACTCAATTCTTACAAAATATACATCCGATTATCTTCTTTATAAACAACTGAATAATATGAATACCATTGTCGTTACAATACGATTTTTCTTGATACTTTTCAAAACACTTTTTTTCGAACTGTTTGAATTTCGCCATTTTTAATAAAAGAAGACTAAAATTTGGCGAGGATGTGTATTTTGGTGTAATGCACTAATACCAATCAAAAACTCAAAATTGGATTTTTGTGTTTTTTGGATCTTTTGCATTCCTGGAGACGTTTTATAAAACTTTTATTTTCTGAAAATATTTCCAAAAAACATGTTTCCTAATTTTTTGGCGAATGTTAAATAACTGTTTCTATATGAAAGTGAAATAAGCAATATTTGTAGGATAACTTTATTTTGGAATTCTAACCAAAAGAATTTAGAATTCTATAAAAAACGTTAAATATATTTTTTGAGTTTAAACACCGAAAAACTCAGATCTTCGACAAAATGGTTGTGCTATAGAAATAAAAATTAATTTCATTGGGTTTGGCATAGAATAACTTATGTAAACAACAGAAAGCACCGATAGGACATTTGACTAGTTCGGTTATGATTCCGAAATTAAGTTTTAGTCTATGAAAACCTGTCTTATGCCATTGATGTAGAATTTTATATTCTTGAATCCATTTCAACCCTCCGGGCGCTCCAGAAGTTTCATGATGTTTTAGTTTTTACTCTAAATTTAACCCCTTGAGAATAAACAATTCAAGATTTTCAATCCACACTAGTGTATACAATTTCATATTTTTTTAAAATCGGGAAATGCAGAAGTACAAATTTGCAAACTTCCATTAAAAGCAGAGAATCGAAGAAAAATTTCTATTCCGTGGAATTAGTCATTTGTGTTTTTTCAGCTTCGAAAAAAGCAAAAATCTCAATCTTTAACACGTAAGTTTTGCACTAAGAGCGACAACTGATAACGTCCTAAATATTATAAACTAAAGTGATAACTTACGGCAAAACGCTGTAAACTATCTTAGTCATTTTAGTAGTAGGAGATATTGTTAAGGCGTTTTTTTTCAACATTTTCCAAAATTTACTAAATAAATATGCAAAATTCATTACCGACGAATTTCAAGGAAATATATTTTTAGAGCGCCAGGGATTATTGCTATTGTGCTTTCTGTATTTCGAAAAGTTTTGTAACGACTATGTAAAATTTCACAAGAACATTTTACAATGAAAGAGTATTTTTTGCCCTCTTCACTATTTATCTTCAGCCAAAAAATCGAAGAGATATTTCTTTGGTTTCTGCTGAAAATAAAAGGAAAGGGTAAATATTCTTCACACTCAATCACATTACAATGTTTTTATTACCAAACCTAGATGACTAAAAATGTTAGTGACAATGTCATACAACATTGTCCACTGCGTAGTGTGTGATCAGAGGCGCACACACCATACACATTTACCGTTGCCCAGCAAACCCACTCAACTGATCTCCCAGGTCCCTATGGAGACCCTGAAGAAGCAGAAGATATTTTTTGGATTGACGCTTTACTCTTATTATCTATATACATCAATGATCTCACACACGTTTCATGAACATGAATGAAAATTTGAAAAAGTCTATTATCCTAGAGAAAGAAAGTAGATAAGTTAAAAAACTTTTGTTTAATTACCTCAATACCATCACTTTCCGATAATAATAATTCAGCGAAAACTTCAATAAATTTTTGTGTCATTAATTTCGGTCTCAACCATTTAACCTCTGCGACATTGCCCAACAAGCCCATCATGTTCCTTAACAGCTCGTCGCGTTCCCTAAATGCCTACGAAGCATAACGCAGAATAAAAGAAGCAGAAAACAAAAAGTGAATTTCTAAATTCAACGGAGAAGACATGAACTGTAACATGGAGCAAAATACTTACACAATTACTTACATTTAAACATCGCAGAAAATACTCCATACCACGGCCGTCCAAAAATCTCTTACAATTAATAGCAGTCTCATCAGTTACATTCCACATTGTTGACCATGCCACCTCCATGACATCATCAAATACCGAACGTGTTAAACGATCTTTAATTAAGCTTAGCATAGTCTACAAATACAATACACAATAATCAATATCCATGACGGCAGAAAGAAGCCTTCAACAACACTTACATTAACAACTCCAAGTTCACCCAAAAACAATTTCTGACGTCCTTCCACTTGACAAGCTAATGTATTCAGTAAATATATAGCTATCCTTTGTACAAAACCTTCCTGCTCCGTTTTTGAAACTCCATGTAATAGTATTTTAATGAGACGTTCATATTCAAATAGCTTTAAATTGGAATTGGAATGAAAAATAGTTGGAATTTATAAAGATAAAAAATATAACAACCCACCACATCGTTGGGCATTTGAAATTGCGTTAATGTTAGGTAACCATTCCGTAGCATTGTGTCATCGTTGAGGTGCACTTCCATGCCATTGAGCAATGTTCGAATTATGTGATTCCTTAGTGGTGTACCGAATTTCGAGCGATCACGTCCTTTTACAATATAAAATAATGTTGCACTATAGGGATTGTGGGAGAATTGAATATTTGGTTCAAAAATTTGATTTGGGATAACAAACCAACCTTCCGGATATTTGCATATGTTTAAATTTCAAATGTCTATCCATTGCTGTCAGTACAACATCCAAAGCTGTGTGAATGTCTTTGCAATTTTCAAAACGGAAGAGATGATATAGATCGTTGAGGACCTGAGGAGGAAGGTATCAAAATGGAAACTAATTGGAGTTAGAGCTAAACCTCTTCTACATACCCTCGTTAAGAGTACAGGTCTGTCATAGTAATACCGCGCAGCTGTTAAAATTTGATGTTCATTTGCATCACCAGCGATCTAAAACAAACAAAAGAAAAACAAAACCCATTCAGATTTAAAAATAACTCATTGAGAGTATGTCTACACCACTTACCTCAATAGCTGGTATATCGTGACGTTTGCAGGCCCAGTGTGCTGTATGATATAAACCCAAAAATTGTAAAGGACGTTGAGTTCGCGACGCCAAACCCGGTATGTCCGTATTGACTTTATAACATGATTCTTTTGTTGCCCCGCCATTTCCCGCCAAATTGTCCGTATTGACTTTATAACATGATTCTTTTGTTGCCACGCCATTTCCCGCCAAATTGGTGCCGGAAATATCCAGATGTGTCAGTTCACGCAGGTTATCCATCAGCATTTCCAATATCTGATCGGGCAAATCGTACGTACCATGGCCATTGCCCGAACTGGAAATCGATATATCCAATGTACGCAGACGTCTCAGGCAACAAATCGCATGCAATTGATTTGCAATCGGCCAGACATTGAATAGTATCAACGTGTGTAACTTAGGTAGGGTGGATAATGCCTGCAGACTAAAATTGGCTAAAATACATGAGGTCAAGTCCAAATGTGTCAGATCTCGTAGATGGGCGAATTGTAGACGATGATGCAGAATGACACCATTCAATACCAGGCGCCGTAAATGTGGGCAATTGAATTGAAAGTCAACGGGCTCCTTATCATTAGGCTCCGCATTTTGTAACATATGCGATCCAATGCCCAATTCTAGCGAGCGCAGACTTTCGCCATGCAGAGCAAGTAATTCGTGAGATTGCACGGTAACTTTATCACAATACCACATGGAGAGCGAGTATAGTTTGTGGCGCATGAGTATTTCAAGTCCTGCAAAAGAAAAGCGAATGAAAAATGTATTGAATTTAGAAAAAAAAATGCAATTGAACCGTACGACAATTTTTAAAAAAGTCGTTACACTTCAACCGGATGATATACGTATGAAAATGGAGTTAATTGGTGTTTTTAGCTTTTCATCTCCTTTTCCTGTTGCTCCTACACAGCACTACAAAGTTCCAAAGGATAATATTTTTCAAAAAAAAAGTTAAATACTTATTTGCACCCTATGATAATGGTATAAGTGTCACATTAAAGATAACTTCAAGTTGCATGCTTCCATCTGTATTAGTTTAGCTTTTACAACCATTTAAAGCCCATTCTTAGTTTATTTAGCTTAATTCATATTTTATTTTTTAAGATTTTTATTATTTTAATTTGAATTATTTATTTATTAGTTGACATTCTTCTCTTTAATTTCACACTTATATCGGTGTCGTAGGATGCGAATAATTATTTAAAATAATTTTAGAAAAATTGTATCCTTTGGAACATTGTAGTCCTTTTAAGGGCAACAGGATGAGGATATGAAAAACTAAATATACAAATTAAATCCATTTCGCCTATAGTTTCAGTCGCATATCATGCGGTTCAAGTGTTACATGGGCTGTCGGACAGTGTAATAAAATGGTTCTAAGACTACCCAAATACTACAATAAGATGTTGCAACCTCATTTCCACATAATGAGACAAGAGCTTACAAGCCGTTATAAGACAAAAAAAGAACGCTTTGGAAATGTCTATCGTAGACTGGGCTCTGACTATCCATTGAAGCCACCTCAGTCTCACAGACGAATCGAAGTAGGAAATGGAAACATGGACTGATTCTTTTACATGTAGACTCTGTTCCCTACGTTAGAATGTTAGCCATTTTTTTAGTCAACATTTTTTGGAGACTGCTCCTAAACCTCGGTTTCTATGCTTTTGCTACATTTTTACCAGTTGGGCTTATATTTCGAAATTTTTAATTTTTGGCTGATTTTTACGTCTCGGACAAAAGTTTTTTGTTGCATAGCGCTACTCTTTCACATAGAATCATTGGATTAGAAACAGCCATAAAAGAATGAGATTTTTTAAATCGTTTTGCTTTATGTATATATTTTATCTCCAAAACATGTTATTTTAAATTTTCTGTTTAGATAGCGTTTTAGGAGTATTATGTCTTTGTGCATTTGTTTGTAACATCCAAAAGAAAGATGAATGGAAGATAATTTGTTATACCGATCGACTTAAAATCACTTTATGAATCCTAAGACCATCGTTTCAAACACAGGTTGCAATTTTTGTCCTAATCTAACAACTTGGCAAAAGATGATGAAATGGTAAACCAAATTAAGCACAATTCATAATACCTGACCAATCGTAATCGGAATATTTGTGGTAGTAGGAAATAGAATACGAATATCACAATTTAAAAAATATTATTTTTTTCATGAGATACTGCACTACTACACGATGCCGATGACCTCTAATCTGCCGGTAATACTGAAGAATGTTCTCCATAGTGGAGAGTCTATGAGATTCGGTCCGGCCGAACTTTAGTTATTTAATTTAAAAATTCAAATTTATCGAATATAAAACGAATAGACATAATTAACCGTACGTATTTAATTTGTAGTGGAACACGTTTATAGCGGACAGTTTTCCCCGTCCCAATTATTTTTTCATTCTTTAATAAATTACTAAATATTTTCTATGTAAAATTTCATATCGAGGTAACTATTAGCGAAATTGAGGAAAAAAACATGGAACAGTTGACGTGGCTAACTGTTCGACTGTTACCGAAAAATGTGGATTGTGACTAAATCGCTGAACTGATACCCAGACTTTATCTTCACTCCATTACAATGTTTTGAATAAAAAAAACGAAAGAGATTGAAATGATGAAGTTGTATGGCAAACAAATGCGTATTGTCAAGGACTTGTGAAATCGTATCACCAGAATGACATAATGGAGGTGAAGAAATGCTGGGCTAAGTGTATCGAGAGAAATCTAGACAAAAATTGTATTTTCATGAATGTATATACAAAAAATACATAAAGATATAATACCAAAGTGTGCTGGAGGGTATAATAAAGTCATAATGACCTATCCCGCTGTGTGACGTTGGGTATACCATAAATATAATCCAATTTAAGGTTAATAAAATCATTACCCAGTCGATAGCATTAGATTGTGCAGTAGCACTGTTCAATGATGTTCGTTCGTACCTTTCCGCAGTGACGGCAATCGTCACTATGAGGAAAACGAATTAATGCCTTCTTATCAACGCCAGATTCTAATTAAACAAAAACCTCATCGTCATCATCAGGCAATCCATATCACCGTTATCACCTTTATTCATTTGAACACCACCGTCAATGTGTGATACTTTTAATTGAAATAGATCTAGTCGCCTTTGCTCGAATGCTACTGTTTTCTCTCATTATTGCCAATTAATTGGGAACTTACCATAATTTGTTAAATTACTATTACGCAGATGTACAACATTTAGAGACGTCCGATTTGTATCCCGAAATAAGCTTATAAATTTATCGCCGAACTTCTGATAGAACTGTTTTTGATAGGTGTCGGTGAGACGATCGCAGATATCGTTCGGTAGCACGATACCGTTACGCAAATGATACCGCTTCTCGGCATCGCTGTCGATATCCTCGTCCAAACAGCTGACGACATGGAGATTTTTGCATATGTATTGATAGACAATATCCTGGAGGGTCAAAGGATCTTCGTCCAATATACCATTTGACTTTAAACGTACTTTTCCACTCATTTCAATGTCGCACGTGCTTTGGATGTTAGTCCGAACGCCTGAAATTGTGAAGAAAAAATTAATTAGCATTTGATTTTAAGCGATTGAAGCAAATTAACGTAGGTGTGATAGTTTTCTGAGATTTTTTATATTTTTAAAAATATAACCCAACAAGCAAAACAATATGAAAACTGTGTCGAAATCGTATTGCCTTGAAGAAAAATAACTTTGCGGCAACAATCATATTCGTATTGCGGAAGTAACCTTAATGAGATAAGTTTGTGCTGCCAGGGCGATATCCCAAAGCTTCTACTTCTGGATGATAAATTGGCGATATTGCTTTTTTGATTTAAGGTCCTGTTCGAAAGATATGCATTTTTTGCCCAAAATTGTAATGAAAATTCGTGTAATTTTTACATATGTATCTCCGCATTTTGTAACTTTTCCATTTTTTAAATATTGCCCAAAGTGTCAGTATATTAAAAGTTTTTTCTTAAGATTTATAACTGCCACACAATAAAAATTCGGGATAAGAACGAACGCTATTTAATTTGAAGAAAATCGGTTCAGATTTTCTTTTCACTCTAGATATCACATATTTTAACAGATTTTCTTCAAAATTGGCAAAACATCATATAGTTCAACTAGAAACATCTGTGGTAAAAATGGGTCAGATCGGTTCAGATTTATATATAGCTCCCATACAAATTTCGCTCCCGATTTGATTTTTTCCGCTCTAGAAACGACAAATTGTATCAGATTGTCTTCAGATTTGGCAAAACATCTTATTTTTCAACTAGCAACACCTGTGGTAAAAATGTGTTAGATCGGTTCAGATTTATATATAGCTCCCATACAAATTTCGCTACCGATTTGAGTTTTTCCGCTCTAGAAACCACATATTGTATCAGATTGTCTTAAAATTTGGCAAACTATCTTATATTTCAACTAGAAACGCCCATGATGAAAATGGGTCAAATCGGTTCAGATTTATATATAGCTCCCATACAAATTTCGCTCCCAATTTGACGTTTTTCGCTCTAGATACCACATATTTTAACAGATTTTCTTCAAAATTGGCAAAACATCTTATAAAGGGTGATTTTTTAAGAGCTTGATAACTTTTTTTTAAAAAAAAAAGCATAAAATTTGCAAAATCTCATCGGTTCTTTATTTGAAACGTTAGATTGGTCCATGACATTTACTTTTTGAAGATAATTTCATTTAAATGTTGACCGCGGCTGCGTCTTAGGTGGTCCATCCGCTTAGTCCAATTTTGGCATTTCCACGTTTTTGAGTAACAGAGACCCAATTGGTGCGAACGGCGACGAATCGAAAATTGGTGGTCATCATTAACACTGGCCGATACAGCTGCGATATTTTCTTCAGTTCGCACTCTACGTAAGCGTGTTGGTGGTTTAATGTCCAACAATGTAAATTTGGTGCGAAATTTAGTCACAATAGCCCGAATAGCCGCTTCAATGGGTCGATTAAACTGACCATAAAATGGAAGCGCGCAATGAACTTTCTTAACAGAGCACGCATTTTGATAATAAAATTCAATAATTTGCAAGCGTTGTTCGTTTGTAAGACGATTCATGATGAAATGTCAAAGCATACTGAGCATCTTTCTCTTTGACACCATGTCTGAAATCCCACGTGATCTGTCAAATACTAATGCATGAAAATCCTAACCTCAAAAAAATCACTCTTTAGTTCAACTAGAAACACCTGTGGTAAAAATGGGCAAGATCGGTTCAGATTTATATATAGCTGCCACACAAATTTCTCTCCCGATTTCACTTTTTCCACTCTATAAACCACATATTTTAACAGATTTCTTTCAAATCTTTCAAAATATATTATATTTCAACTAGAAGATTTACATATAGATCCAATACAAATTTCGCTCCCGGATAGACTTTTTCCGCCCCAGAAACCACAAATTTTCTCCGAATTTCTTTGAAGTGACCACAAAACGTTATATTTGAACTGGAAGAACTTATTTTGAAAGTTAGTCACTTTATTCCATGTTTGGATATAGCCCCGATACAAATATTCTTTTCGATTTGACAAATTGGACCAGGCCATATTAGCCTATGATAAGGAAACATACAAAAATTCTTCCCGTTTTCACTTTTTACCGAGTTGAATTGTATTCGGATAGAAAGTGGAGTGTATCGTATAGTCGGCCCCGCCGACTTTAGCCTTTCCTTACTGGTTATGTCTGTTTTTGGGACTGTCAGGGTGGTGTAACCCCTTAAATTATACCAGTGCTGTTTTCGCCTTATTTCCTTTATTAATACAGTCCTCCCATATGAAAAATGTTTCTGGTTAATCAAATTGGCATTTTTGCGCTTGAGTTTGGGAAAGAAACAAATCTCGAGCCTGGAAATAAAACAAATAAAATACAGATATGTAATACAAGCTATATTATACAAAATTCTCTCTCTAATTTTGATTAGATGACTTCTCCTTGCCTCGCTTCCAAGCATTTTGAGAGCGTGTCTAATAAAAACTTCATTATTGTTTCAGCGTTATATCGTGCGAGTTCATTTTGCAGTACTAAAGGAAAATTTCATTTATAGTTTTCCAAACATTCATACGAAATATGACAACAAAATCAATTTTTTGTCAATATCGCCAGTATTTCCCTAACCACCGTTTTCATGTAGCTCCGTTAGCCTAAAGTTAGGGCTAACCGAGAGTTATAGATGTCAGTTTGTGTGAACATTGACATCTGTAACTGTTGGTTAACTCTAACGAAGCTACATGAAAACGGGCGTTAGATGAAAAAAGGAATCTATACAATTTTGACAATTTTCTAAAGAATGATAAATGGTAGATATTCATCATCTTGGAGATATGTCATCATCTATCATAGGGAAAAATTCATTTGCTTCGAAACATTGTGGACTGGGCGAACCATCCTGCGAAACCAAGTACATGTTGTCAATCTCATGCCACAAAAACTGGCTTATCATGTCTAAAAGAATAATAGGCCACTGATGTCACCGGTCCAAAATCAGCACCGAACCGGCTACGCGACGATCACGTGTGGGTTTTCCGATCCCCAGATGCGGCAGTTTTACTTATTAACATAGCCGCCATGTTGAAAATACGCTTCGTCAGAAGAGATGATTTGTCAAGCGAAATCGTTGTCCATTTGCTCTAAGCTATTCTAAGGCCCAAGCTGAGGAGCTATAACGAAGCGGATGGTCGCGTGCCATCAATTCTTGAGTTAATAGGACATTAGACTGGTGCGTGAGACATTGAGTGATCGATGCATTTACTTTGGAAGTAAGTTGACATTACCAGGGCTACTATTTATTAGGTTGGATCGCCGTCCATACAAATGGAAAACTAGTACCAGTCACCCCACGAAAATAAAGTTTGGATTGTTTAATGATGATTTGCAAAATATTTCGTTCCTAGATCAAGCCATCTGTGAAATACCCTAAAAATCATGTTTTTCCGGTGTATTTTTTTGTGTTACATTTTTTCCCAATTTTTTCTGAAATAATTGACCCTTGAAAGCACTTTATATAAGCAGTTTGATAAACTTATTGGTTGAATTATTGGACGTTTATAGCAATTTTTGTGGATTTTCATACTACTTAAAACTTTTTCGAATTAGTAGTTAGTACATTATAAAAAAAAACAAATAGCTGCAGTCAATATCTTTCGAATGATGCCTAAATGATGAACATCGGAATGAAATTGACGCCGCAGCGCTCATTTTTGCAAAAAGTGTTTGAACATTTTGGCTGTGAAAACCATCACCTGCTTTAAATTATTTCACAAAAATGGAGTCAGTGACGTCATTTTTCGTCCGTTATTCTACATTTAGGCATCATTCGATAGGTATTGATTCCTCCTATTACACCTCATTACACCTCTTACAAAATATTTCCAAGAAATATGAGTTTTTAGCTGTCACCTTGAAAACCCGAAAAAAATCAATATAAACGCTCAATAATTCTACCAATGAGTTATTCTAAGATAAGAATAAAATTTTTTATTCAAAGTGCTTCCAAAGGTCTATTAATTCAGAAAAAAAAATTGGGCAAAAATGCAACTTAAAAAAATTACACGGGAAAAACATGATTTTTAGAGGTGTTTTCAGGAGCGTTTAGCTCACAGATGGCTTGACCCAGTGACGAAATATTTTGTAGATCATCATTAAACAATCCAATCTTCATTTTTGGGGGGTGACCGCTGCAGCTTATTTTCGTGACCCATCCTACTATTTATATGTTGAGTTTTGGCAATACGAAATGTGTTTTAAAATCCAAGCTCGACCTTTTGAACAATAACATTCTTCAGAACGTCAATTTCCAATTAAGCATAACTTGTATTCTTTTAGGTGGCTTAAAAACGTGTTTTTAGAGTTTTTGGTCACAAATTATGCCATATACAACGCGAACGTGGCTCCATATAGACATTTCTTCCAACTTAAATATCTCTTAAACTAAACTGGAGGAACCCAAACGTGCAAGCACACTTCCTGCAGTTATTCGCGATCATTTCATTTAACATGACAGAGGTGACAAACTTTGGGTTACCCAGTGTCCACCATGCCTACTAGGGATCCACAATTTTACAAATCTTCTGGAAAACATCTCTGCTCTAAGCATGTGTAATTTCGTACAAATATCATTTTCCGTTCAAAAGTTACAGAATATATAAATATAAATAAAAAAACTCGAGTTGGAACTACTGTCGTATACAGAGCAAAAAAATCGTCTTAATAGAGGTGATTCGACTTTCTTTCTATTTCTGCGAAATTTGTGGCGTTCGTGCCACAATTCACCTCAACACAATAGTTCATGTGTGACATTAGGAGATCAAAAGTCATATCGAAACATTATGCAAGTAGGAAGATAAGTAAATGTTTAAATAATGCAATTTACGCAACTGAATCACAACTCTCGAGTGCAGCATATTGATATGATGGCACAAGTCAACGTTATTATCAATAAGCATACCAAGACACCACATCTATCACGATTATCACATGAATTAGTTTTGTTGAGATTTAGTTTTAATATTGCTATTTTGCGGCCACTGGGAAATATCTCTCCGAAATAAATTCATAGCAAGTCTGAGGTTATCAAGTGAACTAAGATTTATTCCAATTTTCACCAAGTTTTACGAGTAGTGCGTGTTCTCTGATAAATTCCTACTTGTCAGGTAGGAGGCAGTTTGTTTGTGTTGAGGGGAGATGTAGCAGGGTGTTACCTGTAAATAGCGGTGTACCACAAGGATCAGTTCTTGGTCCACTTCTGTTTATTCTTTTTATTAATGATTTATTCTCGAAGTTAGATATTTGGTGTACTCCGTATGCATTTGCAGATGACATCCAGTTGCTCCTCATAGGTGACAGTCGTCACCGAGTAGTTTTTTGGAAAAGTTGCGTGTGTGGACGTCGCAAAACAGTCTCGCCGTCAATGCTTCAAAAACGAAAGCTCTTTTTTTCTCTGCAGGGGTTTTAAATAATTTTAATTTGTGTTATGATGGGTCTAATGTTGATTTTGTGAGTGATATGCACTGTCTAGGCGTTCAGATTGATGACAAACTCTCTTTTGGTCATCATGTTAATATTGTAGTGTCAAGAATTAATTTCTCTCTCAGAAGTCTATATAATACCGATTTATCACTGCCCCTATTTGTAAGAGTTCGGTTAGTACATAGTTTAGTTTTGCCAAGTATACTATATTGCTTGGAGGTTTACTCTGGCACCAACCAACACATTTTAAATTTACTGCAGGTGGCGTTTAATAGAGCGATAAGGTATGTTTATGCTTTAAGAGGTCGTGGACATATAACACCTTATGTTGTTAAATTTCTAGGTTGTAATTTTCCCACTTTTGTGAATTTTCGTTTGCTGATATTTCTCTTTAAGTTGATAAAAAACCAATGTCCACTTTTTTTGTTAGACTCATTTCAATTTTGCCACTCATCTCGTAGAAACCAATTAGTTATACCTAGGGTGTTTCACTTAATGGATCGATCATTCCTGGTTAGAGTAGCTCGGTTATATAATGCAATGCCTAGTGAATTGAAGGTTTATAATGTGTCCGTTACCACTCATTCAAATAGGCTTCTTCGCTATCTCCAATAAGTATTCATTGCAATTTTTTATAGCGCACCTAATTAAAGACGTTGAAACGTATATTCTTATTGACACATTCATTGTAATTTATTTGGTTGTGTAAAAACACATATACCGGTTATAAATCGTAATGAATGTGATCTTTTTATTTTTATAATATTTTTTATATTTATAATTGAAATTACCACTGTTCTATTGCTACATCTTAGGTCTTTTTTTCTATAATTATTTAATTTATTTTATTTTTAAGTTCTTATTACCATACTACATTTTGTTGAGTAGTTTTTTCAACACTGTTAGAAATAATTTTTACTATGCATTTTGTAATTTATATTATATCGGCCAATAGGCTTAGAATTACAAGTCGTGAAGAAATAAATGAAATGAAATGAAAGTTTGGTTAACCTACAGTACACCTAACCAAAAGTTATAGCTATACGTTTATGTGGAGTCTGGCGTCTATACTTGTTGGTTGTCTCCAACCAGAGATGATAGATAAGTAATTGTTGGCGGTTAATTGATATACAATTACAGTTTAGAAATTAAAAGTGGTTTCATTCCGGAATAAAAATTCGTTTTACATTTTCTGTAGAAGCAAAATTCGGAAGTGTATTTCATTCCACTTCCGAACAGAATGTATCTGTGACAAGGCCCTAAATAGAATTATTGATATATATTCCACGCTTTTTATTTCTACGTGGCTTAGATTAATGAAGTTAATACACAAGATGTTCTGCTTTGCTATTTGACAGATGAAAGCGAATTCAAACTCATGAACTTCAAGAACAAGAAACTGGTAAAAAAAAGACGGAAGTGAATGTGGAAGTGAATTTTGTAAAAAAAAAAGTACTCGTGAAACACATATTTAAATCAGAAAATTTACTATTTCTCATTTCTTCCCATATTGGCCACAAACAAAAGTTTCGTTCTTGTATTTTCGCAGTGAAAATCTTCATTTCTTGTGTCTTTGGCTTAGATGTGTACTTAGTGTGAGGAGAATTTCGGAACAATGGGTCAGTATTCCAATAAGAAAGCATTTGTACCTTATTTATTGCAAGATTCATTCACATGCGTAGTGTCCTAGTGTCTGTTGAAGTGACACACAACAATTTTAGAATTAATGCTTACTAAACATATGCAGCAATATGAGCCAAGCTAAAATAGTAACCTGATTCACATTTGCATGACTCCCATTCCACTCTCTCTCTCCTCTGTGCTATTTCTCGTTGCACCGATTTTGTTGACCTATTGATAAATTGTTAACACGTTTATGAAATATTTCACAATGTTATTATGGCGTTTACTGTTTAGTCACCCTGCATGTGTTTGAATGACCATGTTCCACGAAAACATGACAAACATTTCATCCAGCCAGATAACCACAAACATACTCGGTTTTGTTTATCAATTAAAAGTGATATAAACACAACACGATTTTTAAAAGTTTGCTACTTTGCATTTCTCGACGTTTGTAGTGTAACAGTACTTGCTATTGACAACAACAAACAACGACAAGCAATATAACAACATCTATCTCAATGTGGGCAAGGCCAACAACAAAGAAAAAGCAAAAAAAGTTCTATTCACCAGAATTACGGCAACAACAACAGGGTATCAGCAAAAACAAACAAATGAAAAGCTACAACGAAGAAAACTAAGTTATAGTTTCGACTCGATCATGTTTTAAACATCCCCCAAGTGGTTCTATAGTCTGGCCTAATGCGGATGCATTGCGACTGCCAAACTAAACTGCAACCAATGTGCCATAGTTGCTCCCATTCACACATCTGCTCCCCCTCAACCCTATTACTAGAGCGATGACAACGACAACAATAAGAGTATTTAAGTATAATGTGCATGCATCGTATGTCATATGTTACCTATATGCTGCTGCGTGCTACTCTCACTTTTGTCCTTGCAACGGGCAACGGCAGAGTGGGCGTGCGGACGGACGTTTATGAGATCTTTCGGTTTGTTTGTCTGCCAATTACTACGCCAAGTAATTAGATCAATAACACCAAAACAATGTTTTCTTCTTGTTTTTGTTATGTCGTTCTAACAATCTGGAATTCTTAACAATAGTCACTGCTGTCACTTTTTTATAATGTTTTTTTTTTCTTCTTTTGTAGGGGATTCGTTTTCACTTTTATTTAATTTTATGATTAATTTTAAGGAATACAATTTGTTCACACATGTTTATTGATTGTATTGTCCGTCTATTGTTTCGAATAAATAAAATTTGTATTCTTTGCTTTCGCAAACAATTTTTTCGAAGAATCAAGAGAAATTTAGAGTTTTTAACTTTTTTGTTTGACGTTCAAATGTCACCTACATATGGCTGGCCAGCGATGCCACTTAATTTTTACATATGCCAAAGAAAATCGCCAACATCTGTGAAATCAAAGAACGTATTTTGAACAAACTCACCAAAATGAAAAGCGTAGCGCATATATTACGAAGGGTGGTTCATTCATTTTGGTTATCCAAGAAGCAAGTAGGGAAGAGAATGAATAGACTAAGGGACTGTGTGAAGATAAGAGAATTTCTAATTTCTTAACACTGCTGTCACTTTTTTATGATGTTACAGTGTTACCGTTGTGACACTAAAGTGGCAATTTTTTCGAGCCGAGATACTTTTGTGCCATTTTTTCATTGAGGTACTAAATGTGCTACTTTTTGCTTTTTTGTGCCACTTTTTTCATTTCTCGTATCCTGGGAAATTCGTACGGGAATCCCACGGGAATTCAGTAGAAAATTTTACATATTTCTTCGAATATTTTTTCCATCATTTCCACATTAAAATTAAAAATGTAATGTTGTATAAAAATTTAGATAACATAGCTTTTTATCAGGTATGTCAAATATTGCAGTTAGATGACAAAATATTTTTAAGCTGCGTTCGGATGTAGACTCAAATTCCACTTTTCGGATTTTTCCTGCCAAGCTCCATATGAAAAAATTAAAATCCGGGAAAAATAGATTTTGGGCGTGTATCCGAACGCCAAAAATAAAGAATTTAAAGTTTTCGAAGCGACAGGACAACGAACAAACATTTCACTATTAATGTGAACAATCGTTCTCCGTCGCGTCCACATTTTCCAATAAAATAAGAAATATCTGATCTTTAATTAATTCTGAAACTTGAAAAGATGTTTCTGAATTCTGTAACAGGTTCGTTGTGAAATATATACTTATTTTACTTTAATAAAATGTGAATGCTTCATTGGAAAAAATAAACTTATCTCTTAACTTTTATCTCCTCTTCTGTGGCTTCTTGCTGTCAACAGTATCCTCAGATCCCTATCTGATGAGGGTAACAAAGTAGTTGCATATGCAAATGACGTTGTTATAATGGTAGGAGGAAAATTTCTACCAACAATCAGCGATCTGTTGCAAGGAGCACTGAAGAAATTATCTGATTGGGCTAGAGACAGTGGCCTGGGCATTAATCCTAGGAAAACTGAGCTAGTCCTATTTGCAAGGAGATAAAACATAGAACCATTTAGGAAGCCAATCCTTGATGGAACGGAGCTCAACCTCTCACATGAGGCCAAATACCTTGGTGTCATCCTAGACCGGAAGTTGAATTGGAATAGGAACACTGAGGAAAGGTATAAAAAAGGTATAAATGCACTCTACATGTGCAGGAACTCCATAGGCAAGAGCTGGGGTCTGAAACCAAAAGTTGTAGACTGCATCTACCGATCGGTTGTTAGACCCATTACTACTTATGTCTGGTATGGTGGGGCGCAATGAGAGTGAGTAAACTCCGGGCAAAATTAATGAAAACGCAAAGGCTAGCAGGACTGAGCATTACGGGAACCATAAAAAGCACTCCACAAGCAGCAATGGATGTAATTCTGCAACACCCATCGCTGGACCACTTTACAGAGATGATTGCTGCCAGGTGTGCTATAAGACTCAAAGAATCAGGATGCTGGAAAAATAGACCATATGGTCACTCAAGGATAGTTCAAGGAGGAATACTGGGTGTTCACGAATCGGTCATCAATGGAGGTACAGAATACATGGTGCTGGTTCTGCACTTGGACATTGAAGATCACTGTCGATTATGTGAGGATGAGGAGGAGATAGAATCTATTGAACACATAATCTGCAGATGTCCAGCGCTTTGTGTACGCAGAAATAAATACCTAGGAAGTTATTCCATCAGTAACATAGAGGATATTGCAATCCGCACCATTTACGACCTTTTGGGATTCTCAAAAGGACTAAATCGGATCAGGGGTGGCTAACAAGGAACATGGATGTAACCGCATAGACAGTTGACGACTAACAAAGAAAGAGAGCCATAAAGGCATACCACCTCGGTATACCGGATGACTCTCGACAAATTTTCTTACCTAGTCGTCAACCATTGGAAAACTCCCACACACAGAAATACTAAAACACACCTTCATATTCTCCTACCCCCATATCCCTTTCCAATATTCCCTTACTTCCCTCACGTCTCATCTAACACCAATCACTCCTTCCTAAATCCCATCACTCCCTATCCCTCTCCTATAACCTACACCTTATACTTTCAGGAAACAAAAGGATTTGTACAATGGACCCAACTGGGTCTCCGAGTGCTCAGAATGCAGGAGCATTCTGGTCCTTTAAACCAAACCAAACCATACTAAGAAGACAGAAAGATGAAAGATTAAACAAAGTGTCAAATTTCATTGTTTCTAGTAAAGTTTTTTACATTTCCCTTAAAGGTATGGTGCTTCAATCCTGGTGCAGCTCCGAACTTTGTTTTTCCATATACATGTAGATTTATGAAATATGAAAATTATCTCATATTTCAATTAGGTACAAAACGGAAATAAGGAAAAATAAAGTTAAAGCTATTAGTGTGGTCTGATTTCATTTTTTTGGTAGACCTATTTTGGGAGATGCTCATTATTAAATTTTTATTTTTTGTAGTGTTATTGGATGTTTGATGTTTAGAGTATATTTGGTGGTGTCAATTAAAAACTCATATACAATGGAACATTTTGCAAAAAGTAGAAGAAATCAATACGTTTCGAATGATACCTAAGTGAATCCATTTTTGTGAAAATAGTTTAATACAGATAAAACAAAATGTTCAAACACTTTTTACAATTTCCTTTCGATTCCACCATATTGATTGAAGCTATTTATAATAAATACTAAATACCCAATACTCCCACAGAATATGAAAAGGTTTTTAGTTGACGCTATGGAAACCCAAAAACAATATAAACGTCCCATTGAATCAATAAGTTGTTATTTTAGGACAAGAGTAAAAATATATATATTTATAGTGTTAGTGCTATGTGCTATCAAGGTCTATTAAATTAGAAAAAAATAAAAAACGCAACATAAAATCATTATTTTTAAAGTTATTGTTTCTGGAATGCCGGTCAACTGCGATTTTAAAGTAGACAGACTAAGGCTACAGAACATAGTTCTGTTTTTCTCCATGGATTCATGCATTTTTTCATTGATTTCCAAGTTTATATAGTCTTAATATTAAATGACAGTACAAATTCGTACCTTTTCAAATGGAGTCAAATTAGAACTAATGTAACTTCCACACCGACACTCAGAATCGCTATATGCTATCACTTTAAGTGAACTAAATATCACGAGATTTGCCACGCACCTTCTAGTACCTCCCAACTATAACCTATAACTGCTAGAAGGGCTGAATACGCCATTCAAGCCATCATAAAGACTACTTACCCCCTAGGCCCAGATTGAGAGTGGGCTTTGATTCTGGCAGCAGTCGTTTGGTCTTCATGTCGACACAATCTGAGGTGAAATGATGACCACAGACTCGGTCGGACGTATTTAATGGTCTGGAGATTCCTATAATCTCCTTCCATATCGCCTTGTTCGCTAAGGTGAATTTGTACATAGGTACTCCATCACCTCGTCGAACTTTGCAGCCTTTCACTGCACACTTTTCTCTACTTTTGTACATAATTAAATATAATTTAATTTATAAAATATAAAATCACATTTAACGGGCGCGGGCTTTGGGAGCTTTACGTGGAAGGAGTTGCGAGTTGCTAAAAAAAATGTGTAGAAGAAGAGCGCAGAGTTGAGTATAGGGGAGTATAGAATGGATTAGAATGGAAGAATCTGCAATTTAAGAATGAGAGAAAATAAAGAATCTGCAATTTAAGAATGAGAGAGCATAAAGAAAGAATCTGCAATTTAAGAATGAGAGAGCATAAATAATCTGCAATTTAAGAATGAGAGAGCATAAAGGCAGCGCAATAGTGGTGAGTTTGCTGATTTCACCTACATATGACTGGCCAGCGATGCCACTTAATTGTTACACATACCAAAGAAAATCGCCAAAATCTGTGAAATCAAAGAACGTATTTTGAACAAACTCACCAAAATGAAAAGCGTAGCGCATAGATTACGAGGGGTGGGTCATTCATTCATTTTGAGTTATCCAAGAAGCAAGTAGGGAAGAAAAGAGAGAATGTGAAATAATTGGATTGGTCAGTTGTGATGAATTGTGGTGTAATACCCGCATCATTTATCCTGAAACCACTTGATAACCATTATGAAGAACGACCAGGCCGTTGTCATTTCCCATACATATCCTCCAGTTCCGAGAATTGATTAGTTCCCAGCCACCTAAGTCTGTGGAGTTGAAGGCACGCACTGAGTTCTGTTTCCAGTTTTTCCTCATCTCCCCATATTCTACTATAGTCCGGTTTCCTGTTATCCCATTTACTTATTCAGCCACGTAGAGAACAGCGTTCCGTGATTACTGATCGAGGATGTGTTATGAAAAACTGTTTTTTGACCAAATAATCCGTGACACTCAAAGGGTCGTGAAGTAGTATTTGAAAATCGGTTTCTAATAAAATCCCGTAATGACCAGTCGACTTGGTCTTTGCCGCCAACCCTTTGACAATGCAGACTATTGTATTTTATTGAATGCACCATCCTTTTGGTTTATACCCCATTATTAGCATGGTCGGGAAAATACCATTATTTATACAGAAAATTGTTAGTCGCCCGTGCTACTTTCTGAAATGTGACAATGACCATAATTTTTTGTTCACTGCAGGGTGTGGCCGTGGTTGGGGCATATTTACCTACCGTTTCTTATTTCAATACACTGGGAAAGTATGTCTCCATTAATACATTAAGCGTCTCTGAGCTATTTACTTTCGTTCCCCGTTAACTTTAACCAATATAAATTGACATGTTAACATGTACGTTAGGATTTGTGCGAGTTGACGTATATGTTACGAAAAAACACAGCTATTAAATTCTTTAGAACAAGGGGTGCTCACACGGGTAATATCTTTTTTAAATATACGACAGTACGGTATCTCTAGGAATACCCTAAATGTTGAAAAAGGAAAGTTGATATGTAAACATGTTAACATTTCCCTGTGAATTTTTTGAAAAGAAGAATAATGTTTTGGTTGGAAAAATAAATATTAACCAACAATTTATTTAAAATTAATAAAATAACTTAAAAAATGAGTAATATTTACATACAGGAGCCACCGACATCGGGAAAGGTAATTATTCGGACGTTTCACTATGCCTTAACGTGGACCTGTTTGATTTAAGTCCCGAATTACTGGTCAACAGTGTTTGAATGTATTACTAACTCGTTGAGAAAGCTTTATTGATCACACTATTCCATTGGACAGGTTCTTCTCCATACTTCCGTGGGCGACATTGACATTGAGCTGTGGTCGCGTGAATGCCCAAAAGCATGTAGAAATTTTATTCAACTATGTATGGAAGGCTACTACAACAACACCATCTTTCATCGCGTAGTGAAAGATTTCATTGTTCAAGGAGGCGACCCTTCAGGCGATGGCACCGGTGGTGAATCCATTTATGGGCAACCATTCAAAGACGAGTTTCACTCTCGTTTGCGCTATGCTAGACGTGGTCTTGTTGGCATGGCCAATTCGGACAAAGATGACAATGCATCACAATTCTTCTTCACAATGGCACCGACGCCGGAGCTTCAGAACAAGAATACGTTGTTTGGAAAAGTAACAGGAGATACAGTTTTCAACATGCTCAAGTTGGAGGAGGGTTTAGTGGACCACAACGAAAGACCTATGTATCCTCATAAAATTCTGAAGGCAGAAATACTGAAAAATCCGTTTGATGACATTGTGCCTAGGGAATTGAAAAAAGAAACAAAGAAGGATAAGAAAAAGAAGAAAGAAAAGGGTGTCAAGTATGTAAATGGAACGGATGTGTGAATTATTTGAACTGAATTCTGTATTACTCCTCTAGGAATTTCGGCTTATTGTCATTTGGTGAAGAAGCCGAAGAGGATGAAGTTGAAACTAATGAATTTGTGCAGAAAAATGCGGGAAAGGCTAAGTCCTTGCACGACGTAGTCGATGATCCAAAGCTGAGTAAAGAACCGGTTCAAGTTAAGTCAGAACAGAATTCTGAATCAGAAGAGGAAGTGGTGGCCATTAAAGAGGAACTGATGGATGAGGATGAAGTGACCGATAGAAGGCAACGTATAAAAGATAAACTCAAATCGAAGTCCTCAGGAAAACTTGGGAAGTCATTGAGTTCACAAAAAATAAAGGAAGAAATCTCGGATTCTGATGAAGACCAATTGCTAACACACGAAGATGAAAAGAGACTTCAAAATGAGAAGAAAAAGTAAGTAGTAGCTATTTCACTAAAGAAAATTATTTAGTTCTTGATTTCTCTTTTCCTCAGGGAAGAAATTCGACAAGAGATTCAATCGTTAAAGAAACAATATCAAACTGATAAGAGACAGAAGGACGAATTGCTAGAAAAGAAAATACAGAAGGATTCTAAGGAAAAGGCCACAAAAATAGAACACGACAATAATGAGCTGATCAAGAACTTCATAGAGGAAAAAGAAAAATACGAGTCGCTTAAAACGAAGGTACCCAAAAAGGGCACCAGCAGAGAAGACTTCACCTTAAGTTTGCTCTCCAAGTTTCGTTCCAAATTGGATGCTCTAAAACAAAAGCGTGATGAAAATGAAGGCGACGAAGAGGAAGAAGCAGTGTGCAGTAAAGTGGATGATACCGTGGTGGAAAAGGAAATTCAAGGCGATGATTGGCTGTGTCACACGTTGAAATTTCAAGAAGATGCTCCTATCCTGGCAAAAGATGCCTCCACTAAAGGCGATGACTGGTACGATGTCTACGACCCACGCAATGCTTTAAACAAAAGGAAACGGAAGGAGGCCAATAGTCGTTCAGATAGTCAAAATAAAAAACGCAATTAATAACTAAAGGTATGAATTTATTTTGGAACTCTAGTACAAAAAAGGAAATACATAGAGAATTAAGAAAAATGCGTTTTGTCACAATTATGCTCCTGCTGTTTGTAGCGAAATAGTTCTAACTTTCTAGTTATTCTTTTCGAAATACTTGGTCTTCTCTTTGGGATTTGGTACAATCTAAAAGAAAAATAACTCAAAATGAGAATTTTATAATATTACGCGACGATATGCAATACATACGGTATCAGCTCCTGGTTTCCAACCGGCAGGGCATACCTCACCATGTGTGTCTGTATACTGGAAGGCTTGTACCAATCTGATTGTCTCATCGACAGAACGTCCCACGGGTAAATCGTTCATGGTTATCTGGCGCAAAACGCCACGTTGATCAATAATAAAAAGACCACGCAGTGTATGTCCTAAGTCTTCCAAATAGACGCCGTAATCCTTGCTGATTTTATGAGTCAAATCGGAAAGCAATGGTATTTTAACATTGCCCAAACCACCCTCTTTTCTTGGTGTATTTATCCATGCCAAATGAGTGAAGTGCGAATCAACGCTGCAGGCAATCACTTCCGTATTGATTTTTCGGAAATCAGCGATGCGATCGGAGAAGGCGATGATTTCGGTGGGACATACAAATGTGCTAAAATCAGAGAAATTATGGAGGGATATTAAGAGTCATTCGATCAACATAAAGGAATATGGAATATAAACGTTTAATGATTTTAAAAAATGTTTAAATTCGTTCAAATTTTAGCATTTTTCCATCTAGTTATAAACAGAGAACAAATACACCAGATTAATTAAACCAGCAGTTGTTATTTATATTCGTTAATTTTCGTGCAATAATTATGCACCAAAGATGTTCCCGAGAATATTTCGACTATAGCTAATGTGTTCGTGAGCTAAACAGCCTGAACGTGACCTTGTAAAACTAGGATTTTTAAACCCTTAGAGTATCGAGTGCTTTATTTTTACAAATAGTGTGGTGAGCCACACAGACATACTTCTACAATTCGAGCCCATATTTTGGGTTTTCCATTTTCTGACTGAAAAATGAATGCACATTCCGGAATTATTAAATTACTATTCTAAGGCGATTCTGATGGATAATGATAGACGATAGACAAATAAACGTTTCCAATATTCACAAAAGAAAATTAAGATTATACTTACAAATCCAATGGGTAAAAGAGTAAAACCACATATTTGCCCGTATACTGAGATAAGGACAACTTAACTATTTCCTTGTTAACGACAGCAGTACCTTCAAAGTGTGGTGCCGGTTTAGAAACTAAAAGGGAAAGAGAAAAATGGCATCATAATCATATCCACAAACTATGTATTTACACGTGGATAAATGTTCTATTTTTAAAACTTACTGACGGCTTTTGTTGTTTGTAATGTATGATCACCTTTGGTGGCACCTTCCGCTGGATAAACGGAACCACCTGCAAACGAATAGCAAGAATCGTTCTCATCCAGTGCATGGGTGTACAATATTAACCCCACCAGCAAAACAAGGGAAAAAGAGTAACTCGTCATTGTGATGTGATGTGCGCTAGCTAAAACTAAAACCAAATAAGAGCAATTAATTTATTTTCCAAAACGCCCACCGCGCGTAATTCATTCATGCATGAATGAACTAATAAAATTAGCCACGCGTACAATTTGAATTTTTATCGTTGTTGCCTGCCTGGGAAATAAATGCACTGTTGAACTGTTGACGTATATTTACACAAATGTTTGTAGTTTCTCAGTGTGAGAGTTGTCTTTTTATTTCTATTTCATATGTATATGGAATAGAGCGCATATTTCTTATCAATTATTTAAGTAGTTTGCCTGTTATCATTTTCATGAAATTTGATTGAAAAGATTCTAACACAACAACAAACCCTAGAGCTATCAGAATGTCATATCAATATCGCGCAAGGAGTAGGTTTGAGATTTGTTTACCGTTGCTGTACACTGCTGCCAAGTCAACTTTTATATTAAAGTTGATCGTTGAAAATAAAAAACTCCTATTCTAATAAAAAAACAATACACAACACGAAGCCGGTCACAATAACAACATTGCTTTCTCAAATTGTTCACAGTTGTTATATTTGGTAGTGTTCGGGAGTGTTGCCGTTCTTTTCCAGATGTACTCGGTGATGCCATATGGATAACATTGCGTATTCCACGCCTCATAATAGTTTTGGGCTACTATCCATATTTGAGTGAATTGTACTGTTTACACATAAAGATTTATTGTTGAAAAATATCGATAAAAAAAATCGGTGTTTGAAGAATTCACCTTTAACAAAATGTCGGTAATGGGGTGCTTAGACGTAACAAATAATTATACGAACATACATTTAAAAATCAAAAATAAGAGTTTATTTCGAATTTTATTATACAGTCTTAAATATGTAAAAAAGAAAATATTTCAGAAAACTGTTTCAAGTCACTTCGGGAGGGAGTTGTCAGTCTTCAATCGGGCGCATACCTTAGGCGGTAGATGAGGGAATGGTACGACAGTGCGGTGTTTATCCCCTTTTTCGATAACCAAATATTCATTCGTGATAGGTGAGAGTAACGGGAGACAGGCAGGAGCAGGAGAAGAAGTTTGACGAGGACCTTTTTCGTGGCATCAAACATAATGTTCGGTTTCTAATTTTGTAGTCCCAATTCTTCGTTTGATTTTCTCTATAGCATTGGGACTACAAAATCTAAAGAAGGTTATCTGAAGATATTAAGAGAAAAATTTAAGTCAAACGCGGAAAAACTAGGTGTACAGAACAGCTTCAAATTTTATCAGGGCAATGATTCGAAACACATATCACGTTTAATCAAGGAGTAGCTACCCAAAAAGTGATCCATCCTCCTCCCCAATCCCCAGACATGAACCCCACCGAAAATTTGTGGGATGAAGAATGGGATAAATACGAATTTCCTGTACCAGAAAAATCGTGGAAATTATGCCAAAACGTGATAAAGACGTTTCCCTATGCCTAATAAATACTAAATGTTCACAAATGTTCATACCAATGTTTAAGTTTGTTTTGTTTAAACATACAAGGTGGGGCAAAATCATATTGCTGTATTTTTTAAATGAAAAACAATTTTCACATTAGATGATTACTTTTGCCTCACCCTGTAGTAGGAAAGAATGATATTTTGTAATTTTCCGGATTGTTAGGTATCAGGTATCTTATCTTTGACTGGTGATGAGGTGAAAGCAAATAATTTCAATTGATTTTTTATATTCAGTTTTTTTAATGAAAAAGAAACACTTTTAACATTTACCGTTTCTTTCTATCAATCCAAGAAAAGAATCTAGAACAATGTCGGGAGCATTAGCATTTTTTGATTTTGTAAGTTATACTGTATACGCCTGCAGCCTAGGAGCGGAATCTCCGCATGTTGTTTGTCCTTTGTTTACAAACATCGAAACGTCAAAAAATGCGCAAAAGTACTATCTTAATTTCTAGTTTTGTTTTCGTATAAAATGAATAAAATCAAAAATTTAGTACCATTTGGTGTAAAAAGAACTTTTTCAACAGAGATTCAGTACCATTTCAAAATAGCCATTTTTCATCTCTGCTATAGATAAAATGGTTGTAGTTTTAGCAAGACCACTAGGTGGTAAACAAAGTACAATCTAGGCACGTTCGATTGGGCTTACTATCATAATTTTTGTATGGAATTAACTCGCTTAACAAGAAAGTAGTTTACTACTCTCTTAGTTGTGTTGCCAGATTTTCCCTGTTAATCCACTTAGAAAAACCAATGTGTAGCAACGTTGCCACCTTATCAAGTCTTTTAATTGTAAGCTTGTAAGCCCAATCGAACAGCTCAAATTACATTCACGTATTTTTTGTTATCTCTTTAGCTTATACTGCTGAAAATTTAACGAAAAAGAATGAAGTAAAGGTTAATATCATTGACTTTTGTGGCTTTAAGTCAAATACCATGTTTTGGTTATTTACTTTTTAGAGAAAAGTGAAATTTGAAAGTGAAAATGACTGAAAAATTTTCCTCATACTACACATTTCTATGAGAATTTTTTTAATCTAGTTCTTTCCATTATCTTTCGTGTATTTCTTTGGCAAGACCTAGATATGTTTAACTATTCAACGTGAATACCCTTGTTTATAAATTGGCACATTTCTAATTGGATCATGCATTTGGCAACACTCTGCTGTTTTCATTAAACAGCTGATCAAATTGAAATCCAGAGCAAAAACTATTAATTAGGAAGACAGCACTTGCCACTCTCAATACTCAACTCCCGCACGCAAAAAGAGAACATTTGAATTCAAGTATTATTGAGAGTCATCCAATAGAGAGTTTATAGTTCAGAGGCTTTTAACTAGAAATATGAATACGACTCGTTTTGGTACACCATTTCAATTTTTCTGCCAAGCGTGTATGATAGGATTTTCGAGCTTTAAAAAGCCAAGAACCTAACCTTGAATGTGTGAGTTTAGTACTAAGAGCGGGAAGTGATATCTTCTTAATTTACAGTTTTTGGTTAACACACCGTTACATACACCCGAACATTTAACATTTGTACTCAAAGTGACGGAGCGCGGAACATACCAACATACCCATACCATTTGTTCGCAAAGTGACGGAGCGGGAGCGTGTAGCAACGTTTATCGTTCGGCGTATCAAAATAGTTTTGATAAATTCAAGTTAAAAATATCCAAACGGTTTTTGCTCTTACTTACTTGCGGGTCAATAAAATAACTTGGATATATAATTATAATTGTAGATGAGCATATAAGATTTTTTTATAAAACGGTGGTAAGCATCAACAATGTTTAATGTTTTCCTTTTTTACAAAAAACGAAACAATGACGTAGGTCTACCTACTACGGCATTGGCAATACGCAATGTTCACATACATACTTGTACGTTAGTACTCTCGCACAACCATATGAATTTGTGGAAATGTACATCTGTACATACATATATATGAATGTATTAGCATTATTGGCTATACGTAAAACCAAACACCGTGTATCGCGTGGATAATATATATTTTTTTTAACTTTTACAGATACTTTGCGAATTCTGGGAAAATATACACAGTTTCGTCTGAACACTATATACAAACTTAAACTACAACTAAACTTAAAATGTCCATGCCAATGAGTAATGTGGGTAAAGGCGGTTATGCGCCCCCTGGCTTTGATCCACAGGCTCCCAGTGGTCCACCAGCTGGAAATTATGTAAGTGTTCATCTACAATATCGTATCTACATCTATCACTGACGACATTAAAAGCGAATGGTCTTTGGATACGCCCCGAATTCTTTAACACTGACTATTATGTGGTATGCACCCTTTAAAGGGTACACACGTACTCGGTTAACATTTAAATTAATTTAACATGGTGCCGAAGCTAACTGTGCTCGTTTGGATGACGACATTTGTTGTGAAACTGCCACAAAGTCCAGTCCATTGTACGCTTGATGTGCGATCTGTCTGCTAAAATTTAATTGGAACGTTAACCGACAAATCTTCACAACGAACGTAAACATTCGTGCTATTATTTACTCGCTTTTAAGAATGATGAATGGTAGGTAGTAAACCAGTCCAGCTTTTTATGTTTATATTCAAAAACTACCTGAGGAATGAAGGTCTTTTGCACATTTTTTGACGTTTCGATGTTTGTAAACAAAAGGTAGTAGCGAACATACGAAGATACAACATGCCGCTCCTAGGCTGCAGGCGTATACCGTGTTTTTATAACTTACAAAATCAAAAGTGCTAAAGCTTACTACTTTGTTCTAGATTCTTTTTCTTGGATTGATAGAAAGAAACGAGTAATGTTAAAAGTATTTCTAAATCAGAATATAAAAAATCAATTGAAATTATTTGCTTTCACCTGTTCACCCGTCAAACTCCATATAAGATACCTAAAAATCCGGAAAATTACAAAATATCACTCTTTCCAACAACAGGGTGGAGCAAAAGTAATCATCTAATGTGAAAATTGTTTTTCATTTAAAAAATACAGCAATATGACTTTGACCCACATTGTATGTTTAAACTAAACAAACTTAAACATTGGTATCAACATCCTCTCACCAAAACCTTTTGACCTTTTTTGTATTTTCATTTGTAATAAATCAGTATAGAAAACACAGAAAAATGTGTTTATTATAAGCAAATTGTTTAAAAAATCCAAAACATTTATTTAATTATGTAGAAAAAGTGGACAAATATTTATTAGAAAAACATCGAATTTGAAAATCATTAAATAAAAACTTTTCAAAAATACTGACGCCTATTCGCACACAGGAGTCGAGAAAATAGAGTTTTTAATGTACATATGTTAGCGTGGCCTAAAAACACGAAGTTAAATGATATTCCAGGGATCTGCCATATCTACGAAGAGCAGTCGTCCATAACACATAAACAAAAAATTCTGCTTCTAGCTGCTGTCACATTTATTAAGTAAAATTTATAATAATCTGGCTGGAAAGAGGAGATGCAAGTGGAGGTGTTTGAAACAATTTGTAATTGGCTAGCACAAAAAATGATGATCACGGCATTCGAAATCGAATAAGTTATGATCGAAAAGGTCTTTCATTTATTGTAAAAAAACATACATTTCTATAAAAATTTTCATATTCTATCGATATTATCTAAACACCATTTTTGTTTATGTTGTAAGTTTATACTTCGTTGAGAGAAAGGCGTATTTATAAAGGTGATAGCAGGAGCCCAGCTGACTGAATTTTTTTTCATTCAAAAGTAACCGAAACTGTCAAATCCCATATATTTTGCTTTGACAGTATGGCTCACCATTCAAAAAATTACTTGTATTTTGTTGTTGCCGAATTTGTTGTTGTTCTAGGGCTATCACCTGTATAAATACGCCTTGGTTGAGAGAAAATAAAAATTATTAGCCTTCTGATTACACAATGCTACAAAAAAGAATGAAGTATAAAACTCTAGGAATTTCGATAAAAAAATTCAATCCGTCAGCCAATTACTGACGGATTTCTTAAGACAAAGCGGTGTTTTACTTCTTACTAAATGTGTTACCTAAATTAGTTTTCTTGTGTTACGCTTCCAAACAAAATAATGTTCAAAAAAACATTGTCTAAGTTGAAAAATGGTAAAAATTGCTTAAAAAACTGTGTTTGCTAGATAAAAGTACACAGATTTCTTAACTTTCTTCTGCTACATATCTATCGAAAGTTATAGGTTTCTTCTTTTCAAATCCGCAGATAAAGTTAAAATCGGTTGATAACCAGATAAGTTACATGATTATAAGTGTGCAAAGGTATGCAAAATCGGGTTTTTACCCGTGTCTGGCAAATTTCAAATGCAGATTCCTGTTCTACTCGACAATACCTATCAGAAAAATGCCATCACTTCCCAGAGTTTTTGGGCTGTCGCACAGTGTTATTGTCCTTAAAGATTAGGAAAACCAAACCACTCATGAATCCCTTGTAATGGTTGTAAATGTAGATTTATCTACCCATAAATTTTATTTGTCAGCACATTCAGACAGACGCGAAGTTTTTTTTGCAAAAATAAATTTCAATATTTGGGATTTTTATATAAACTTTCTTATGTAAAAAAATCTCCTGCAAAAAATTGCAATATCTTTCACAGATTAAAGATTTCAATTTTTTTTTAAATAATAATGATTACCAATTTTCATCACAATGGGAAGACCTTAAAAAATTCCACTTTGGTTTACAATGAATTCTTCCCAAATAAAACATAGAATTCTTCCCAACAGGCGATAGGGGTGTAGAGCGTACCAGGTTACAAGTAAAAAAAAAAAAGTTCGCCGTACACCTTCGAATATGAAGTATTATTGAAAGGTAGTTTCAAAAAAATTTTTTTTATTTTTTTATGCCGAACGTAGGGGTCGCGCTTTTACATTTTTCTATATAACTTCTGCATTTATAAACGGATTTTAAAGTGTGATACATCGATGTTTTTGTCCGATTTTTTTGTCTTTGAAGTCATTGAGCTCAAACATGATTCATGATTTTATGCGAGCTTTAATTTTCGATTATTAGAGTGGTACATTAGGGTAGTAGCAACTGAGAAATGATGGGTAAGTACCAGAAGGGGGTGCTTGAGCTCAATGACTTCAAAGACAAAAAAATCGGCCTCGTCGAGACAAAAACATCGATGTATCACACTTTAAAATCCGTTTATAAATACAAGTTATATAGAAAAATGTAAAAGCGCGACCCCTACGTTCGGCATAAAAAAATAAAATTTTTTTTTTTGAAACTACCTTTCAATAATACTTCATATTCGAAGGTGTACGGCGAACTTTTTTTTTGAGGTACGCCCTAGTGTACGTCTTTCAACTTCACCCATTTCCACACCATATATAGTGCGTCCCGTAATATAAAATAAGGAAAAATGTCGCGGCAAAGTAGCGATTGGCCTGAAAGATATGGACATTTGTTTTGTTTTGAAACCCATAACAGCCCTAATATTTCTCTTTAAGATGAAGGTATTGAAGTGGTGTTCATTGTTTTTAATTGACACAGAGTTTAATAAAACCAACGTGTGTATGTGTGAAACACAAAAGTTTAGTGAAAATAGGAAAAACTTTAAATTCAACTCAGCATTGTGATAAATGCGAGGAATGTTGAATTGAAGTGAAGATAAAACAATGTACGTCTATGTCTAAAGCACGTAAATTTCAGTTTTGTTCGTTGACTTAATACTTAACCTGTACTTAATACTTCCAATTTCCCTTTCACAATATCAATTAAATCTTACAATAAACATACATACATACAAACAATACACAAAACAGCTCCAATTGAAAGGCAAAACATCAATTATAAGCCCTTAACATTGTCCCTCTTAACAACAAACAAAATATGTCTACATGGGTTTTTCTTTTGGCCTATCTTCTGTGTTGGTGTGATGTCATAAAGTTTGTTTATTTGGCCTAATTTGAATTTCTGTGTGGAAATAAAGAAGGCAAAATAGTATACCACCCTTAGCCAGACATAGTTAAAATGAGGGCAATTGTAGTAAATGCAAAATTAAACATAAACATATACATATGTGTAATTTATATACAGAATAAATTTGTAAAAAAATTATTTTGATCTCTTGTTTAAAATGTTTAATATGAATGAATTTCCATAAACAAAACCAATGAGGCAGGCGGCTAAAACCTATAAGGAATTTTTTAGAAAGCCTCCCGAAGTTGGGGGGTTCGACTTAAATCAGCGCGGACAGCCGCTTCGGACAATTTTGATTACATGTATTCTTCTTCTGTAGGCTTTCTCAAAAGATTCTTATCGGTTTTAGTTGTCTGTCTCATCGTTTTTGTTGTGGATTTCATGAATTCATACATTAATGATGTTAATTTTTGACCTTGCAAGTGTTTTGATGTACATATGAAGTTCAGCTCACTGTCTCCTGTTTAAATTTGTTTATTTTTGTCTGATATTTCGGTATTGGTAGCCACCTTCAAGGGATTACTTTTACAATTTTCAAAGACAGTAGCAAAAAAGTCGATGCTTACATTTAAATTGAGAAATTATAATTTGTATGCAAATAAAATTCTAAAACGATCTAGAAATGTCGGTTTCAAAGGGCAATAATTCACCGTATCGGCAGAACTCTTTTTCTCCATTCGTTTAAATCAATATTTTCTTTAACTTGGTACAAATTTTTTTATATAACTTTTTTTGTTTATAAAAAAATAAGAAATAAGATTTGATATCTTTCGTTTTCATTTAAATCGGAGAACACAAAAAAAATTTATGTTCCGTTTCATATCATTCAGTAAAAGCTATGAACGAAAATTTAAAATGAAGTATCAAGGCGTATTTATAAAGGTGATAGCAGGAGCCCAGCTGACTGAAATTTTTTTCATTCAAAAGTAACCGAAATTGTCAAATCCCATATATTTTGCTTTGACAGTATGGCTCACCATTCAAAAAATTACTTGTATTTTGTTGTTGCCGAATTTGTTGTTGTTCTAGTGCTATCACCTGTATAAATACGTAATTTTTGAATGGTGAGCCATACTGTCAAAGCAAAATATATGGGATTTGACAATTTCGGTTACTTTTGAATGAAAACAATTCAGTCAGCTGGGCTCCTGCTATCACCTTTATAAATACGCCTTGGGAAGTATCAAGCGAGTCATGTTAAAATTGCTTAAATTGACAGTGAATTGAACAGAACAGTGATTAAGATATATTCTTATCCAATATACATATAAAAATCCGTCATAGAAAATTATTTTCATTCCCATAAAATGTATTTGAAGTTCCGATGGAAGAAATAAAACGAAAGATCTGACTACGATCCTTTATATAGAAGGAGAGCAGAAGCAGACTCTCTAGCCTTCTTTGATTTATCTAAGACAGTGACAAATCAAAAATTGAGATGAGAATAGTGTTTGTTGTTGTTGCAGAAGGGGCTGTGGTGATAATTATTAAGCCTGAATTGTTCTACAGTTAGAAAAAAGTGTGCTATTAACAGCAGAGATTGTTTGCTACCCATCAGACACTTTTCTGATATTATAAGCATTTTTCTGCCAAAACAACAGTTTTTTGCAGATTTGCTGCGGCATTCAAAACAGTCTGCTAAAAATAACTGCTATTTATACATTTAAAAATAAAATACAGAATGAATTTAAAATCCATTCAGACTGACTGAGTCAATTGAATATATTAATAGTACTTTTTTGAAAGAAAGTTATTATTATTACTTGAAAGATATTCCAATAATTTCACAATATTTTCATGACATTTTCAATATTGTGTTATCAAAACGTGTTCCTTGGAAAAAAAGTGAAAATTGTTACTGAAAATTTAATGGGAAAACACAATACATAAAGAAACATAGTGAATAGTGGAATACTTAATGGTCAGATAGACTCTGCGTTGCGAAACGAGAACGTTTTTAAGACGAAGAAATCAAGGAAACAAAACAGGTGTATTCTTAATCGATTTATATCACAATATTCGTGTCATGTATTCTTCCACTTTGCGGCACAACAGGAGAAGAAGAAAACACTTAGCGACAAAGTGCGTTTTGTCAAGTAAAACAGCAGTCCTATTATTATTATCGGTTTGCAACTACTGTGCATTGCCAACTAGAAAAGATAACGAGTTTGAGCATACACGCTTAGCTTATCGGGAACAATCTAAATTGCCAACCAATTGAAATGTTGGCCCAACAAGCCGAAAACACATCAATTAAGTTTTGGCCAGAATTTTGACAAGCTATTTTGCATATATTTGGACAAGAAGCAAACAAACGCCATAAAGAGGCGAACCATAGAAAGACAGGTTTCATTAGACTCTTCGATTCATGTGTAGCAGTATAGATCTGTGAAAAAGGGAAATTTCCAATTGATTTTTTATTATTTCGTATTTTCTTCTTTTCACAATAGCAAATAAATATCACAATAACACAAACATATATTTTGCCAATACCGCGATACAATAATGAACATCAATTATTATTAATTTTATATTATTATAAACTTTTGTGCTGCATGAGTTATTGTTCCATTACGTTTGGATCCACAATAGTCATCAATAAAGCAAACAAACATCAAACACGGTGATGTTAACGTCGTTTGTTGTTTGAATTGTTGACACATGAAATTTTAGGTCATAAATATTTCAAATACATAAAAAGAACATATCGACGCCTCCGAACAATAGTATGCTAAGTCCAAAAAGCGAGTTTTGCAGGAAAGACGTTAAAAGTTTATTTTCTATAACCAAGTTAGTTAGTTCGAACATTTTTGAGAATAACTTTAAATTGCATTGGCCTTTTACAGAAGCAATTATGAAGTCCGTCCGTATCATTGTTTTAAGTTCTATATTTTTCGATGTAGATGCCTACAACTTCGTTTTTAAGTTTATGTAGTGCAGTGATATGCGAATATAAAAATTTAAATATAATTTTAGGATTCAAAATATTTTTACTTTATAAAAGAATATATTTGTAAATTTTCGTTATAAAATCGTAATTGTTGGATATGGAAGTCTAACATGTAGTTTGGTGACGATCTACCCATGATTTTATGTCCGTCTTCTGAGAACACGTATCTAAACAAAAGGCGGAAATTTTATAATTGCGTTCATATGGTTCCGCACTTCCAGTTAGTAAATACATTTTTAGGCCATAACTATTTCAAAAGTTATTTTTTATTTGTTTTCTATCCTGATCCCTAAAAATTCAACATTTCACTAAGACATTATTTTTATATAGAAACAAAACAGCTTTGGAAACTTCATATTTAATAAATATTCAATTAAAACCCTGATGTTGACTTTTAGCCATAAGCATCTAACCCATATTTTTATAATTTTGAAATTTATTGAGAAAAAAATCTAGGTCAGTAGTTTGTTGTATACATGACCCAAAGATGTGATGTCCTTATTGTAATAAACGCGAAGCAAACGCAAAACATCAAATAGTTCTTAACATATTTTGGGTGTGCTTGTGTATGCCAAAGCAAAAGCCAAAACAACTATGACATCACTTTTTTCAACCATAAGTTTGTGGCTTTGTCTGGGGCGCTGTATAGTGTTTTTCGTTTGCCAGGGGTTATGAGTTCAATACACGCACTAAAATAGCAGAAATGTTGGCGCGTTAATAATTTTGTTTTCTTTTTCTTTTTCTTGAGTTTTGTTTTGTTTTCTTTTTCTTTAATTGAACGCTTTGGAACGTTTCGAAACCGACTATACGTTATTGGACCTTAATTGTTCATAATAATAGAATTTTGGCAGAAAACTCTTTGTATCTATACATATTTCACCAATAGAAATATATATGAAAAATAATAACACTGTACAACAAAGAATTTTTATGGAAAATTACTTATTTATAGTTTGCATAATTTATTCTCATTTTAATGTGAGTAAAAACAAAAACAGAAATTGGAAAGGAAAAAATAAAATAATTAGAATGCATTTTTATTTTTTTTTGGACAATTCTAATGTGAGCTACATTAAAAACAAAGTGGGCTAATTTGTGTTTCCCGATATATATTGTATTTCTTCTGAAATGTTATCAATCCACATTCCTCAGAGAATATTGTGAGCGCATCTTTTCTATATAAAAATTCCACAAACTGAAAGATAGAAATCGTCTCCTATCAAAATTACACTGTCCAACAAATTAAGACTTTTTGAATGGAAGAGGGTAGTGACCCTGAAAGGGCTTGTTGAGTAGATCATTTTTGTAGAATTAACTTATAGTCCAGCTGGTCTGAGTTTCTTTTTAACGCGGGTCAAAGTTTTCATTTTTTGGTCGAAGGGAGCATTATACTAATCGAAAAAAGTGTTGTAAGTTAATGTCTGAGCGAATTCTTATTGTCAGAATTTTATTTTTTGTGGAATTTTATGGGGATCATTTTTGTGAAAGATCTTAACCTTCTAGCTCCTCTCTTTATGGGTCAATTTGACCCTTTTTTTGAGAAAATCAAGAAAAGTCCTTTCAAAAAGGTCATTTAAGGATTAAAATGTTCTACGAAAAAATTTGCAGGGAAATTTCAGAGTGAATATTTGTGACAGAATTGTTTCAGAAACCCTGATAGAGAAAGTTGAAATAAATGCAATTGCAACCGAGAATTTTGGATTTTTGCAACAATCGCAGCTTTTTTCGCGACTTACCTCAAACACAAATGACCCATATTCCTATGTTATGTTCCACACGGATATTCGGAATGAGCTGTATTTTGTTTTATTAATGCTGTTTTATTAAGCACTTTAATGTGATTAAATATATTTGTTGAAGGTTTCTTTCTGGTCCAAACATTTTTGTATTTTGTTTTATTAATCACTTTATTTTGTTTAAATATATTTGTTAAAGGTTTCTCTCTCGTCCAAACATAATAGGACTCTTAAGACACTCTTTCTATGCGTTACATTTTTTTCTGTCCCAAATGATATATACCCTCCTACTCTGTAGAGTGAGGGTTAGAGTTTTCAATTGTAGAAAAAAAAAAAACAGTTCGGACCGGGTTTTTGGTGTTTTTCTTAAAAATATAAATAAATAATAGGGCTTAATTTCGTTAATAGTTTTAATTCCATCGATCTCCATATTTTTATAAACTTCTCAATTCTAACATAAAATAATTAAATTTTCGCAGCTTTATTGACGATCTCAAATTTACAATTATTCTTAGTTTTTTACAATAACTGGAATATAAATTAAGTTCCAAGCATTCTTAGTAAAATTAAGAACAAATGTTTCCCATATACAGTTGCGGTCAAAATAATAGCAGCGCACCACAGCTTAGCATACATTTTCATATATTTATTTGTGTGTTATTTTTTTACTTTTTTACTACTGCATTAAATGCTGTGTTATGAGGTTACAAACACAAAATAATTGTTTATTTGGTGATATGATTTTAATTGTTTAAGAATTTTCACATTTTTTTGATTATTCGACATTTTGGACCGGTCAAAATAATAGCAGCATTCAAAAAATCTCAAGAAAAAGGAATTTTATCTAATTTTTTCAATTCGATTTGATGTTATAAATAAGATATTATGAAATGTACTCTATTTCTGAAATGTTATTGTTTTATTTTTCTTCATAAATAGGGCGAGGAGAGCATTGTGGAGAACAAAATCGAGTTCATATAAAAAGGTTGAAATCTGAGGGATTTTTTTTTTCAGTGTTCCATTAAAATGATCAGAAATTCGATATTATAAAAAGAAAAAACAAAACACGTCAAAAAATCAGTTTATATCACCTGCAACCATTCGCCGAATAGTAACGTCTAGTACAAAAAAGCCACTTACGTCCGCAACCGAAATAAAAAGTCAATGTCTGTCCATTTTTTAGAGTTTAAAATGTTCGTAGAATACTAAGAAAACGTAATCTGCAAGCCAGAAGTACGTGAAAAGTCTTAAAAATAATAGACATGTCACAAAAAATTGCAATTCGCTAAAACACACCTGCAGTAACCAACCAAAAAGTGGACGCACGTTTTATGGTCAATTGAATCAAAAATTGTTTTATATAGTGGGACAGTACCTCGTCAGTTTGTAAGACGTCCACAGAACACGGAATACATCTCCAGGTATAGTCCAATACTGTCAAATAGTGAGGATCAAGCTTAATGGCTTGGGTGTGCATTTCATATTATGGAGTTAGTTCAATACATATGCTGAATATGGAATGCCCCTTAAAAGAGTCTTCTAGTAGGCAAATTATCCCGAAAACACCAGCCGACTCGCAAAAAAGTGGTATGAAGTCAATAATATCGATGTTATGGAATGGTTCGGGCAGACACCGCATCTCAATATAATCAAAAATTTGGAGTGTGATGACTAAAATGAGGTCTCACTAGCAATACTGAAAAACAATAACGATATTTGACACGAAATTATAGAGGCATGTTCAAAAATACCGCATGAAAGGTGCAAAATACTACTTGACTCCAAGAAACGACGTTATTTAGCAATATTAAGCAATAAAGTCAGTACAAATAAGTGTTAAATTTAAGAAAATATCGCTATTTAATAAGTAATTAATTAAATTAAATTTAATTAATTAAATTTAATTAAAGTGAATTGAAACAAAATATTTTTAGTTTTTATTAGCGCTGCTATTTTTTTGACTGGTCTCATTTTTGACATAAATGTTTCTAAAGGCCTAATCTCAAAATTACCAAAACTTAATTTTTTGTTTAAATCCATTTTAGGAATGGCACAATACCACCTTTCAATCACCGTAAAAAGTTTTAAAATTTTCGAAGTAAAACTGATATTTTTCTTTGTCGACATTTTTTTATTTCGTCGCTGCTATTTTTTTGACCGCAGCTGTATAATTCAAAGTAAACTTCATCTTCATTATCCCAATCATAGCGGATCATCTACTTATACAATATTTTCTGACATAGAGTGTTAAAACAGCGGTTTAGGCATAACTGAGAATTTTCAGATCTGGGAAGTGATAGTATTTTTTCTAGTAGGTAGCACTGTCACACAGTGCTATTACCATATTTTACCATGACGAAGACTACATCATTGGTTGATGTCACTAAAACAATTAGTCCTAAGTCTTAAATTTTTTTACCAGATCTTGAAAATAGCTAATTCCAGTATCATGATCGTAGTGAGGCGTTTATGTTTTTTCTCAAAATTATATATTATTGTTTCATTTCCTGGAATTTTAGCTATTTTAATAAAAGCAATGTGGTTGTAGTCTTCGACTCCCCAATTGAGATTAGGCAATCTAATATGATCAAAGATGAAAGTGCGTTTCAAGCAGAAATAATGGATATTTCTAAAGTCACAGAATTAATAATAAACAACATAGAAGTAGGCTTGTTCTCACCGTAAGGCGGGCTTTCAGTCATGTACTGTGCTAAAATTTGACTAAAGTCCCAAGACGATTTTACTACAAATTTGTCTTATTGTCCTATGCCAATTTGGACATATGGATGTTTCAAAAGCATCCCTGAAAAAATTAATTTTTCCCATAATGGAAAACCGGTCGAGACCGACTACAATAATCCGGTTTACCCGATGGTCGGTCTGAAATGAAAAATCCGGTTGGCCCGGTTTCGGGTTTGATCACTCTAGTGAGGGTATACAAATTCAACATAGAAAATTATTTTCCTGTCCATAAAATGTATTTGTAATTCCGTTGGAAAAAATAAAACGGAAGATCTGACTACGATTCTATGTATATGAAGTAAACAGAAGCAAACGATAGAGATTCAATGCAATAACAATTACAATATAGACTCTGTAGTCTCCTTTGATTTATCTCAGATGGAAGTAGTGACAAATAAAAAATTGAGATGAGAATAACGGTCATTGTAGAATCAAAAAGGGCTGTGGTGAGAATCATTAAGTCTGAATTATACTACACTTAGAAAAAAGTCTGATATTAACAGCAATTATTGTTTGCTACCCATCAACAGACTCTTGTCTGTTGTTATGGCAATTTTTCTGCCAGATTTACTGCGGCATTCATACTGCTAAAGAGTTTGCAGTCTGCTAAAAATTACTGCTGCTTATCAATTTAAAAATAAGATACAGAATGAATTTGAAAGAAGCTATTCAGACTGACTGATTTTCTATTAGCTCGTGACAATATGTCTAATATGTGTCCCACACAGATATGTGGGAAATTTGAAACCCCTAGCTCATTTCGTTCGAAGCTAACGTGCTTTGAACAGACAGACGGACATGACTAGATAGTCTAGTGTATATACTTTATGTGGTATCCGATGAATATTCCTCTTTATTTTACGTGTCAATGCAAAAATCCCACGAATTTCATGCTATTGGCTGTTGTCGTTTAATTCATGGCATTTCTTACACCTTTTTTTGTCCCATTTCACCCACGCAAAGTACAAATTATTGTATTCAGTTCACGCTACAAGTGAAATGTATAACAATTTTCAAGTGAATACAAGGAAGAAATCTTCAAAAAATGTTCTTACAAAATCTAAATATTAGGGATACTTTACTTGTTAGGGAACAATTTGTTCCCTCTGCACCGATTTCGCCCATATGTAATTTACAATTATTAGACATTTGTTTGTTTGGATTTACACGATCCTGTAGTTACCATTGGTTTCTGAAACCAGTAGGTCTGGAAAATGCTGCTGTTAGTTATATATGTATTAAAATTTCAAACAATTCATTTCGTTGGTATTTCTGATTTTGTTTTCATTCTAAAGTCATGTCCAACAATTTGTCCATTAGGATGTCAACTATTACTGGGTAAGGCAGAGAATCCCATTGGCACTCCTTTTTCCTATCTATCATTCATCTATCTATCTATCTATCGTACATAAAATAGCGTGTCTCCTTAATACGGAAAAGGTGAATTTTCCACAAAAAAGTTGTTGAGGCATGGGTGTGAATTTATCCACGATGGAGTGGACATACAATTGGCAAGCATAGACGAAAACATAAGCAGTAGTGGACAACACCTTGAACAGGACGGCAGTGTTCTTGTGCTTTCTGAAAATGTAATAATTATTGTGATACGAATATGTAGTTTATTAAGGTGTAATTAGTGTTTGTTAGTGCTGGTAGTCTCAGAGAATGATTAACATCCTTATTCGAAATATTGAAAAAAAAATAAATAAAATATCTATATAAATAAATAAATATCTAAAATGAATAAAATTTATATAAAGAAAAGAATAAAATTTATTTAAAACTAAAAAGAAAAATATCATTTAAAGTTAAACCCACTATAAAAAGAAAATAGCAGTACAGATGGTCCCAGAGGATTTCAACGACCATATTCGAAGTATTGGAAAAGATAAATAAAACATCTAAAGAGTGATTTTTTTGAGGTTAGGATTTTCATGCATTAGTATTTGACAGATCACGTGGGATTTCAGACATGGTGTCAAAGAGAAAGATGCTCAGTATGCTTTGACATTTCATCATGAATCGTCTTACAAACGAACAACGCTTGCAAATTATTGAATTTTATTATCAAAATGCGTGCTCTGTTAAGAAAGTTCATTGCGCGCTTCCATTTTATGGTCAGTTTAATCAACCCACTGAAGCGGCTATTCGGGCTATTGCGACTAAATTTCGCACCAAATTTACATTGTTGGACATTAAACCACCAACACGCTTACGTAGAGTGCGAACTGAAGAAAATATCGCAGCTGTATCGGCCAGTGTTAATGATGACCACCAATTTTCGATTCGTCGCCGTTCGCACCAATTGGGTCTCTGTTACTCAAAAACGTGGAAATGCCAAAATTGGACTAAGCGGATGGACCACCTAAGACGCAGCCGCGGTCAACATTTAAATGAAATTATCTTCAAAAAGTAAATGTCATGGACCAATCTAACGTTTCAAATAAAGAACCGATGAGATTTTGCAAATTTTATGCGTTTTTTTTTAAAAAAAAGTTATCAAGCTCTTAAAAAATCACCCTTTATAATATATATCTATATAAATTAATAAATATCTAAAATAAATAAAATCTCTTAAATGAAAATAGTACTATATAAATACTAACTATTAAAAGAAAATAGCAGTGTACAAAAAAAAAACAAAAAAAATATTAAAAATTAACCGAAAAATGTGTAAATATGTGAAAAATATAAAATGTGAATGGAATCATAGGCTTTTGTCGCTTAGGTATTATGGATTACAACATACCACCATTAATGTTAAATTCAACTTTTTTATAACGATTGGCATTTTGTGTTGAAAAAGTGATTTTTTTGTGTATTTTTGTCACAATATTAAATAAAGAAATTTCCGCGAATAAAATGTGTTTGGCAGCGTTAAAAAATTTATTGAATATTTACAAAAGCTCCGGGGTCTTACACAACATGGACGGGTTATCCAATAGGGACGAATTAATGATAAAATTAAATAAAACAAGTTGCGTGTGAGATAGCAATGCTTTTTTAATTTAATTTGAAAGAACTAACAATGACGTTATGTGTATATTATGAAATTGGTTTGTGGCCACCGTGCCGCGCCGTTCTTGAGTGTCGGCCATCAGAGAGATAAAATTTACAGGCTGAATTTAAGTTATGGCACAGATTATGTTGACATGAGTTCTTCAACCGACATACAGTTCTTCAAATGACATACATATACCTACGACTTAGTAACCCAAAAGCAATGTTTAAAGGTCATGAAGGCCGATCTTTTGTCGAAAAATTTATACGTAAATTTCTTACAGTTTTCGGTAAAGACTCACTACTTTGGAAGTAAGTTTTTAATATTTCCCAATTTCCTTCGAGCGTATACAAATACCATTTTACAAATATCAAACATAAACCTGAAAGTAAAAATAAAAATGAATAAATTATTCTCCTTCCAAAGTCAAAGTAATCGGTAGTTCAAATTTTAAATTTTGAACGGTAAATGATACAATTTATTTAGCATATAAAAAATCTAAAACCCTGACAACTGTCTCCAAAATCAAAAGAGGCGTTGGCAGCCTTTATATGACATTTTATATAAACTCGAATAGAATATAGGAATAGAGATAAATAGCGAGTGTTAAGACTTCGAGCAATATTTAAATCAAAATTGTAAAACTGAGAAATTTCAAATAAATTAAAAAGAAAACAAGTAAAAAGACTTAAAGTTCGGCCGCCCGAATCTTAATTAATTAATTATTTACAGCCAGTTTAATTTTTTACTCCATTTCGAGCCTAAAAGTACGAATTTGGAGAAAGCCTATTATTTTGCTCGTCTACGAAGCCAGAGAAATGTATAAATAGAATTTCATGATTCTAGCTGCAGCCATTTTATTGGTACGATTTTCATCCTCTTTCTTTCTTTCGACCAGTTTTCCCTAAAAGTACAAATTGCCAAAAATCCTTTATTTTGCTCGTCTCCACAGTCAGACTGACTATAACTGTTGCCATTTGATTGGTACCATTTTGATCTTTTTGCCCATTTTGACCCTAAAAGTACGAGTGTCGAAAAATCGCATTATATTAGAGGGATGCACAGTTTAATAGCTATTGTTATTTCACTGGCACCTTTTTATCACTTGTTGCCCCATTTCACCCCCTAAAAGTACGGATAACTTTATTCCAGCTGTAGCCGTTTGGTTCGTACCTTTTTTATCCCTCTATTCCCATTTTTCGCCTTAAAAGTACGAATTTTTAAAAACCTTATTATTTTGTGTTCAATTATTTTATTTAATTAGAGAAATATTCCAAAAAGTTCGTGTTTCTAGCTGTTTTCGTTGGATAAGCACCATTTTTAAACCCTTTTTCAACATTTTACCCCTATAAAAAAAACGCTTGTAACCATGAATTCATACGGACAAGTATGAGTAATATTATAATCTGCAAACATAACTCATACGCCACCAATGTGGTGATAAGGAAGATTGCTCAATTTTACAGGAAATTCGAAAAAGCAACTCCGATATTTGAATAATGCTAGCAACCTTCTGTTACAAACTTTTGGTTTGTTGTGAGTGAGCTATTCTATCCAATATCGCACAGTGCTTCAGATTCAAATTACATCGACCAATAACTTTTGATCTAGTAAACATTTTTGAGTTTGATATTATATAAGAACCCACCCCAGGGATTATTTTGAGATTTTGAAAATCGGGCAATTTACTACTTTTCTTACTACTCTTTCGATTAAAAGATAAGAAAAATTTTATTTTTTGTCTTTATCTTTTTGGATATATTTTTACGTACATATTTGTTTGTAATGTGCAGAAAAAAAATATATTTTCGTATTAAAGATTTCTTTTGTAGACTTATATTTTAAGTGCTTTTGAACTCAAATTATATTATAAAATAATTCTATAAGTCGGAATTATTTTGTTTTCAATTTTCAAAATCTGAAATAAAAAATATTTTTTTCTGCGCATTATGAGCAAATATGTAAAAATATTAAAAAAAAAATAAAAACATAAAACCAAAAAAAAAAATAACAAAATCAGTTAAATTTGGACGAATTTCTTAAATATATCCGATTACAAGACTTTATTAATATTATATATTAGTTATATACCTTTAACTAATTTCAATTTTTTTACACAGCTCAGAAATGTTTACTAGATCAAGAGTTATTGCATTTTGGTCGATGGAATTTGATTCTGAACCACTGTGACTCGTCATTAAATTTTGCTTTGGCATGTCCGTGCCTTAACATATTTGTCGAGAAAAAACTCGGACTTTCTCTATGTAAATAGTTTTTTCCAAGTTTCTATGGAAATTTGCAATAAATATCTACACACACATGTGAAATTACACGATAATACACTCATACACATACGAACTACTTCCATGACACTTTGTGCTTTTGATTTGTTTAAAATTGAAATGATTCGTATCACGTGCCCGACGAGAGCCACTAGTTTCAACAAAAGTAGGGTTAACAAAATGTTTGTTTTCATGTTAGACTGGGTGTTTATACATAGATCGTGTGTATGTACATATATATATATATATATATATATGTCAGATATTGTCTACTATATTGTATGTAGGAGTATGTCCCCACTAAACAGAAGAGAAAATACAAAAAAAATAATGACGTCATTTGTATCCAAAAGAATATTTTGCAGTTTTTGTTTGTTATTTTTAGATACATACATATGTATGTACATACGAGTACAGACATACACACGCCAGTATGGAATTATGTACATACTAATTATGATTATAAGACAGATATGTATATATACAATGCATGGGTGCCGGTTATAAACTGTATTGTGGTTTTATTTGAGACGCTTCTCATATACCATGTTGTGAGCACACACACTGGACACGCGACCGGAGACTAGACTGAAGCTTGAAATACATAATTACCAATGAGTAATTTCATGTGAAGCGATCACACACACATTTTGGCTCTTGTCTTCCCCAACAAGCAAAGTAATACGAAAACGATTCGAAATCGTATCGCCTAGAAGAAAAATGATATTGTGGCAACAATTATATTCGTATTGCGGAAGTTACCTCACTTAGAGAAATTTGTGCGGCCAGTGCGATACGCCAAGGCAATACGAAAGCAATACTTCCGGATGATAAATCGGCGATATTGCCAGATTATCATCCGAAAGAAATCTATTTGATATTGCCAAAATATCACCTGGATGATAAAATCGGGATATCGCCAGATAACCACCTGGAAGACAAAAAAGCAATTTTCACATTTACATATTTTAATTCAAGCAAAAGGTTAGTTAAAAGCTTTTTGAGAGCATGTCTTATCAAAACTGCATGTTAATCCGCCAATTCGTTTTGAAAACATTGTCTCTATGAAATGCAAAAAATGTGAATCTCTGATAAAATATACCAAAGAGATGTGTATCAATAATCAACTTAGATGGCTTTTCATTTAGAATTTCAATTTGCAGCTTTCCGTTAGTTCATTTTGCAATGCACCAATAACCACGAATTTACGAAAAATATAGATTTTCTTTTATTATTTCCGAAACATTCTTATGTATAATTTTTATCATTTTCTACCAAGTTTTGAACAAAAAATTACCACCATTTATATCCTCGATCTCATGTTTCTAGATGCAGCCAGCTACTTTATAACTTTTGCACCTCTTTCCCAAAAAATACACATTTTGAAAAACCACTATAGGTAACATGTGTTTTTGCTTTCCCTAAAAATATGTACTTTATATTGTTAGCACATTTATTTCTTGTCGGGACGTATCGTTGTATTAAGTACAAATTTTGAAATATCCATTTATGTTCCGCGTTTAAGTAATTAAAGGACTGTACACAATTTGTATCCCTTTTCGTCCCGCGCATCCCTTAAAAGTACAAATTTCGAAAGTCCAATTTTACTGCGCTTCTACGTGGTCAGAGGAATTTACATACTAAATCAAGAATCCATTTCTGTTGCAAGTCTACGTTGTCAGAGGAATTTACACTCTAAATTTCTCGACTATAATACTTTAGTTGGTACCATTTTTATCCCTTTTTGTCCCGCTCACCTCCTATAAGTACAAATTTAAAAAAAATCCATTTAGATTGCGATTGAAAGTAAAAATTTCGAAAAAACCAATTTTACTTCGTTTTTATATGGTCAGAGGAATTTGCATACCAAATTTCGCTATTCTATGTGTAATACTTTAGTTGGTACCATTTTTATGCCTTTTTGTCCCGCACGCCCCTTTAAAGTAAAATTTTCGAAAAATCCAATTTTACTTCGCTTTTATATGGTTAGAGGTATTTACATACCAAATTTCACGATTCTAGGTGTAATACTTTAGTTGGTACCATTTGTATCCCTTTCTGTCCCGCACGCCCCATAAAAGTACAAATTTCGAAAAATCAAATTTTTCTTCGCATTTTTATGGTCAGAGGAATTTATATACCAAATTTCACGATTCTAGGTGTACTACTTTAGTTGGTATCATTTTTATCCCTTTCTGTCCCGCACGCCCCTTAAAAGTACAATTTTCGAAAAATAAATTTTACTTCGCTTTTATATGGACAGAGGAATTTACATACCAAATTTTACGATTCTAGGTGTAATACTTTTGTTGGTACCATTTTTATCCCTTTTTGTCCCGCACGCCCATTAAAAGTACAATTTTCGAAAAATCCAATTTTACTTCGCTTTTATATGGTCAGAGCAATTTACATACCAAGTTTCACGATTCTAGCTGTAATACTTTAGTTGGTACCATTTTTATCCCTTTTTGTCCCGCTCACCCCTTATAAGTACAAATTTCGAAAAATCAATTTATATTGCAAGTCTACGTTGTCAGAGAAATGTAAATACCGATTTTCACGATTCTAGCTGCAATTCCTAAATTGGCACCATTTTTATCCCTTTCCTCCCTTAAAAGTACAAATTTCGAAAAATCCCAATTTGTAGCTCATCGAATTTCATGTTTCTAGCTACTACAGTTTGGTCAGGACGAAGGTTCGATGTTTATCCCTTTTTGGGCCATTTTACCCCCCCCTTTTATGGCTAAGTTTATGGGAATATTAAGTTTATAGAAAAACTTAACAAAAATGACGAAAGACCAATCAAAATTTATAAATCCACAACGTACATTCCAGGACTATCCGAAAGGCTAAAACATTCTAATATTTACGACAAGGAAAAAATTGAGTTGGCGTATAAAACACACAGGACCGTTAACCAACTATTTAGTAGGACTAAATCAAAAATCAAGAAAGAGGAGAAACCAAACGTCGTGTACAAGATAAAATGCAATGGTGACAAGTCCGACATATGCCAGAAGGTATATGTCGGCTCTACGAAAAATAAATTGAAAATCAGACTTTCATCACATAAAACCGAACATAAATCTCTTGACGAACCCATTGAGCAAGAAACTGCCCTTGCAGCCCACTGTACCTTGACGGGACACAACCAAACTTTAATGACGTCGAAATAAAAGAGAATAATTATACAAGGAGATAGACATTAGAAATGCTAAATATAATTGACGTCTCCCTGGAAAAGACTTAATTATAAGAGAGACACAGACGGTTGTGCTCAAATATATAGGAAAACGGTGGACAAAAATAGACGACAAAGGAGAATTGAAAAACTTTTTTAAAAATGTAAATATAAATATTGTGATATTTTTTGATTGTTAATGCTTGTAGCTTGTAATTGAATAATTTGTGTTTTTTGTACTAGACCTCTGAAGATGACCAACGGTCGAAATATTGGGAAATAAAAACAAGAAAATAATAAAATAGTATTTTTTGTTTTATTATTTAAAAAAACTGACCTCAAGCCAAACAAAAGACAAAAAAGAAATTTTTAATTTTTGCAAATAGTGCGAAAAGTCCCATTTCATATTATATAAAAGAATTATTGTTTTATTTAACGAAGAAAACAATGTATTTTTGAAGAAAATATATGAATAAATCTAGAAATAATGATTCTTATGTAGAGTAAGGGAAAAATCGTGTGCCATTTTTGTTTTGCTTAAAATGATTTAGTCATACTTGAAGACGACATGTACTTCTACCATAAGGATCATAACTTCTACATTTTCTTTAACTAGGCCTTGTTTTCTTCGTTATGATGCCAGTTATTACAAAATAAAACAATATATGCTTTTATATAATTTGTAAAGGGATTTTTTCCGCTTTTTAAACAGAAATTATGATTCAAAAAAACTTGTGTCTACGAGGGTATCAAAACTTCTACATTTATTCATAGATTTTTTACATATAAACTTTGCTTTTTGCTTTAGAATGTTGAAATATTCATCAGAGACCCCCATAACACGCTAGCCTACTAACGAAATGAGTTAGGGGTTAATTTTCCCTAAATGTCTGCAGATCGGTTGGGATTGAAAGTGGGCGAAATCTTTCTTTCCTAAAAAGGCCTGAAAATACTCCCTAATATTTAAACTATTTAAGCATTTTTTTAAATTTCTGCTTTATATGCACTTGAAATTTATTCTATACCTTTCTCTTGAAGAGTAAAAGCACTAAAAAGTAAATAAAAATTTTAGCAGGCGAAATGGGACAAAAAGGGTTAAAAAAGGTACCAATGATACGACAACAGCTAGAAACATGAAATTTGGAATGACAAACAAAACAAAAAGATTTTTTCTGAAATTTGTACTCTTATGCGGAAAATGGGGATAAAAGTGGTACCAACCAAAAGGCTGCAGCTATAATAATGAAATTCGATATTCGTAACTTCAGGATCTAAATGGATTTTGGATCTTCGATGTTAGTACTTTTTCTATCAAAACGGTACGGAAATTTGGGCTGTAACTGGAATCAAGTAATTGATATTGGGAAAATCGGCCCTGGGGGAAATTGTTTCTATCGAATAACGACTGACAATGCACCTTATATTTGGTCATATTTTTAATGATTCACTTTTGATTACTCTAGAAGTTTTATATTTATATAGAAGAGGACTATTAATATTATAATAATTTACTAATATACTTATATATAGAAATAGTAAACAAATATCGTGATGTGCATACAAAATATCACAATTTTCCTAATATGGTAGTGTTCTTCTATGTAAAGTTATCAGCCACTAATCCACTAATAGTGGAGTGTATAATATTCGGCCCGGCCGAATTTAACGCCTTTTTACTAGTTTACGATGTTTTTTCGTGCGATCAAAAACAGCTAAAAAGCTAAAAAATATGTATCCCAAATTTTTGAATATACTTTTAATTATTATCGGACTTATATTTCCAAAATGAATGTACAAATTTAAAGTACCTTCGCAGAAAATAAGAATTTTAGTAAAAATTAAAAAAAAAAATACCAAATTTTTTAATATCGCCAAAATACATCAGAAAATGTTATACACGACCCTTCGACAAAATATTTGTTACATACTGTAATATGTAAATGTAAATTCATAGATATTTTCAAATGGAAAGAATTAATTAAATGTTAAACAAATTTTAATTGTTAGTGTGTTAAGTTTTGTCTTTTGTTCGGCTTGAGGTCAGTTTACAAAAGCTAGCAGAGAGTTGTAGGAGAGAAAAACGGTTTAAAATGCCCCTGAAGATGGTCGAAATATTGGGAAATAAAAAACAAAAAAATAATAAAATACTATTATTTTTTACTTTATTATTCGAAAAAACTGGCTCAAGTCAAACAAAAGACAAAACGCAAAAATATTAATTTTTATTTTTGTTTATTTTTCGTGCCAGAAAAAAAAACACAAATGTTTTTTTTTTTAACCCTGCATGCAGCGTGCCCAACCATATTTTGTAATACATAAAACCATTATGTATTATGGTAGTCGAAATGACTAACATTGGGCATGCAGGGTTAAATCAAAAGAAAGTACTCCAAGAAAAAGAAAGCACTGACCAATAACAGGTAAACATTAAAAAATAAATTTGTTCTCAAATTTTGGTGATTGTTCCTAATCACCGAAATGTGAAAGTGAAATTCGAAACATTTGCAGCCTTAATGAATTACCTTTATCTTAACGTATCTGATAATATGTAATGAAAAGTAACTGAAATAAAAGGCTGAACGACTTAGCTGTTGATAACAATCGGCAATAAACTAATCAATTTCCTTTTCTCTCTTGGTTACGCAGGAGACATTTATTTCCACTACAGGAAAGTGAAATGAAATTACCGAAAAAAGTGTAGGTGAGGGAAAATGTGTGTGTCCTAATTCGCGGTCGTCAATGAAAACCCCCTAGAAATGTTGTTGTCATACTAACGTGTAATTTAATTAGGAAACGGTTATCACCGTATACCCTTGTTGTGTATCCATACTATTAAAACTGGTGCGGAACCGACGCGCCTATTTTGTGTTAAAGGTGCTAATAAAAAAGGTCACGCAAGAAGATGGCATTTTGATGGATTAATTTTTGGCTTTGAACGTAATGTTCAAAAGCACAAATCAATGTTGTCGTAGAAACAGAGATTCAACATAAAAAACTGAATCAGTTTTATGTTTAATAACCTGGTTTGCGATTAAAAGGATGTTCGAGAAACTTACAAACATTGAAACGTATTGTAGTAAGTACTTGCATACTGTAGCGTACTACCCTAGTACCCTTCAATATAAAATATATTTACATTTGGACACATCGATGTCGTGTGTGTACGCATTACTGAGAGGACTTGTTATCCCCTGCAATGGCCATATCGTGGGTGTGTTTATGTGTGGCCTTAAGTGCCCTTTGTTCTAGAGCGACTCTTTACTTTACCAAGTACTCGTTCGCTTTGTCATAGTCTGTTTAAGCTAGATAATTAAGAGAACAGCCTTAAAATACAGTAAAAGTGAATCGCTCAACGATCCGCCGCAGCCCACGTACACTCAGAAAAAAGTGAATCCTACACTCAGGAAAATAGCATTCCTAAATCTGAGTAAAATCCATACTACAATTTAGTTCAACAATTTTACTCCAGTTCAGTAAAAAATTTCTGGTTGGAAAATTAACTAAATATGAGTAAAGTTTCCCACTTTCAAAGCTATAGTAAATAGTTCATTTACTAGAAATAGGGTAGTAAATTTGCTTAAAAACATTTCTTTTGAACTAATAAAAAATTCTTAATTCTTTAAGTAAAAAAAAGCTCAGAAATCGTTTGTATGGAAAAAAAATCCATTTAGGATATTTTTAACTTAAAAATGTGTTTTTTCCTAAATTTAAGTTAATATGTTTACTGTTTAAGTTAATATGTTTACTTTACTGTCGAGTTCTTCATACATTTAAGTATTAATGAACTTATAAAAAATCATGTGAAATTGTTTAGAAAATTCTTGAATATTAATCCAAAAAGCAATTCTCGTTCGTTTGCGGAGACTTATTTCTTAAATACTTCAAGTATTAATCTAAACAAGCACTGCGAAGGCGCCTCTCTTGCCTTCGCAGCAATCATGGAGTAATAGCTGAACTCTTTTTGGCATTGGTATCATGCAACTTTAGAGAAATATTTCATGTTATCATTTTTTGTATCAGTTTTGCATACTCTGAAGCAAAACCATTTGTTTGATTTTTTAGCTAAATTGAACTTATTTTAAGTTCACTTTTCCTTGTATCAAGTAAAATTTTCCTCAGTTTAAGTAAAAAAATTACTTGTTTTAAGAAAAAAATCAGCAAAAATGTCTTCAGTTTAACTAAATATTTACTTGATTTTAGTAAAAAGTTTACTATACTTTTTAGTAAAAATTTACTTGGTTTGGGTAAAAATGTACATATTTTTAGGACAATTTTACTTAAAATTATTAAAAATGTACTTGGTTTTAGGAAAATTTTACTTAGATTTAGGGAAATTTCAGCAAAATTTTACTTAGATTTAGTAAAAATGTACTTGGTTTGAGAAAAACTTACTGGAATTTTCCTCAGTTTGAGTAAATATTTACTTGGTTTAAGGAAAATTGAACTAGTATCTAGTTCAGAGCATATACTACTTTCAAGGAAAAGTTTGAGCTAGATAAGAGGAAATATTGCTTTAGCGCTATACGAAGTTAAATTTTGCTAAATTCGTATAGCGCTAAAGCAATATTTTATCATATTAAATTCAAACTTTTCCTTGAAAGTACTACATGCATGATTTTAGTTCAATTTTCTTCTAACCAAGTAAATATTTACTCAAATTTAAGAAACTTGCTGCAAGTAAGTTTTTCCTCAAACCAAGTACATTATTACTAAATCTAAGTAAAATTTTGCTGAGATTTTCCTGAAACTAAGTACATTTTTCCTCAAACCAAGTACATTTTTCCTCAAAACAAGTACATTTTTCCTCAAACCAAGTAATTTTTTACTCAAACCAAGTAAAACTGCCGATTTTTTTTCCTAAAACTAAGTAAATTTTTACCCAAATCATGTAAATATTTACTTAATGAGGACAATTTTGCTGATTTCTTCCTTAAAACAAGTAAATTCTTATTTAAACTGAGGAAAATAGTACTTGATACAAGGAAAAAAGTGAACTTAAAATAAGTTCAATTTAACTAAAAATAATTCAAACAAATGATTTTGTTTCAGAGTTTGCAAAATTAATACAAAACATGAAATATTTCTCAAAAGTTTCATGATGTCTCTGCCATGATTGCTGTGAAAGCACCTTGACAGTGGTTGTTTAGAATAATATTTGAATTATTTAAGAAATAAGTCACGTCAAACGACCGAGATTTGCTTCTTAGACTAATATTCAAGAAATTTCAAAACAATTTGTAGTGATTTTTTATAATTTCATCAATACTTAAATGTATGAAGAACTCAGCATAAATTTCAGTAAACGGATTAACTTCATTAAAAAAAAACTTTAGTTAAAATTTCCTAAAATGATTTTTTTCCATACATAAGATTTCTTATTTTTTTTGCTTACTTACAATCTAGAAAAATTTTTACCACACAAGTATGAATTCACTCAATTGTAAGAATTTTTTATCAGATCCAAAGAAATGATTTCAAGTAAATGTACTACCTTATTTCTAGTAAATTAACTATTTGGTATGAAACAAGGAAACTTTACTCAGACTTAATTAATTTCCCTACTTTAAAGGAAATTTTGACAAAACTGGTGTAAAATTGTTGAACTAAATTGGTGTACGAATTTTACTCAAATTTAGTAATGCTATTTTTCTGAGTGTAGTTCTTTAAATAATTATACTATGAATAATCCATGTAAATACTTTTGTATTTTTTATAAGAGCTTTTATAATTGTTGACTGACTTCCACTTGTTATTGTCATATTTATTTCTATTTTTTGTGGTTATTATTTTATTACTATATTACTCCTTTTAAAAATCCCACCTCTCAATAAATATGCTAGGCCTGAAACCGAGCATGTTGACATCATGACAAATTAGGTCATACTACACTACAAATTGAAAACTCCCAATTATGAAGATATCACCCACACACACATTATCACATATTGGGCTTGTGTGTGAAGCAGAATAAAAAGAAACTCATTTTGTTGGTATTTTCAAACAATTGTGCAGCGAGAACTCGGCCCTCAACAAAATGCTGAAAAGCAAAAGACAACAAACCACATGAATATATCATGTTGGCTTGGCAGCACTGGAACAACATTTTGGTTGTCCAACATGAGTGTTATGAAATTCAATTTATGAGCATCACTTTATCTCTCTAATCTCATAATTGAGAGTTTGGGTTGCAAGTTTTTTTAAAGCTCAAAAAATGTGAAAGAAAAAATTCAAAAATTTTAATATAAGAAATAAACCATAAAAATTTAAATATAAATCAATTATAAAACATATAAAGAATCATGTCAATAATTTTTGGTCGAAAAAACATCGTGCACTCGCAAGAGAAATTTTGAAATGAAGTACTAATTGAAATTTGTTGATATAAATCGTAGTATACCTTTTGGCTTAAACCAAAAAACGTAAGCTTTTGAAAATAAATTTCTCCAACTAGAATACGATTATCTGGCGTTGGAGGGATAATGGAAAATTTTCGAAATCGAATAATAAGTACAGAAATCTCTATGACAATTTCTGACAAGAGTTACAGGGTGATGTTATTTGGGGTGTTTGTTTCTCTCTAAAAACTGCCTAAATTAACCATATTTTAGCGCATTTTTTGGAACAATCAAGCTACACTGAAAGAATTTTCCTTCATAATATTTATGAAGCGAGTTCATAAAATATTTTACATAAAATTAGGGAATGTTTTCTTTGTATGTATATATGAAAAATTCATAAATAAAATGAAAAAGGTTAAATCACAACTACTCTTTGTTTGGAATCTCTATAAGTGCAACTTCTTTGTTTCGTTTATCACAACTTCTCTACAAAAATATGAATGTTTGTTTGTTTTTATAGGACATTTACAGGAAGAAGAATATACCTTGGATTCTCGATTTAAATAACAATTTATTGTTAGCCATGCGTGTTATATCTGTACTGATTATTACCATCATTTATATAAGATCAAAGAGAATACAGATAAAGCTATACTCTTGGGCAGTTTACTTGGGCGGACATCTCCAATGTGGGGACAAATTTGGTTTTCAAAGGTCTATCGTAATGAACACAATGAAAGGCACATTTCAATGAGCGGACGTTCCCATGACCGGTCGGGGACACGAAATGGCCACATTTTTAACAAAAATCTAATAAGCGAATACTATTTTAAAGAAAAAAATAAGTAGCTGTATTTAGAGATTTTACTGTAAAGATATGTCACCGTGGTTGATTTTAACTTGAAAAACTCCGTGTCGTAAATTGTTTGATGAAGAATTATCAGGACTTTGAATATTAAAAATTTATGGAGAAACTTCTCAGGAAACCACTGTGCAAAGACGTCCACTAAAAGCATTAGCAAGAACCCATAATATCGTATACTATTTTTTTATACAGTGAAACCTCTCACGGATGGACACTCCCTCGAGCGGGCACCTCTATTAAGTGGATACATTTTAAAAAATCAATCGAAAATTTTAAAATGTTCATTATAATGCACCACCATTAAGCGGGCACTTTCTTATGAGGACACGGACATAAAATATATTTTTATACCCTCCACCTACAGGATGGGGGTATACTAACTTTGTCATTCCGTTTGTAACACCTTGAAATATCGACCTGAGACCCTATAAAGTATATATATTCTTGATCGTCATAAAATTCTAAGACGATCTAGCCATGTCCGTCCGTCCGTCTGTTGAAAGCACGCTAGCATCTAAACGAAAGGAGCTAGAACGTTCAAATTTTCCATAAATGCGTCTTATAGTCGTAGATCGGTTGGGATTGAAATGGGGCGAAATCGGCCCAAAGGGATTCCCTCACAAGGACTAAAAATACCCATAATATCCCTAATATTTTAGCGTATTTAAGCATGTTTTTTGAATATGTCTGTTTATATTTGCTTGATATTTGGTATGCGCATTCCCCTTATAGCAAAAACGTGCAACAGAAAGTGATTCTTATGTGTAGGGGGTGAAATGGGACAAAAAGGGATAAAAATGGTACATATTAAACGACAACAGCTAGAAACACGAAATTCGGTGTGTACATTCCTCTAATTGAGTAGATACGTAATATAAAAGAATTTTTTCCAAATGCGTACTTTTAAGGGATAAAACAGGAATAGAGGGATAAAAATGGTACCAACCAAACGGCTGTACCTAGAATAATGAAATTCGGTGTATACATTCCTCTGATTGCATAGATAAGTAAAATACACGGATTTTTCAAAATTCGTACTTTTTGGGGTTAAAATGAAAAAAGGGGATAAAAATAGTACAAATCTAATGACCGCAATAGAGTCATGAAATTCGGAGTATACATTCCTCTGAGTGTGTAGACACGGAAAATAGACGAATTTTTGGAAATTAGTACTTTAAAGGGATACAATGGTACAGAGGGATAAAAATAGTACCAAATAAACGACTACAGCTAGAATGATGAAATTCTAATTGCGTAGAAACGTCAAGGGGGTAAAAATGGTACCAACCAAATGGGCGCAGCTGGAATCATGGAATTCGGTGTATACATTCCTCTGACCGCATAGACACGCAAAATAAAAAGTTTTTTTCCAAATTCGTACTTTTTCTTTTACGGCAAAAATTGGTTGTATCATGAAGTTAGGTTATTTTGCACTATGTACGTCTGATAATGAATTTTCAAAATTTTTACCTTTGGAATTAAAATAGAATGGAAATACAACCGAGTGTAGCACCCACTATCTACCAATATTTATGGCTTTGAAAATATTTTTGAAAATATAAATATAAGAATATTTATTTTTTGAATTGACGTATTGGTAGCATTACCTTATAAGCGTGGTTTGAAATAATTAAAATATTATATTTATTTATAAAATTAATTTTTCAATATTTGTATTTGTTTTGATTTGGCTATATAAAAAATATATGTAATATTATTGCACTTGTACGAAAAAAGACAACCTTTGTGGAATGCAATCCATGGTGGAGGGTATATAAAGTTCGGCCCGGCCGAATTTAACGCCGTTTTTACTTGTTCATTTTACCTCCCTTATGCGGACACATCATTACACATCATTCGAAAGATATTGATTCCTTCTATTTATTTTTCATAGTAACTCTTACAAAATGTTTCCAAGATATATGAGTTTTTAGCTGTCAGCTTGAAAAAGCACAAAAAATCAACATAAACGTACAATAATACTAAAAAACGTACAATAATACAAAATATTCTTATTTTATGACAAGAATAAAAAAAATATTTAAAGTGCTTCCAAGGGTCTATTAATTCAAAAAACGGCTGTTTTCAGGAGCGTTTAGCTCACAGATGGCTTAACCCAGTTACGAAATATTTTGCAGATCATCATTAAACAATCCAATCTTCATTTCATGGGGATGACCGCTGCAATTTATTTTCGTGACCCATCCTAATATACACCCTCAGTATTAAAATTTCAAGCAGCATTTTGTAAGTTATAAAAACCTAACTTATGCAAAAGTTAAGATTTTATAACTTCCAAGAGGTGTGGCAGAAAAATCGAAATTGTAGATGTAATAGGCACGTGAATACGACATGTACTATTTTTACATGAAGCGTCATAGATTTGGTTTTGTTTTCTTCGTTAGGATGCCAGCAATTAGTAAGTGAATCATATACAGTGGATTCCCGATTTAGAATTGTGTATAAGTTCAAAAAGAATAATAATTATGATAAGAAATTGTATTATTCAAAGAAATATCTTATTTCATTTATTATTTATACGATTTCCAGCAGCATTTTGACAATGATGGTTTGTCAAATGTATTTCGAATATATAGTGGCCATTGATTAACGACAATATTATACCATAAGGAGATTTCAAAAAAGCACTTAATCTATTTATTGTGCCAGCGGTAAAACTTTTAGTGAATTTTGCCTGCTCGCTTGTTCGCGAATTTGTGTTCGTTAAATCGGGAAACCACAGAAAATGTATATATTGTTTTTATTATATGCATGTATGTCACTGAACTTGAATTTGTGTGTTCGGGTTCGAGAGCACTTTTGTTTTTGACAAATAGAAACAACAACAACGGAATTGATGCAAAACATTGCATTTGATTGCGGGCACAGCAGACCGATGTTTCGAATCTGCCACGGTTTTTGCCAATGGTTTTGCAGCGAATATTCCAACATCATTTTTAATATTCTTCGAACTATGTTTGGAGCAATCTACCAAAACAATGCTTTACGCCAAGCTATTTTTCAATAAATAAATAATTAAAATTTTACAGTTTTCCTTGTGATTTTTTAAAGTTTTCATGTTTTCGATTACATCCCTGTACGAATCGAAAACTTTCATTGTAAACAGCTAAAATAATATATACCACTGAATACAACAAGGTCAATAACTTCAAATTACGTATGTACGTTGTTTTCCTCGAAGATGTTACTCAAGCGAAGTCAATAATAAATATTTTCCAAAATTATCGACAGATTGTAGAATGAGCCCGCCATGCCTGCCAGGCTTATTTAAAATGTGTTTACGAGTTGTACTACAGTATCGGCCATCGTCCAAAAGGTCCGGTTCAAGATCATCAAAAAGTCTTATCTAAGAAAAATTAAATTATGCACTCAAAGAAATAATGTTGTTAATGAATTAATGAAATATATTATGAAAAATATATGAATCTAACAGGAAGTTCTTTCAATTTACTCAGAGTCGTTTCTACAATCATTATATTAAAACGGCAAGCATGCATTTTCGGTACCATTTTACGGCGTTTTACAGGCTCAATATATACAAAGTGCAGAATTACATTTTATGATTTCTCTTCGTATGTGAATCAATCGGTGAAAATAAAGAGTTAAGTCATTAGATTTCTCCTTTGATTTAGATGTTTTTATGGTTTAGTGAATAAAATTTGTTAATATTGTTAAATTTGCGGATATTGCAACAATATTCGATGGGAAATCTTTGATGTTCTGATATAGTTTTTCATTAAATTAGATATCAGTTTAAGAGAGTCTGCACAAGATATGATTTTACTGGTAGAAAATAAAACTTCATAGAAAATTTTATCGGCAAACAACATTTATTATAAAATTTCATATAAAATTGCACTCGAATATCGAGTGCTGGGTTCTGCTATAATAAAGAAATTACTGAAGTTGTTAATAAATGAAACCATTGATGAATATGCTTCGAATTTCGTTAAGAGTAAAACATTTGACACGATCACAATTAATATTATCATGGAGGCTATATAATATTCGATCCGACCGAAATAATGCCCTTTTTACTTGGTCGTATTTATATAGTTTTTATACCCTCACACTACAGAGTAGGAGGGTATATATCATTTGGGACAGAAAAAAATTGTAACGCATTGAAGGAGTGACTTAAGACCCTAAGTATGTTTGGAACAAATCCGTCCGTCCGTCTGGCTGGCTGATCTACATGATAACTCTCGAAACGAGTTAAGGAATCGATTCAAACTTTGCGCATGGTAATATTTTTCCCAAACTTAGTTTAAGTTCGAAGATGGACGAAATTGCCACTCCCCTTCCAGTACCACCTGTTATAAATTCTATACAAATTAACGGAATAATGTGAAATTTAATATTTAGCAACGCTTTTATAGTGGTTACATTCGCATGGAATATGGACTATATTGCCACACCCCTCCCACACAAAGTGGCATAATCTTTGGTTACAATAAAACCGATATACAGTTGCGGTCAAAATAATAGCAGCGCACTACAGCGCACATTTTCATATATTTATTTGTGTGATAATTTTTTTAAAGCTACTTCTGCATTAAGTGCTGTGTTACGAGGTTACAAACACAAAATAATTGTTTATTTGGTGATATGATTTTAATTACTTAAGAAATTTCACATTTTTTGGATTATTCGACATTTTGGACCGGTCAAAATAATAGCAGTGTTCAAAAAATCTCAAGAAAAAGGAATTTTATCCCATTTTTTCAATTCGATTTGATGTTATAAGTACGATTTTATGAAATTGACACTACTTCTGAAATGTTATTGTATTATTTTTCTTCATAAGTCGGACGAGGAGAGCATTGTGGAGAAGAAAATCGAGTACATATAAAAAGGTTGAAATCTGAGGGAAAATCATATAGTGAAGTTCGACTTTTATTCCAGTGCTCTATTAAAATGATCAGAAATTCGATATTACAAGAAGAAAAATCAAAAACTCGTGAAAAAAATCCGTTTATAGCACCTACAACCATTCGCCGAATAGTAATGTCTAGTACAAAAAATCCACTTACGCCCGCCACCGATATGAAAAACAATTTCTGTGCATATTTGAGAATTTGAAATATTCGTAGAATACTAAGAAAACATAATCTGTAAGCCAGAAGTCTGAAAAAGTACCACTTAAAAATAAAGTACATGGCACAAAAAATTTCAATTAGCAAAAACACGCCTGGTGTAGCCAATCAAGAAGTGGATGTACGTTTTATGGTCAGTTGAATCAAAAATTGTGTTGTATGGTAGGATAGTCCCTCGATAGTTTGTAAAGAAGTGGGTGTACGTTTTATGGTCAGTTGAATCAAAAATTTTGTTGTATGGTAGGATAGTCCCTCGATAGTTTGTAAGACGTCCACAGAATACGGAGTACATCTCCAGGTATAGTACCAAAACAGTCAAATAGGGCCGACTCGCAAAAAGGTGGTTTGAAGTCAATAATATCGATGTTATGGAATGGTTCGAGCAGACACCACACCTAAATATAATCCAAAATTTTAAGTGTGATGACTAAAATGAGGTCTCACTAGCAATACTGAAAAACAATATCGAGCTTTGACACGATATTATAGTGGTATGGGCAAAAATATCGGTTAAAAGTTGTAAAAGACTAGTCGACTAAATGAAACGGTGTTATGTTGCAGTAATAAGCCATAAAGTCAGTACAACTAAGTATTAAATTCAAGAAAATATCAATTTTCAATTAAAGCGAATTGAAACAAAATATTTTTAGTTTTTATTAGCGCTGCTGTTTTTTCGGCTGATCTCATTTTGACATAAGTGGTCCTAAAGGCCTAATCTCAAAATTACAAAAACTTAATTTTTTATTTAAAGCCATATTAAGAATGGCACAATACCAACTTTCAATCGCCGTAAAAACTTCTAGTATTTTCGAAGTAAAACTAATATTTTTCTTTGTCGACATTTTTTTATCTCGTCGCTGCTATTTTGTGACCGCAGCTATAACATCCATACGGGTAGTCAAAATCATTTGCAATTTGATATTTGAAAATGTTTTTATAATCACTTTAAACCTAAAAAATATTTACGCTTTAGCCACGCCCCTTCTTGTACCTCCCACACAATTGTTTCTATCCGAGGTAATATTAAATCCTTCATAACTTATACACTGGTGCAAGGGATCCACTATGACTTTATATTTGATCATGTTTTTTTAATTGTTTTATAAATGTGGAAGCTGGGACCATGTGATACGAGCCTTTAAGACCTTCCACACAAATTATCCTGCCCTACGTTAACTTTAATTCCTTATAACTTCCGTATATATGTCGGTTTAGTCGACTGAAGCTTACTTACTTGTTTTAAAGAATTTGTTTTTTCTGACATTCAATTCCATATTTCCTCGGTTCCGTCTGACGAACTACTAAAGTTCTGAATTTGAGAATTTAATTGAACTGAATTTATAGCCTTCGTTTGTCCAAGAGCAAAAAATCCTAGCAATATTTAGAAAGACAACATTTCTCGCTCTATTTTACAGCTCGACGAATTCACTCCCATATGTAGAAGATGGGATTTCCGACAGATTTAATCTTAATCTTCATTATATTTATCTACTTTATACTTGATTCATGATTTATTTGTCTACCTTTTTTATATCAATATTTGCATTTTTCCTTTCACATTTGTGTTGTTTTTCCACTTTGGAAAAGCCAACAACCCAATCTTGTACTCGTGAGCTCTGTGCCAATTCTCCGATGTGTTATCTTCCTAATTATGGACAGTTTTTGAAAAAAATCTTCTGCATTAATATACATATAAATATGTATGTATGTACATATATGTAGTTTTTGATTTTACAGCAATCAGAAAGATTTGAAATTATGCCGAAAAGAGCTAAGTTGACATAGCAATCACCATTCTAGCGATCTGTTGAATGGTGATTAGAATGCTTAACGAAATAAAATCAGGGCCCAGCCCAATTAGTGTGTGAGCAAACTACGAATATATTTGTTGAGTTTAGTGCTTAGGAGTGTTTGCGTTTTGTTTTATTATAATTTCGTAAGTTTTCTATAAATTATTTTACGTTGTTGGTCATATTGTAACTGTAATAAATTACAATTTCATACGGACGGAATGTGTAACGCAAAAAAGTAGTAACTATGTGCCTTTTAAGCCACTAATATTATAAAACCTCTTGTCTGCCTGTTTGCTTGTTTCGCAACTACACCTAAACGATTGAACCGATGTTTCAACACATATAGAGTTACGCGTGGAATGAACTGTAGGCTTATGTATGTATACCCTCACTCTACAGAGTAGGAGGGTATATATCATTTGAAACAGAAAACAAGTAAAAACGGCGTTAAGTTCGGTCGGGCCGAATTTTATATACCCTCCACCATGGATTGCATTCCACAGAAGCTGTCGATTTTCGTAGAAGTGCAGTAATATTACAGGAAAATATATATATTTTTAAATATAGCCAAACCAAAACAAATACAAATATTGAAAAAATAATTTTACAAATAAATAAAATATTTTTATTATTTCTAACCACGCTTACAAGGCAAAGCTACCAATACGTTTACACGTTCAAGTCAATTAAAAAATAAATATTCTTCTATATATATTTTCAAAAAAGCTTAAATACCATCAATATTGGTAGATAGTGCGTGCTACATTTGGGTGTATTTCCATTCTATTTTAATTCCAAAAGTACAAATTTTGAAAATCCATTATCTCACGTACATAGTGCAAAATAACCTAACTTCACGATTCAACCAATTTTTGCCGTAAAAGCAAAAAGTACGAATTTGGAAAAGTCTTTTTATTTTGCGTGTCTATGCAGTCAGAGGAATGTATACACCGAATTCCATGATTCTAGCTCCGGACATTTGATTGGTACTATTTTTATCCCCTTTTTCCTATTTTACCCCCTTAAGAGTAAGAGACTTTCTAAAATCTCTTTATTTTACGTGTCTACATAATGAGAAGGATGTACACATCGAATTTCATCATTCTAGCTGTAGCCGTTTAGTTGGTACCATTTTTATCCCTCTGTTCCCATTGTATCCTTTGAAAGTACGAATTTGAAAGAACACCTTTTATTTTTCGTGTCTACACAGTCAGAGGAATGTATACTCCGAATTTCATGACTCTAGCTGCGGTCATTTGGTTGGTACTATTTTTATCCCTTTTTTCCCATTTTAAACTCAAAAAGTACGAATTTCGAAAAATCCGTTTATTTTCCGTGTCTACGCAGTCAGAGGAATGTATACTCCAAATTGCATGACTTTAGCTGCGGTCATTTGGTTGGTACTATTTTTATCCCCTTTTTCTATTTGACCCCAAAAAGTACGAATTTCGAAAAATCTGTTTATTTTCCGTGTCTACACAGTCAGAGGAAATTATACTCCGAATTTCATGACTCTAGCTGCAGTAATTTGATTGGTACTATTTTTATCCCCTTTTTTCATTTTAACCCCAAAAAGTACGAATTTTAAAATATCCCTGTATTTTACTTGTCTATGCAATCAGAGGAATGTATACACCGAATTTCATTAATCTAGGTCCAGCCGTTTGGTTGGTACCATTTTTATCCCTCTTTTCCCATTTTATCCCTTAAAAGTACGAATTTGGGAAAAATACTTTTCTATTATGTATCTACTCAATTAGAGGAATGTACACTAGAGCGTACCAGGTTACAAGTAAAAAAAAAAAAGTTCGCCGTACACCTTCGAATATGAAGTATTATTGAAAGGTAGTTTCAAAAAAATTTTTTTTATTTTTTTATGCCGAACGTAGGGGTCGCGCTTTTACATTTTTCTATATAACTTCTGCATTTATAAACGGATTTTAAAGTGTGATACATCGATGTTTTTGTCCGATTTTTTGTCTTTGAAGTCATTGAGCTCAAACATGATTCATGATTTTATGCGAGCTTTAATTTTCGATTATTAGAGTGGTACATTAGGAGAAATGATGGGTAAGTACCAGAAGGGGGTGCTTGAGCTCAATGACTTCAAAGACAAAAAAATCGGCCTCGTCGAGACAAAAACATCGATGTATCACACTTTAAAATCCGTTTATAAATACAAGTTATATAGAAAAATGTAAAAGCGCGACCCCTACGTTCGGCATAAAAAAATAAAAAATTTTTTTTTGAAACTACCTTTCAATAATACTTCATATTCGAAGGTGTACGGCGAACTTTTTTTTTGAGGTACGCCCTAATGTACACACCGAATTTCGTGTTTCTAGCTGTTGCCGTTTGATAGGTACCATTTTTATCCCTTTTTGCCCATTTCACCCCCTACGAATAAGAATCACTTTATGGTGCACGTTTTTGTTATAGGGGGAATGCGCATACCCAATATCAAGTAAGTACAAGCAGATATATTGAAAAAATATGATTAAATACTCTAAAATATTATGGGTATTTTTAGTCCTTGTGAGGGGAAAAAATTTCCCTTTGGACCGATTTGGCCCAGTTTCAATCCCAACTGTTATACGACTATAAGACGAGAATATATACTTTATAGAGTCTCAGGTCGATATTTCAAGGTGTGGACGTGGAGGTTATAAAAAGTGTAACGCATCGAAGGAGTGACTTTAGACCATTATTATATTTGGACCAAATCTATTTCATGACTTTAAGTTGGTGTACACGATAACTCTCGAAAGGAGTTAAGGAATCAATTCAAACCTTACACATGGTAATATTTTTTCCAAACTTAGTTTAAGTTCGAAGATGGACGAATTTGCCACGCCCCTCCCGCACAAATAGCCCATATTCAATGTTGAATTAAAACCCATATAACTTCCAAAAGGATATTCGGAATCAGTTACATTTTGGTGTTCATTAAAATTTTTTTAATCATGTTTTTGACACGCCCCTTCTAGTACCTCCCACACAAATACCCCCAATCCACGTAAAATTAAAGCTCTTGTAATTTATATGCGAATGATCGTAATACTCTAAAATTTGATATATTTGATTCATAGTCATTGTAAACACAACTAAGACTATGTGCGATATTGCCACACCCCTTCTGCTACCTCCCACACAAATTATCATAAGCTATGGTTAAAATAAAAATGACATATCTTTCATGCGGATAGTCAAAATCCGTTGTAATTTTATATTTAAAAATGTTTTTATAAACACATTAAACCAGTAAAATATGTAAGCTTTTGCCACATCCCTTCTAGTACCTCCAACACAATTGTCCTTATCCTATGTAAACAATCTGAAATCCATTTCTGGTATATATTGTTCCTAAATAATATAAGAGTGTTTAAAAATCCCAGACAAATGCTTGAATTTTGATATATAAATATATAAATATATATATATATATATATATGGTCCATCCGCTTAGTCCAATTTTGTCATTTCCACGTTTTTGAGTAACTGCGAACGGCGACGAATCGATAATTGATGGTCATCATTAACACTGGCCGATACAGCTGCGATATTTTCTTCAGTTCGCACTCTACGTAAGCGTGTTGGTGGTTTAATGTCCAAAAACGTAAATTTGGTGCGAAATTTAGTCACAATAGCCCGAACAGCCGCTTCAGTGGGTCGATTAAACTGACCATAAAATGGAAGCGCGATGAACTTTCTTAACAGAGCATGCATTTTGATAATAAAATTCAATAATTTGCAAGCGTTGTTCGTCTGTAAGACGATTCATGGTTAAATTATAGACCAGACTGAAGATGTTTGACAGTGAAACAAAACACGAAACGTGCGTCAGCTGTTTAAACAAGTATTGCCAAAAAGATAATAGCTAAAAAATCACCCTTTATTATATACTTTCATTCAATTTCTTGTATAATCGTCGATAAGTAATTATTCTATATATTAATCTATTAGATAAATAGCTTTAAAATGACAAAATTTGGTTCCATAATTTTAAATTGGAAATGTCTTATATAACCATTATCAGTGTGTTCGAATGCCGCACAAATTTCATGCGCCCAAATTTCGTTCGAAATTGGCATTTTATTTCCAAAAAACCAGTGGATGGTGGTGAATTTCGGTTTTGGCATCCCTAACTCTAACCATATCAGCTAAACTTTGTTGTGAATGATGAGTAACAAAAAGCAAGAATTGATAATAACAAACTTAACAGAATATTTATTTAATATGAACTAATAACACATATAAATACATATTAAATTAATAGTACTACATACATATGAGGGTGTGAGAGGAAACAAGTAAAAAGGCGTTAAGTTGTGGTCGGGCCGAATCTTATATACCCTCGATAGTATTGCCGATAGATTAGGGGCATGCGGTATCATATTAGGAAATTTGTGATATTTTGTATCCACATTGCGATATTTGTTTGCTATTTCAAACTGTAAGACATAGTTATGTCCAGTCTTTTAAATAAATTTATTATTCATACATTCCCTCAGGGTCGATTTCCTCTATTTGTAATTTATTGATTTCAGCTACAGACCAAATGTCTGTACCATTTTGATACGGAAAGTACAAATATTGTCGATCCATCATGTTTCTTGTCCACATAATTTCATGATTCTAGCAACAACCATTTGTTTGGTACCAGTTTTATTCTTTTTTCATTTTGTATCTAAAAGGTACGAATATCAAAAGACATTTTTATTTTTCGTGTCTAGGCAATCAGATCAATGTACACACCGAATTTCACTATCCTAGCTGCATTCTCGTGGTTGGTACAATTTGTATCCCCTTTCGCCACAATTTCCGACTAAAAGTACAAACATCTCTATATGTTTCGCATCTGCACAGCCAGATGAAAGCATATACCGAATTTCATTATTTCAACATCAAGTTTGGTTCCATTTGGTACCATTTTTATCCCACTTTTCCATTTGTATCCCTTAAAGGTACAAATTTTGAATAATCCCTCTATTTTACGTGTCTACGAAATTATATATTTTATTTTTTCTCTAAAGTACTAAAGGGTTTTTTAATAAAACGCAAGCCATTTGAGATATTTCCAAAACTTTATGATCGACTTGAAATACAATCAAAACATTTATGAATGGAAATCGACATCGTTCATATGGCCACCGCGGGCACGTCGGCAGCGGTCGATTCGTTGACCCAATTTTCGATGACTCGGTCACACATTTCGGCCGTAACGGCCTTTATTTCGCGTTCAATGTTGGCTCTGAGTTCTTCCAACGTCGTCGGCTTATTGGCATAGACCAATGATTTGACGTAGCCCCAAAGAAAAAAGTCTAGAGGCGTGAAATCGCACGAACGCGGCGGATCGATCCATTTCTCGAGATAACACGTTAAATAAATCGATTGTAACGTGTGCTGTGTGGCTTGTGGCACCGTCCTGTTGAAACCACATGTCGTCCAAGTACATGTTTTCCAATTTGGGCAAAAAAAATCGGTAATCATGGCACGATAACGATCACTATTCACAGTAGCGTGACTATGACAAATTTGAAGAAAAGCTGTAAAAACGTCAAATCGTCAATCTTAACCGATCTGACCCACTTTCACCACTGCAGAATGCAGCGATATTTGTATGGCAGCTATATATAAATCTGAACCGATCTGGCTTACTTTCACCACAGATGTTTTTAGATGTTTATATGAGTTGTTGCGCCATATTTGATGAAAAACGGTTAAAAAGATATCGAGTTTAGAGCGGAAAAAGTCAAATCGGGAGAGACATTTGTATGGGAGCGATTTGACTCATTTTCACCAGGGATATTTCTAGATCAAATATAAGATGTTCTTCCAAATATGAAGAAAATCTGCCAAAATATATGGTTTCGAGAGCGCAAAATGTCAAATCGGGAGTGATTTAGATATAACCAACTTATGTGGTCTGAACCGATCTGCTTCAAATTAAATAGCGCCCGTCCTTGGCACGCAGAGCTTAATTTTGCCAATTTTCGTAAGGATCGGACAATAATTGCGACCTGTACTTTGATTACAAGAATATATGGACGGACGGACAGACATTTGCCAAAACGACTCAAAACGAATTCAAAGCCGAACTGTATAATAAACGATAGGTCTATCTTGTTTCCTTTTGGATGTTACAAACAAATGTGCAAAGGCAAATACCCTAGTGTAGGATAAATATTTTTTAACAAAAATAATAAAAACAAAAAGTTAATTTCGTGCCACCATTCGAACCCGAGACATTCTGGGACTTCGTTTGCATTCACTTGTTAAAATGCTATTCGTACGATATCGACGTTAATAACATAACTTTTTTGGAAGTTGTTCAAAAAAACTTCCTTAAAAGCGGGAAATAGGCACATTGGGCTTTAGGGATGCGACTACTTTCGGAAGCTCAGCTTTGCGTAAGTATAATTATTGTGGTTAAGAACTGCAATATAAAAGAATAAAAATATAAAAGTATAAAAAATATCAAACTATTAAAATATTGAAATATTAAAACATTATATGTCAAATGTTAAAAAATAGATTAAATCATATTTATATTTACAATGATATGTCATTTTATCAAACATTTTCACAATGACTATCGCGAAAATTCACTAAATGAATTTAGTGGTTATATAAATATACCACAACCGCTCCAATGCCGCTGCAGTATCTCACTCCCTTATTAACCGGTCATCTTGGTATCTGCTGGTACCAGAAAATCTACTTATCATTAGCGTAGGGGTATCAGTCTTGCCTTCTGAACTGTGAGATAGAGAGACTTTAATTACACTAAGCAACAAAATTGAGTAAACTTTTTGTGTCCCTATCCTGCGCACAGTGGTATATTTTCATACTAGCTGCGTCAAAAATTAGAAGGAATATAGGAGCTATGATCTTGAAATTTCGCATACAGCCCTCATATAGCCCACAACCACGCCTAACTACCTCCCATGGTACATAAAATGAAAAGTCCTCATATATTTATCTATATATATAAAAGAGTTGCGTTACTGACTGACTTATCATTGACCAGCCCCCAGACCAAACGGCTGAAGTTCCCAAATACGACGTAGACGTCGACTAATAAAGGGTTTTACGAAATTCGTACTTTTAGGGGGTAAAATGGCCCAAAAAGGGATAAACATCGAACCTTCGTCCTGACTAAACGGTAGTAGCTATAAACATGAAATTCGGTGAGTTCCTTGCAATGACCATGCAGACGAGCTACTAAAAGCGATTTTTCGAAATTTGCACTTTTAAGGGGCGAGCGGGACAAAAAAGGGATAAAAATGGTACCAACTAAAGTATTACAGCTAGAATCGTGAAATTGGGTATGTAAATTCCTCTGACCATATAGAAACGAAGTAAAATTTGATTTTTTGAAATTTGTACTTTTAAGGGGCGAGCGGGACAAAAAGGGATAAAAATGGTACCAACTAATGTATTACAGTTAGAAACGTGAAATTTGGTATGTAAATTCCTCTGACCATATAGAAACGAAGTAAAATTGGATTTTTCAAAATTTGTACTTTTAAGGGGCGAGCGGGACAAAAAGGGATAAAAATGGTACCAACTAAAGTATTACAGCTAGAATCGTGAAATGTAGTGTGTAAATTCCTCTGACCATATAGAAGCGCAGTAGTTTGATTTTGTACTTTTAAGGGGTGCGCGGGACGAAAAGGGATAAAAATGCTGTACAATCCTTTAATTACGTAAACGCTAAACATAAATGGATATTTCAAAATTTGTACTTAAAAGGGGGATACGGGACAACAAGGAATAAATGTGTTACCAAATAAAGTACGTATTTGTAGGGGAAGAAAAACACATGTTACCTATAGTGATTTTTCAAAATGTGTACTTTTTGGGAAAGAAGTGCAAAAAGTTATAATCTGGCTGGCTGGATCTGGGTTGTAATATTTTGTAGAAAATTATAAAAATTATACATACGAAGTAGTTCAGCTAAAATAGTGCATATCGACAAGCACATTCCTTTAACTGTGTGTGAGTGCTAGCTAATAGGAGATTTCCAAATTACTATTTTAGATTTATCTATATCCACCAAAAGAAAATTAAATAAATACTATCCAAAAACAGAGACGGATAAAATTAATTTTTTGGCATGCGAAGCAGCGAGTACTGCTAGTTATTCTAATATATGAGTACTTCCATGGGAAACCTATCAATAATTTCATGTTAGGTCTGCGATTTCGATGAAAATGTGTACGTAGGTTCAGTTTGAGGTTATAAGCAAGATTTAAAAAAAATTGTTTTAAATTTAAAATCGTGAAAGTTATATCATTTTTAAAAATGTCAATGCATTTTTTTAAAGATCTCATATCTTCGGTTGTAGTTAAGATAATCGGAAATTTCCTTTCTTTTATTCAGATTCAGGGTATTTTTACCCTTCTCATCTTTTAATTTTGTATTTTTGTGGTAGGGAGGCCATCGTGGCCATCCTGAAACGTATAGTGTATGTAGAGAACAAAATAACCTATCATAAAAAAATATTAAAAAAATCGGAGATATATTTTTCTTAAAAATTAAAAAAAAATTGTTTTTAAATTAAAAAAATTTAACTAAAAATTTAAAATCAGTTTTGAATACTATGACAAAGGAAATTTCCTATCTTAACTTCAACACATATTTAAAAATGACAGAACTTTCACGATTTTGAATTTAAAACAATTTTTTTAAAATAACCTCAAACTGAAGCTACGTACACATTTTCATCGAAATTGCAGACCTAACATGAAATTATTGATCGGTTTCCCATGGAAGTACTCATTTACGTCAATACAAATAATTAACAGTGATTTCAGTTGAGTCCACAAAACCGATTTTTGAAAATTCTGATAACAACCATTTTATATTTTAAGCGATGACAACCAGCTCTTATAATTTGGCATATAATTTAAGTCTAATATATCAGCTCAACATTTGCAAAAAATAAGGGATAATAGCTTACCGTTTCAATGTCAATTAATCATTAAGTAATCAATTAATCATTAAGTATAAATCAATAATCATTCCTATAAATTGATTGGAATGTTCTTTGCAGAATTCAATCAACAAATTCGAGATTTGGGTGCATCAAATTTTAGAGTTGTTACCGCTGATAATTTCTTAGTAATTCCGGTAAATCTCTAATCACGAATCTTCCATCGGTTTTTACGAGATATTTGAATAAAACATTGTTTTGAACGTTATTGTATGAAATGAGCCATAGCTCCGAAAATTTTCTTTAGATTTCAGTTAACTAATGGAGCCTCGTCTTTTATCTTATCTCTTAAATCGAATGACAAATTTTGCGGAATAGATTCTTGTTTATCCAAAGTTGATTCACAAATCATGTGGCGCACATTTTTCTGTTGAACAGTGTTATTATTAAACATTCCAAGGCGAAAGACACACCACGTCATAGAACTGGTTGCTGTTGGGTGTTCTAAGAAGACTCGTTTTTTTTGAATAATGCATATAGGGTGGCACAGAATTATGGTTTGAATTCTTTACAAAATTTGTATTTAAGCGGCTATTAAATTCCTTTAATCATTCCGTATGCAACACCTTCTAAAATATTCATCGGATACCCTATATTAATGGATATGATAAAATTATAGTTCTGCCTGCCTATCTGTTGAATACACGCTAGGTTTCGAACGAAATGTGCTCGGTGGTTCAAATTTTCGCAGATATTCCACCAATGACTAAAAAACGATTGAGAATGAAATAGAGATCACCAATGATTGTAAAACGATTTAGAATGAAAATAGACGAAATAGGTCCACAAGAAAAAAATTCCTCTCACAAAGTCTGAAAGGACCTCTGAAATATTCCGTTTTTAGCAGTATTTCAAAGCAGTTCTGGATGATTTCACCTTTATATTCAATATTTTCATAATACTACTAGATGTAGACTAGTATTGTATTGTAATTCCCCAAATTCTCTTAAAAAAAGTGCTGAAGAACTTAATGTGCAAACTTAAATATTAAATTAAAAATAAATTATAAAGAATTCAAAACACTAGCTAACTCTGCGCCACCCTGTCCATACACACATTGACTGTAGGTAGTAGTAGTTAGTGCATGTGTGTTTAATATAAACAACAAATATACCAATTTAATTTCTGCATTCCCATACAATTCAGTCCAGAAATATTTCTTTTTGTTAGTGTGCGGTGACTTATTAAGTTGTGAGAGTCGTTGGCGGCGAGAGTTCGAAACAATCATTCGCTTTTAATTTGGATAAAACTTCTTTTCTTTTTGCGCATTTCTAACGATCTTGATTTTTATCCTAGCACCCTCAAGGTTACGCACCCGTCCCACAACAAATGCCTTATGGAGAAGCACCAGTCGGTGGCCAGCCACCGTATGGCGGTCCACCAGCATCCGGTGGCCAGCCACCATATGGCGGTCAACCAGGACAACCCGGTTTTGCGCCACCATACAATAACGGAGGAGGCTTCCAGCCAGGTTATGGCCCGCCTCAGGGCCCCATAATGCATCAACCTGGTCAGCCAATGATGGTGCCACCTGGTCAACCTATGGGACCACCCGGTAAGTACACATTAATTAATCATATAAGTTTGCGCGATATCATTGGAAGCGACAGCACGAATGTGTTCTCAGTGGCCAAAAATTTCGTTATCTTTTGTGTGTTTATAACGAACGATCAATACTGACACATAAACACCGGCATTTGTGTAGACATTTGGGACACAGAAAGTGTTCCCTATTCGAAAGAGTGATTTAAGACACTAAGGATAAAAATGGCGCCAAACAAAGTATTGAAACTAGAATCCTGAAATGTGAAGTGTACCCTCCGAGAGATAAATGAATTTGTCGAAATTTATACTTTTAAGAGTGGAGCGGGACAAACGGGGATAAAAATGGTACCAACCAAAGTAATGCAGCTAGAATCCTGAAATTCGGCATTAAAACATCTCCGACCACGTAGACGAACATATATTGATTTTTCGAAATTTGTAAGGGGAGCGGAAAAGGGGGATAAAAGCGGTACCGACCAGAGTGTTGCAACTGGAATCGTGAAATTCGATGAGTACCCTCCTCCGACTACGTAGACGATAGACATCAATTTGTCAAAAAATTGTACTTCTAAATGGGGAGCGGGCCAAAAGGGGATACAAATTGTACCAAACAAAGTATTTCAGACAGAATCGTGGAATTCGGTGTGAACACACCTTCAACTACTTAGACGCGCACCAGAAAATGGTTTTTCGAAATTTGTACTTTTAGGCGGGAAGCGGGACAAAAACGGTACAAACCAAAGTATTACAGCTAGAATCGTGAAATTCGATGTCTACACAATATAGATGAATTTTGCGAAATTTTAAGGGGAAGCGGGATAAAAATAGTACCAACTAAAGTATACAGCAAGAATCGTGAAAATCAGTGTGTACATTCCATACATAAATTGATTTTTCGAATTTCGTATTGGACAAAGAGGGATAAAATTACACAAACTAAAGTATTACAGGGAATCGAGTAAATCGGCTTGTACACACCTCCGACCATGTATACCGGCAACATAAACTGATTTTTCGAAATTTGTAGTTTTAAAGGGGGAGCAGGAGAAAAGGGGATACAAATACCAAAGTATTACAGTTAGGATCGTGAAATTCGGTGTCTACACAACATAGATTATTTTTTGGAAATTTTAACTTTCAAGGGGAAGCTGGACAATAAGGGATAAAAATGGTATCAACTAAAGTGTGCATTCCTCCAACTACGTAGACGCGCAAAAGAAATTGATTTTCGAAATTTGTACTTTAAGGAGGGAGCAGAACAAAAAGGGGAAATCCATGTACGTTTTTTAAACAAAACTTTATTTTATCTTAATTCACCATTAGATGAGATTCAAAATCCGCGAATCATTAACTGATTACTTCATTTACATCAAAAAACATAGCGTCATTAATATTCGTTTTTTTAAGAATAATTAATAACGTGATTTTGTGAACATTTATATTTTTCACGATTTGGCATACATTTCCACGATTTTTCTGGTACAGAAAATTAATATTTTATCCCATTCTTCATGTAATCGCTTTTTCAGTTCAGATGTGGAGTTTATTTAGTGGCGGCGAATACGGCGGTCCAATTCATCCCACAAATTGTCGATGGGGTTCATGTCTAGGGATTGGACAGTTGTAAAGAAGCTACTCCAGAATTAAACGTGATTAGTGTTTCGGATCATTGCCCTGATAAAATTTGAAGCTGTTTCAATTTCGTTTCGTGAACACTTAGTTTTTCCGCGATTGATTTCATTTTTTCTCTTCTTTATTTATAATTCCGCCAAAAAATACCTATTTTCCGAGTCTATTTGTCCTCCTAAGCCAAGACGTGACCACCATTATCAAACATAATCACCCCTAAAACAAACAAAACTTCCCTGAATTGTTCCCTTAAATTTCTTTGATTTAATCGCCTTATTCCTAAAACAACGCAAACAATTAAATCTATTCCCGTGTTTTATTCATATTATCATATTTCGGCTCAAATTCGGAATAGAAAATTTGACGTGAACAAATTCCCCTTTTATTGGCGATAAGGGTGAATGTTCGATTTCAAATTTTGTAGTCTCAATTCTTCGTTTGATTTTCTCTATAGCATTGGACTACAAAATCTGAAATTTCTCTTGTAAAATTTGGTGATTAAAAAATTTTCGACACAGTCCTGGACCACAGATGTGAGGATTTGTCCCCAACCATGGTCAAAAGGACAAAATATATGAAATGGGGACGGGGAATTATTGTAGGGATTTCATAAAATATTTCGGGGATTTTGTGGGGATATTCGAAGTACTTTGAAAAATATTCTGTATTTTAACTGGAAATGCAAATATATTCTAAAATTATGCAACTTGACGATCATTACAGTATTCATAGCCAAACACACACAACAACAAAAATGCCAGGGACAATTTACAAAAATTAACGTACAAATGAAATAAAATTTTCTCAGAAAAAATCAAACTGAGTAAATTTTGTAAACTAAATTTTAGTATCAAATTTAAAAAATTGCCTATACATCAATTGCAACAGTATTTATTTGTCTATTTATGTCATTGCCTACAACGAAACTACTGAAATTTTAAATAAGGAGCTTATTTACAACATATTTTGATAAAAATATTCTCAGATTGTTGACGAATCAACAAATCATTAACAGATTGTTTTTGTTTTGGTCGATTTAAAATAAAGCATTTTGCATCTATATTTAATAGAATGCAAATTTATTTACAAATGGCATGGTGACATTTATTACTTGGCTGCAGACTACCACGATCATGATTTCGACCATGTCAAAAGTCTTTTCAAGTGGCTTCGCAGCGACTTTTCAACATCATCAAACGAACGAGAAGCACAACTCACTTGCCGAACTTGTTCAAATCAAATATTGATTACAGACCAAACAAGTAAGAAGGCGTTAAGTTCGAATCTTATATACCCTCCACCACAGAGTGCATTCCTCAGTATTACCAGCAGATTAAAGGATGTCGACTTTACATAGAAGTACCATATTACGAAAATTGTGATATTTTTATGTACATTACTATATTTGTTTACTATTTCAAACTATAATGTATACTTATGCGCACTGTTTAATATCGACTACTATATATAAATAAAATGCTGAAATTGTGAAAGTGAACATGACTAAATATTAGGCGATTGTCAGTCGCCATTAGAAAGAAGCTTTTTCAGATACAGACAAAGTGATAAGAAAAGTATAAATTTTAAAGATGTCCCCATTCGCCCCATGGGTGGAGGCCCAAATGTACAAATTTCGAAAAAACCCTTTTTCGAGTCTTCATAGTCAGAATGTATACACCGAATTTCAAGATTTCAACTTCAGCGGTTTGGTAGGTCCCATTTTTATCCCTCTTTTTAATTATATCCCTTAAAAGTACAAATTTCGAAAAAATCCCTCTATTGTACGTGTCTATGCAATTAGAGGGATGTACACACCGAATTTCATGATTCTAGCTGTTGTCGTATCATTGGTACCATATGTTATCCCTTTTTGTCCCATTTCGCCCGCTAAATCTTTTATTTTCTTTGTGGTGCTTCCAAGCTACAAGAGTAATGCCCACAACAAATTTTAACTGTATGAAAATAAGAAATTTAATTAATAAGCCAACTACCAATATTTGTATACAATATATATAATGGATATAATGCTTCAATTCATAAAGTAAATATAAGGGAGCAATCATAAATACCCTAAATATTCGAGGATAGAGAGTGTACTTTCAGCTACAGTCGTTTGGTTGGTTGTATTTCCATCCTATTTTAATTTCAAAAGTATAAATTTTGAAAATACCTTATCTCTCACGTACGCAACTTCATGATTCTACCATTTTTTGTCGTAAAAGCAACAAAATAAAGTACGAATTTGGAAAAAAAATATTTTACGTGGCTATGCAGTCAGAGGAATGTATACACCGAATTCCATGATTCTATCAGCGGTCATTTTGTTGGTACCATTTTTATCCCCTTTTTCTAATTTTACCCTCTCAAGAGTACGACTATCTAAAATATCTTTAGTTTACGTATCTACACAATTAGAGGGATGTATACACTGAATTTCATCATTCTAGCTGTATATGTTTAGTTGGTACTATTTTTATCCCCTGTAGCCATTGTATCCCTTGAAAGTACGAATTTGGAAAAAACGTTTTATTTTTCGTGTCTACGCAGTCAGAGGAATGTATACTCCGAATTTCATGATTCTAGCTGCTGTCATTTGGTAGGTACTATTTGTATCCCTTTTTCCATTTGAACCCCAAAAAATACGAATTTTGGAAAGTTCTTTTATTTTACGTGTGCAATCAGAGGAATGTATATATCGAATTTCACTATTCTAGGTGCAGCCGTTAGGTTGGTACTATTTAACCCCTTAAAAGTACGAATTTAGAAAAAATACTTTTATATTATTTATCTACTCTATTAGAGGAATGTACACGCCAAATTTCGTGTTTCTATCTGTTGTCGTTTGATAGGTACCATTTTTATCCCTTTTTGTACCATTTCGCCCCCTACAAATAAAAATCACTCTATGGTGCCCTTTTATGCTATAAAGGGAATGCGCATTGCAAATATCAAGTAAATACCAGCTAATATGCTAAAAAAAAACATGCTGAAATACTCTAAATATTAGGGGTATTTTCCGTCCTTGTGAGGGAAAAATTGTTCCCTCTGGGCCGATTTCGTCCACTTTCAATCCCAACCGATCTACAACCATAAGACACATTTAGGAAAAATTTGAACCTCCTAGCACATTTCGTTCGGCCGCTATCGTGCTTTCAACAGACAGACAGACGGACATGTCTATATCGTCTTAGAATTTCACCACGCCCCAGAATATATATACTTTATGGGGTCTCCGATGAATATTTCAAGGTGTTACAAACGGAATGACAAAGTGAATATACCCCCAATCCTGAAGGTGGAGGATATAAAAATACAAGCGAAGAAACTAAAATAAGCATCATTTTTAAAATGGGGATTTTTCATGACTATTTTGGGGACAAAAATTATCAAAATATTCCATCGTTGTTGACGAATCAATAAATCGTTCATAATTTGTTTTTGTTTTGGTCGAGTTCTTTCAAATAAAACAACTTTTTATATTTTGGGGACATGAAATGAATTCATGTGGTAAGCCTGGGACCATAAGCCCTCCAAAGATAATGGAAATACATAAATTAAACAAAATTCTCAGAGTAGTACAACGGAAATTATTTGAGAGAAAAAATCCTTTTTTTCTTAAAACTGCAATAAATGGAAACTAAAAGCGAAATAAATCAACTAAAGACGAAATGAGCGATATATAAAAAAAACACATTATCATTTATATGTGCAGTGTTTGTTTCTACTTTTATTGTTAATTTCTTATAAACCTATATCCGTTTGCAAACTATAGTTTTTAGACAATTCTGTGACGAATTGGATTAAAGATCAACTTCATATCGAAAGTATGACAAATTCGATTGCAGAACATGGGCATCTATTTATCCTATTTCCCCCTTGAGAGGAATTAGACCCAACTTCGTGTTTCTACCTAAAGTTCGTTTGGTCAGGATGCTGCTTCCATTTGTTGCCTTCTTGCCTACAACGCCTCTTACTATTCTTATGAGTCACCCAACAATTATATTAATGCTGGTTACATAAAAAATTGTCATCTCATTACCATTTGCAACAACATTAATGTCATTTCATTTGACGGTAATGACATGCCTGAGAAATTAGAAAACAAGTAAGTAAACTTCAGTCGGCTAAACCGACTAATATATATATACCCTCACTCTCAGAAAACATATATACGGAAGTTATAAGGGCAATATAATATGTGTGGAAGGTACTAGGAGGTTCTTGTCACACATTTCGTCTACATTTATAAAACAATTGTATAAACATGATCAAATATCAAGTCATGGCGGATTCCATGCACCAGTATAGAAGTATGAAGGATTTAAAATTACCTAAGATAGAGATAATAGTGTGGGAGGTACAAGAAGGGGCGTGGGTAAAGCGTAAATATTTTTAAGTTTAAAGCGATTTTAAAACATTAAACATTTAAAACATCCGTGTGGATGATATATCGGTTTTATTGTAACCAAGGATTTGCAACTTTATGTGGGAGGTACCAGAAGGGGTGTGACAATATCGCCCATATTCCATGCGAATGTAACTTTTATTAAAGCATTGCCAAATATCATATTTCGTAGTATTCCGATCATCCGTAAAGAAGTTATAATAGCTTTAATTTTACGTAGTTTAGGGTGATTTGAGTGGGAGGTACTAGAAGGGGCGTGGAAAAACCCGACATATTTTGTACACTTAATGCGATTATAAAAACATTAGCAAATACTAAAATATTGCCGATTCCGAATATCCGTGTGGAAGTTACATTCGTTTTAAATTAACATAGAAATATAGGTCATAGGGAGGTACTAGAGAGGCGTGGCAAAACCCGCCTTTTTTTTACGCTTAAAGTGATTATAAAAACTTTATCAAATACCAAAATATAGCCGAATCCGAATATCCGTGGGGAAGTTACAATGGTTTTAATTTAACATAGAAATATAGGTCATTTGTGTGGGAGGTACCACAAGGGGCGTGGCAATTGTGCCCATCTTCGAACTTAAACTAAGTTTGGAAAATATATTACCGTGTACACCAGCCAGCCAGACGGACGGAAGGACTTGGCTCAAACTTCTTAAAAAGTCGTGAAACGGATTTGGTCCAAACATACTTAGGGTCTTAAGTCACTCCTTCAATGCGTTACACTTTTTTCTGTCCCAAATGATATATACCCTCCTACTCTGTAGAGTGAAGGTAAAGGGTGATTTTTTAAGAGCTTGATAACTTTTTTTAAAAAAAAAAACGCATAAAATTTGCAAAATCTCATCGGTTCTTTATTTGAAACGTTAGATTGGTCCATGACATTTACTTTTTGAAGATAATTTCATTTAAATGTTGACCGCGGCTGCGTCTTAGGTGGTCCATCCGCTTAGTCCAATTTTGGCATTTCCACGTTTTTGAGTAACAGAGACCCAATTGGTGCGAACGGCGACGAATCGAAAATTGGTGGTCATCATTAACACTGGCCGATACAGCTGCGACATTTTCTTCAGTTCGCACTCTACGTAAGCGTGTTGGTGGTTTAATGTCCAACAATGTAAATTTGGTGCGAAATTTAGTCACAATAGCCCGAATAGCCGCTTCAGTGGGTCGATGAAACTGACCATAAAATGGAAGCGCGCAATGAACTTTCTTAACAGAGCACGCATTTTGATAATAAAATTCAATAATTTGCAAGCGTTGTTCGTTTGTAAGACGATTCATGATGAAATGTCAAAGCATACTGAGCATCTTTCTCTTTGACACCATGTCTGAAATCCCACGTGATCTGTCAAATACTAATGCATGAAAATCCTAACCTCAAAAAAATCACTCTTTATAACAATGAATTGAATGTAATGCTGATAATAAATCGTGTTTTTACGAATGTATCTTTAATACATGTATTTATGTATTTGCTATTGAAATTTAAATTTTCCTAGAAATTCCAAAGAATACATGAAATACTAAGGAATACAACTTAAAATTTCCCCTTTTTGCCGAATTTTGAATTTCGCCAAGAGCACAAAAAGAACATCTTCTGTATTAACTGTCATTGTTTACGTACGAGCATTTTGATAATTTTTAAATATTTGTCTGTCTTGTTTTATTTATGACATATTATTTTATAAATTGGAACACAGTGTTCTTAAGTATGTGCATAATACATATGCATTCATATTCCTATGTGTATATATGCAGATGAGTATTTTTTATGTTTTTTTTTAACTGATAATTAGCGTTGATGGGATTGTCTTGTGGTGGTGATGGTGATGGTGAATGACACTGTGGATTTTGTGTCAATAAACTTTATAAATAACATACCGGCTATGTATTTCATTGAATAAATATGTTTTGCAAGAGTTCTACCAACTTTTTCATATCTTTAACGATTGAAAATCAGCAAAAGAGACTATCGGACAGTTTGGAACAACTACGGGGTTATACGGAATTTGCTATTCAGTCGAAATAGACAATCTATCAATTATGTATGTTATCAATGTTTTTATTCAATTATTGAAATTTATTATTTTTGAATTGAATTTATTATTATTGAAACGTCAATTAATTATATTATTAAATCGATCATTGTTTAAACTCGATCGACGTCTATTGCCTACTTGATGAGTGTCTACAAAGCTGTTGGATTAGAATTTTTGATACATAATTCCATATTTTCCATTAATTGTAATAAATGTATAACATAACACTAGTTTATAAACATTTTGTCGAAAACCTGTGTATAACATTTTCTGAAATATTAATATTCTTTTTGTTTCCTTTTTTAAAGAAGGTATATTTAATATTTGGAAGTATGTTTTTAATATTTCCCAATTTTGTTCGAACTTCGAACATTAGCCTGAAAATAAAAACAAGTAAGGAAAGGCTAAAGTCGGGCGGGGCCGACTATATGATACACTCCACTTTCCAACCGATTACAATTCAACTCGGTAAAAAAGTGAAAACGGGAAGAATTTTTGTATGTTTCCTAATCATAGGCTAATATGACCTGGTTCGATTTGTCAAATCGATAAGAATATTTTTATCGGGGCTATATCCAAACATGGAAAAATGTGACTAACTTTCCCAATAAGTTCTTCCAGTTCAAATATAAGGTGTTTTGCTCACTTTGAAGAAATTCGGCGAAAATTCGTGGTTTCTGGGGCGGAAAAAGTCAAATCCGGAGCGAAATTTTTATGGGAGCTATATGTAAATCTGAACCGATCTAACCCATTTTTACCGCAGGTGTTTATAGTTGAAATATAAGATGTTTTGCCAATTTTGAAGAAAATCTCTTGTAATATATGGTATCTAGAGTGAAAAGAGTCAAATCGGGAGTGAAATTCCTATGGGAGCTATATGTAAATCTGACCCATTTTCACTATGGGTGTTTCTAGGACAAATATAATATATTTCGCCTAATTTGAAGAGGTTCTGTTAAAATATGTTGTTTCTAGAGCGGAAAAAGTCAAATCCGGAGCGAAATTTGTATGGGAGCTATATGTAAATCTGAACCGATCTAACCCATTTTTACCGCAGGTGTTTATAGTTGAAATATAACATGTTTTGCCAATTTTGAAGAAAATCTCTTGTAATATATGGTATCTAGAGTGAAAAGAGTCAAATCGGGAGTGAAATTCGTATGGGGGCTATATCTAAATCTGAACCGATTTTCTTCAAATTAAATAGCGTTCGTTCTTAGCCCGAAAAACTTCGTTTTGCAAAGTTTCATTTGGTTCTGTCCACAATTGCGAACTGTATCGTGATTACAAGAATAGATGGACAGACAGAATCGAGAATCGATTCAAAAGGTGATTCTAAGTCGATCGGTATAATTAACAATGGGTCTATCTCTCTTCCTTTTGGGTGTTACAAACAAATGCACAAAGACATAATACTCTCGTGGAGTGTATAAAGACGGTAAGTTCGAGCGTGCCGAATCTTATACACCCTCCACCACGGACTGCATTCCACAGTATTACCGGCAGTTTAGAGGAGATTATATAGAAGTGCGGTACCATATTAAGAAAACTGTGATATTTTTATGCACATTACTATATTTGTTTACTATTTCAAACTATAAGGCATACTTATGCGCACTGTTTTGAATAAATTGTTATACTACATTATTCATTCATTCCCTCAGGACCTCCAGCCGCAATTTGTTGATTTCAGTTACAGACCAAATGTATGTTTTGATACAAAAAGATCCATTTTGTTTCGCCTCCACAGTGGAATATACACACCTAATATCATGATTCTACCTATATTCGTTTGCTTGATACCAGTTTTAATAGTTTTTTTTTCATTTTGACCCTAAAAGTACGAATTTTGAGAAATAATCTTATTTTGCGCGTCTACGCAGTCGATGAGTGTAAATACTGAATTTCATGATTCTAGCTACAGCCGCTTGATTGGTACCAATGTTATCACATTTTGATCCTAAAGGTACGAATGTCAAAAGATATATTTATTTTTCGTGTCTACGCAGTCAGAGCAATGTACACACCGAATTTCACTATTCTAACTGAAGTCTAACTGTTGGTACCATTTTTATCCCTTTTAGCCCCATTTCCGCCAAAAGTACAAATTTCGAAAAAAATCCTTTATCTTTCGCATCTACATAGTCAGATGACTGTACACACCGAATTTCATGATTTCAACTTCAGCTGTTTCGTAGGTACCATTTTTATACCTGTTTTCCAATAGCATTCTTTAAAAACACGAAAAATCCCTCTATTTTACGTGTCTACACGTACCAAATTTTACGTTTCTAGCTCTTCTCGTATCTTTGGTATCATTTGTATCCCCTTTTGTCCCACTTCAGCCGCAAAAACGTTTGGACTGGTCGCAACTAATTTCAGTCGCATATAAAGCAGAAATTAAAAAAATGCTTAAATAATGTAAATATTAGGGGTATTTGCAGTCCTTGTTAGGGAAAAAATGTTCGCTCTGGGCCGATTTCGCCCACTTTCAATCCCAACCGATCTGCAACCATAAGACACATTTAAGAAAAATTTGAACCTCCTAGATCATTTCGTTCGGCGCTATAGCACTTTCAACAGACAGACAGACGGACATGACTAGACCGTCATAGAATTTTACCACGACATATACTTTAATGGGGTCTCTGATGAATATTTCAAGGTGTTACAAACGGAATGACAAAGTGGATATACCCCCATCCTAAGGAGGAGGGTATAATAAAATTAAATGTTATTCTACCTTTCAAAGTCAAAGTAATCGGTAGTTCAGATTAAAAATGTTACATGGCCCACCCTATATCATTTTGGAAATATAAGTCTGATCACACCCGATTATATGTTCAATTAAAGTTAATTATAATGGCTAAAAAAGTAGAAACAGTCACCAAAGAAATTATGAAAAATGTTTTTTATACCCTCACTCTACAGAGTAGGAGGGTATATATCATTTGGGACAGAAAAAAAGTGTAACGCATTGAAGGAGTGTCTTAAGACCCTAAGTATGTTTGAACCAAATCCGTTTCACGACTTTCTAAGATGTTTGAGCCATGTCCTCGAAAAGAGTTAAGGAATCTATTCAAACTTTGCACATGGTAATATTTTTTCCCAAACATAGTTTAAGTTCGAATATGGCGAAATTGCCACGCCCCTTCTGGTACCACCCACACAAATAGCACAAATTCCACTGTTAAATTAAAACCCATATAACTTCCAGTCGGATATTTGGAATCAGCTATATTTAGTTATTTTGTAATGTAATGTATAGTGTACTAAATATAACGGGTTTTGCTACGCCCTTCCAGTACATCCCACACAAATAACCCAAAACTACGTACAATAAAAGCGGTTATAACTTCTATACGGCTGATCGGAATACTGTGAATTTTGATATTTAGCAACGCTTTTATAGTGGTAACATTTGGATGGAATATGGGCGATATTGCCACACCCCTTCCGGTAACTCCTACACAAAGTGGCATAAACTTTGGTTACAATAAAACCGATATAACATCCATACCGGTGGTCAAAATCATTTGCAATATGATATTTAAAAATGTTTCTATAATCACTTTAAACCAAAAAAATACATACGCTTTAGCCACCCCTTCCCCTTCTTGTACCTCCCACACAATTGTCTCTATCATAGGTAATATTAAATCCTTCATAACTTCTATACTGGTGCATGGGATCCACTATTACTTGATATTTGATCATGTTTTTACAATTGTTTTATTAACGTGGTTGCTGGGACCATGTGATACGAACCTCCTAGTACCTTCCACACAAATTGTCCTGCCCTACATTAAATTTAATCCTTATAACCTTTAATCTTTATAACCTTATAACTTCCGTATATATGTTCTCTGAGAGTGTGGGAATATATAAGTCGGTTTAGCCGACTGAAGCTTACTTACTTGTTTTTTCCATCCTTTGATCTAAGTGTATTTGCTATTATGAAGTTGAAGCCTAAAGGGTTTTCCATTATTTGAGGTTTAATTATGAAATATAAAGAAATTTAATCTCTACATAGAACGTCAGGAGACGCAAATGGTGTTCCAGTGTGTTTTCAACAGAATAATGTGACAAAGTTTGTTTTTTGTGAACGACAGTTTACAAAATGAGTCCGATATTAAAATCGTGTTAAAAACTAATCGCCATACCGAGAGTGAATATTGTTGGAAAAATAAAACGAAAAAGGAAATCTGAACACACTGTTATAATAATCAGTAATTTCTCTCATAGAACAGACAGTCAGTATACATATGCATGTGTTTTCTTTTTAACTGAACAACAATCAATGGCCGTTTGTTTGCATTTTGAAACAGATTAAATGTTACAGTGGTACACATTTGAAAATACTTGGTTTTGTCACAAAAACACTGTATTTCGTCAAAATTTCTATACGATTTCAATAAAATTTCGCACAAATGGATTGGGATTTAAATTCGAATATCAAAATGAAATGACGGGGTGGTTACCTTATGACTGACTGCTGCGTTCGACTGTACGAACAAATGTTGTTTTGTCAATAAAAACACAAACGTAGGAATGTGCAATGACAGTTCGATCATGTAGAAGATATTCTTCTTCTTTGTGCTTTGAAAGCGTATTCAAAATAAAGAACAAAAGGCTAACCACGACATTCGAAAACGAGAAAGTTAAGATCGCTTTTATTTATTTTAAAGAGGACGAGATTAATTTCAAGATACATTATTTCTATGTCTCTCATAGAAAATAAAATATGGATTTCGATCGTATCTTCACGATATCGAATTCCGTGATTAGCCCCCAGAATTTTAGTTCATCGCACAGTGGTTCAGAATCAAAATCCAGCAGCCAAAATTCAATAACTTTTGTTCTAGTACACATTTTTGAGTACTGTAAAAAATCAAAATCAAATCAAAGTTGACTACTTTTCGTATTTTTCGATATTAAAGATTATTAAAATTTTTATTTTTATGCATTTTAAACGTAAAAATATGTTACGCATTTGTTTAGAAATCGGCCCAAAGTTGACTACTTTTCGTATTTTTCGATTTTAAAGATTATTAAAATTTTTATTTTTGAGCATTTTAAACGTAAAAATATGTTACGTATTTGTTCATAATGCAAAGAAAAATTTTTAATTTTTTTGTATTACAGATTTTCACCTTTTCAGATCTTGAAAATTGAGAAACGTAATTTTTTTGACTTTGTCAAACTGTTTCTCACACATTTTAAGATATTTTGCACTCAAATTTGATTTATTAGAAATTGTGTTTTGGTCTTAACTTAATTATGACGCCAAAATAAATTTGGCGTCCATATTTCCAAATTTAAAAAAAAAAATTGAAATGATTTTTTTCTAATATTACTGATTTACTATACATTCACACGTTAGTTTGTGAATTTAAAATTGGCTATGAACATGAAAAATACATTGTTCAAAAAAGAAGAAGACAAAGTAATTGTAAATTTAAATTATTTTACTTCTATTATTTATGTTATATTGTTGTATTATACAGCCAATTGAATTGAATAAATATTGGCAAAATATCTTATTTATATTTCTTTGTGCAATAATGGATATCTGTCAATTTGAATTTCGAATAATAGGGAATTTTGAATACCTTTTATTCGTAGTAATTAATAATCATCTTTCGATTGCACTGTAGAAGAATGATAAATAACAAGTAAGAAGGTGTTAAGTTCGGCCGGGCCGAATCTTATATACCCTCCACCACGGAGTGCATTCCACAGTATTACCAGCAGATTAAAGGATGTCGACTTTACATAGAAGCACAGTACCATATTATGAAAATTGTGATATTTGTATGCACATTACTATATTTGTTTACTATTTCAAGCTATATTGTATACTTATGCGCACTGTTTAAAATCGACTACTATATATAAATAAAGTGCTGAAATTGTGAAAGTGAACATGCCTAAATATTAGGCAATTGTCAGTCAGATACAGACAAAGTGATAAGAAAATTATAAATTTTAAAGATATCCCCATTCTCCGCCCAAATGTACAAATTTCGAAAAAAAAACATTTTTCGAGTCTTCATAGTCAGAATGTATACACCGAATTTCATGATTTCAACTTCAGCGGTTTGGTAGGTCCCATTTTTAATTATATCCCTTAAAAGTACGAATTTCGAAAAATCCCTGTATTTGACGTGTCTATGCAATTAGAGGGATGTACACACCGAATTAAATGACTCTAGCTGTTGTCGTATCATTGGTACCATATTTTATCCGTTTTCGTCCCATTTCGCCCGCTAAAACTTTTATTTTTTTTGTATTGCTTCCAAGCTACAAGAGGAATGGCCGCAACAAATTTTAACTGTATGAAAATCAGAAATTTAATTAATAAGCCAAGGCTAACAATATTTGTATACTATATATATAATGGATATAATACTTCAATTCATAAAGTAAATATAAGGGAGAGAGCAATCATAAATACCCTAAATATTGGAGGATAGAGAGTGTATTTTCAGCTACAGTCGTTTGGTTGGTTGTATTTCCATCCTATTTTAATTTCAAAAGTATAAATTGTGAAAATACCTTATCTCTCACGTACGCAGTATAAGACAACTTCATGATTCTACCATTTTTTGTCGTAAAAGCAACAAAATAAAATACGAACTTGGAAAAAAATATTTTACGTGGTTATGCAGTCAGAGGAATGTATGCACCGAATTCCATGATTCTATCAGCGGCCATTTTGTTGGTACCATTTGTATCCCCTTTTTCCAATTTTGCCCCCTCAAGAGTACGAATATCTAAAATCTCTTTATTTTACGTATCTACACAATTAGAGGGATGTATACATCGAATTTCATCATTCTAGCTGTATTCGTTTAGTTGGTACTATTTTTATCCCCTGTAGCCATTATATCCCTTGATAGTACGAATTTGGAAAAACCCGTTTTATTTTTCGTGTCTACGCAGTCAGAGGAATGTATACTCCGAATTTCATGATTCTACCTGCGGTCATTTGGTAGGTACTATTTGTATCCCCTTTTTACATTTGAACCCCAAAAAGTACGAATTTCGAAAATTTCCTTTATTTTATGTGTGTACGCAATCAGAGGAATATATAAACCGAATTTCATTATTCTAGGTGCAGCCGTTTGGTTGGTACTATTTGTATCCCTCTATCCCCATTTAACACCTTAAAAGTACAAATTTAGAAAAAAAAACTCTTATATTATGTATCTACTCTATTGGAGGAATGTACAAGCCAAATTTCGTGTTTCTATCTGTTGTCGTTTTAAAGGTACCATTTTTATCCCTTTTTGTCCCATTTCGCCCCCCCCCCCCCCCTACAAATTGCCCTTTTATGATATAAAGGGAATGCGCATTGCAAATATCAAGTAAATACAAGCTAATTTGTTCCAAAAAAATGCTGAAATACTCTAATATTAGGGGTATTTTCAGTCCTTGTGAGGGAAAAAATTTTCCCTCTGGGCCGATTTCGCCCACTTTCAATCCCAACCGATCTACAACCATAAGACACATTTAGGAAAAATTTGAACCTCCTAGCTCATTTCGTTCGGCAGCTATCGTGCTTTCAACAGACAGACGGACATGGCTATATCGTCTTAGAATTTTACCACGACCCAGATATATATACTTTTTGGGGTCTCCGATGAATATTTCGAGGTGTTACAAACGGAATGACAAAGTGAATATACCCCCATCCTGGAGGTGGAGGGAATAAAAATATGATTTTTGAGGTTATGTAAAATCGCTCTAGCTACGCACAAACCAAGCTTTAATTTTCGGTGTGAAACCCGCAATTGTTTTCTCCCATGCAAACCGTACGGTCTAATATACATATATAGAAAATTTACCATCATTATTTCACAAACTGTATATTATTATTTTATTTATCGTTATTTTGAACGTAATGGCGAACACAGCCAAACCCGTATAAAATCGATATTTGAAAATACACAACGACACTTCCTTATTGGTAATGTATGATATGTTATAACGGTTTGTACACAGAAAGAATTATCTCATAGTATATAAGATTTTGTCATAACCTCAGTGAAAAAATTCATGAAAAAGTCGCCAAAGAAGCACTTCATAAAATGTATGAAACATGTTTCACAAACCACAAATCAATGAGAAGAGACATACAATTTATGGAACATTCCTTAGAAACTATGAAATGCAGTTATTCATTTAATGAACCTTTGTCATACAAGTTCATTATTTATCATTATATAATTTATGACATTCTTCAAAGATTCTATAAAGAAACTTCATTAATTTTATGAAAAAGTTTCATAAATATTAATAAGTTATACTGAAGTTTCCAATATAAACAAAAAAGCAAAAAAGGTCTGACTTCTTGACTTTTTTTGCGATGAATATGACCTAAATCAGGGTACATACTTATGTCAGAGTTAACATAGAGGAAATGAGAATTGCTAGCATTCAACCGAATAAAGTCAACGCACTAAACATCAAACGTTTCATAAAAACCAAAAAATCGTTCATTGGACTTATGAAGACATTTCATAACACAAATATATTGGTTATGACATATTTTATAATATTTAAGAATTTGTTATTTAATACAATGAAGTTATTCTTTGATCTATCTTATGACACTTAGTTTTACTAGTTTAAAAATTTTATTTTATGAAATATGAAACGTTTATGAAAAATTGTATGAAACATTTCATTTTATTTATGATTTTTTCATACATAATAAGAAGAAATTCACAAAATTTATGAAAAACTTTCTATGAAATCGCTTCATAAATAATATGAAGCGTAGGTTGTCGTGGTCGCCCACTTTCAAAGGAGTGTCACGTTTTGAAAGGACCACACCACTCGAAAAGGTCTCTTATATCAAACCTAAAAAATCTCTAATTCCGATATTCCGATATGAAATTAAAAGGAAAAAATGAGGTACAATAACCACTAATGTACAGTACAAAGATAGTCGAAATTTTAACTTATCAAAATAGTGAAACTACCTCCGACGAAAAGTTCAAATTTTGAGAAAAAATTAAAAAATTTAACCCTAAAAAAATATTTTAAATTTTAGAGTATTACGGCCTTCTTTGTACTCTAAAATCGCCCTATACACGAAATATATTTCGAGACCAAAGAAGCGTTATTTTGTGTATTCTCACCGCCATGACAAATCGTGTTTCTAAATTTGGAACTTTCTTTTAAAATGCATTTGTTTATGGTATTTGCTCATTAGAAAAAAAAATAAGTTAAAAGACACATGCTAAATTTATAGAGACGCATCAACAAAAACATTTTAATTAACAAAGTTGCGTATTCAGAACAGGGACGATATGATGAATATCCAATCAACTTCATTATCAGCTGAAACATTCTCCAAAACCATATTTACGATCTGAACACGAACATACATATATTTTTCCAAAATTTCATTATACATATTTCTCAACAAATTTTCCCAGTATTTTTCCATTTTGTCGAAATTCTCAAGCTTTATCTTTGAGGAATCACTGAATTAGTTTAAGTTAGAGTTATATAGTAGCAACAAACATTCGGGATTTCGACTTTGTCACTGTATAAAATAAAAACCTCTTGAAGATTATGAAATGCGTTATTATTTAATTTAAATTAATTTATTTAATACTAAATTAATTTTATATTTATTTTGTCAATTCTACCGAACAAAATGGTTTGCTTAGTTATTCACCACTCATAACAGAGGATAGCTGAGATGTTTAGAGTACAACCAGAAGGTCCAAAAGAAAAAAAACTAGATATTTGCCACTACAAAAACAACTTTTAAATCTTTCGAAATAAAGGACATCCCTCCTAAGACAGCTCCATGTTTAATTCATTTGTGAAGATTCCAATTTTTACTACATCCAAATCACACGATGTGCATCTTCTTCAAGTGCGCTCTTTTTGCTAGGCTATTACGGAATTTGCTATGTTTTTTCTTACTATTATTCCTACGCCACTTCTATGATTTTTATTAAGATTGCCAGAATAGTACATATTTGGAGAGATTAACAAGTACTTTCACAAATTCGCATCTAATTATTGTGCAATAATTCTATTTCAAATTACAAATATACATAAGAATTAAGAAGAGAATTACATTTTGGGATCAATTATCCTTATCGACCTATCACATGATAGGTACGTTTATAGCAATTCCCCGTAGGACATATATCGTGTTAGAATTTTATGATGTTTAATACACTTTATAAGGTTTCAGATTGATATTTATCGCTGTTACATAGGGAATGACAAACTTAGATTCACGCTCAATGTTTATAGAAAAATAGAAATCAAACTTTTTTGGATAATACCTTTAGTTCAATCTGTTTATCTTTTTGTCGTATAAATACACACCAAACCGACTGAAGAAGATAATATATCGTTACCCTAATAGCTTTTGGTTTTTTCTAACCGAAATTTAATATTCGTTGGAATATTATTTCAAAAGTTAAGCGGATATTGTTGCACGATGGTTAATCCACCATCTAAAAAAGAGGATAATGAAGCTAAGGATGCATTACCCCCGGATATACGGACGAGGAATTCCAACAAATTGGGAGATTTATTGCTATCCGCCTGTCTCGATACAAGTTCATCGGATGTTATGAAGCCAAAAGCGCATCGGCCGAATGTGACTGGAGCGAAACCTAAAGAGAAACCCCAAATCATCAATGATATACAAATTATCAATAATGAAGTTCCGAACACGCAAAAGGAACTGAAATCATGTAACCGAGGAAACTATGATATGGACATCGAAATCCAACTTTCCGAATCAGAGGACGAATTTACTGCTGTTGCAATGAAACGTAAGCGAGTGAATACTGGAAGAAATCCTGGACGTTCTAATGGAAATGTAGATAAGTTATTACATGATAAGGTAGAGGTAAGCCAGAATAGATTCGCTTTATTGGATGGTCTAAATATAGAATCCGGGGATATTCCGAGTGACACGAAATCTCGGCCTGCGCCAGAGAGGGATCAGAGGGTGGCCAAAGTTAAATTTTGTCCACCAATCATTCTTCACAATGTTAACATGGCGGGTCTTATTGCGCAGCTTAAGGAGAGAAAAATTGTTTTCAAAATTGTCAATAAGTCTCGCTTCAAAAGCAAATTATATTTAGCTGATGTATCTGCACATTCGGAAATGATGGAACTGCTGAGAAGTAAGAAGTTTGACTCTTATTCGTACACTCCAAGGGAGCTTAAGAGAAATAATTTAATTTTGAGAGGATTATTCCACCAGACTGACGTGGATGAGCTAAAACTGGCTTTGGATATATTGCTACCGGGTTATTTCGAGTCTGTGAAGAAATTTCAGACAGATATGTCGCGTAAGAGGAATGTGGACACCGGGTTATTTTTGGTGACGTTGAAACCAGGGATAAGGGTAGGTGAGGTTATCTCAGAAAGGTATCTTATGAATCAGGTGGTATCATGGGAGCGCCCCAATGGTAATACTAAGGAGGTTCAGTGCTGGCGATGTCAGAAGTTTGGTCATATCTCGATGAATTGTAACAGGGAGTTTGCATGCCTTAAGTGTGGTCGCTCTCATTTGAAGGGAGAATGTGAGATGGTATCTGTGGATAAGAGCGTTTTGTTCTGTGTTAATTGCGGGGGGAATGGTCACCCGGCTAATTTCAGGGGATGTCCATATTTCAAGCAGTACATGGAGAGGAAAAAGGAGGCACTGATTCGGAGTAGAAATTCAAAGGATGTTGTTGTTTCTAAGGTGAATAGAGCCTTGCAGGGATCGGCGTTGGTATCAGAGGGAAGGACTTTCTCCAGTTTATTTGGTAGTTCACGGAATGAGGAAAAACCTATGTTGGTAAGACCTAAAATTATTGAGGAATTTTTGAAAGTAGCTAGGATGATTTGCCAACCTGAAGAGGTTGCATTGGAGGATAAAATTGCGAATTTCATGGGAAGATATTCTACGTTAACGAGGGCTCAGGCAAGAGCCGAATGTTTGGATCTGTTGAAGGAGGTTAGCAATCGTTATGACCCGTAGATATTTAAATATTTTAACATTTAATGTGGGATCACTTGTTGATCAGAGTAGAAGAATCGACTTAGTTGACGTGTTAAAAGTCAACCAAATTGATGTTGCTTTTGTTCAAGAGACACACTTGAATATAGGACAGAGGTTATTTTTGGAAAATTATACGTTTCTTCGAGACAGAAGTGCATTAGGCGTTGGAATAGTGCTGAAGAATTCGATTGAGTTTAACAGGGTGAATATTGATAATTTATCTTTTCCTAATATTTTTATAGAGATCAATTTGATGGTTGATGGCTGTCTTAGGAGATTTATTTTTGGTTGTTTGTACTTCCCTTGCAATGCCCGTTCTTCTGTTATATTTAATGGTTTAACGGCAATTAGGAATTTCTCCTTGAATTACGACGGTGTTGTGCTAGGTGGAGACCTTAATGCCAAGAATGTTATTTGGGGTGATATTGGTGGAAATGTTAACGGGAATGCCCTCTCGAATTGGTTAAATCAGTATTCGCATGACTTCGTACGTATTTCGGACACAGCACCTTCGTATCCAAATGGATGCTCTTTTTTGGACCACTTCGTAATTAGCACTAATTTGATAGACGATCAGAACCGGAATTATTCCGTCACAACCCTTCCATCCTTTTCCGACCACTTTCCTCTGAAATTGCGTTTAGGTCTATCTAATTTGGAGATCATTATGTGCCAGACACGTTCATTCGTATCATACAGGAATACGGATTGGGGTGGTTTCAGGTCCGATGTGGCAGGGAGACTTGTCTTGGATTTCCCTCCTTTGGATAGGAATATTCGGAATGATGAAATTGATTCTTTTGTTAATAAATTTTCTTCTGTCATTAATGAGGTTTCCGATATCCATTCGGCCAGGGTCGAATGTTCTGGTAGGAGATTTATTATTTCGGATCGGATCAAGAAACTTTTTAGGGTGAAATATTTTTGGCAGAGGCAACTTAAGAGAATTTTTCATAGGACGTTGAACAGGAATCATCCCGAATATATACGTCTTTCTGGACAGATTCGCTTGATCAAGATAATTATTAAGGAACAGGTTGAGATTGAGCAAGCACGAATTTTCCATGAACGTGTTAGAAAAATTAGACCTGGACCAAGGGCTTTCAAGGAGATATATGGAATCATTGGAAACAGGAAAAGGGCGAGATTATCAGAGATTTCTGTTGATGGTGAGAATGTGGAGAGTTTGGATGCGAAACTGAGTTGTCTGAAGGATCATTTCGGTTCGATTTATGGTGGTTCTTCCCCCGATAGGGATACTCACGAAATAGATGATACAGTTCAGAATCGCTTAGGTTCCCTTCCTGATAATTTATACACTTTCAGTCGAGATTTTCCTGCGGATAACTCTCAGGGGAATCCTGGGCTAGTATCGCCGAATTCTGTAGCGACTTATGCAAGGACACTGAATAACAAAAGATCCACGGGTTTGGATGGAATTTCCAATTTTATTATTAGAAGGCTGCCCATGGAAGCATTTGGATTTTTGGCGGTCATTTTCAATAATTGTTTGAGTGTTGGTTATTTTCCTGATGCTTGGAAGGAGGCTAAGATATGTCCGTTGAGAAAGAAACCTGGAATTTCTGATATAGGCAATATAAGACCAATATCTTTACTGTCGAATGTAGGGAAACTTTTCGAGAAGGTGATAATGGATAGAATGGATGTCAATATCGAGGGGGAATATATTCCTGATTACCAATTTGGTTTTCGGAAGGGCCATTCGACGACACATGCATTAATGAAATTTCATGGTGACATTATAACCAATTTGAGGCAGCGAAGGTGTACGGTGGTCGTTTCTCTTGACATAGAGAAGGCTTTCGACAGGGTATATCAACAAGGAATATTATTCAAGATGCTTAGAATGGGATTTGACCCGCATATAGTAAGACTGCTTCGAAGTTTCTTTACTAATAGGAAATTTTGTGTACACTTGGATGGAATGTGCTCCACACTGGGTGTGGTGAACTGTGGGGTGCCACAGGGCTCGACGTTGTCTCCTCATTTGTACAATATTTTTATTAGCGACTTTCCACACGAATTTGCAGGATCGATTGGTTTATTATATGCTGATGATTCGTTACTTTATGCCCATCATGAGTCTCCTGTCAGCGCACTTTCAAATGTTTCTCGTCACCTTGCGGAGGTTCGTAGGTATTATGAAGAATGGGGTATTAAAGTTAATACGTCGAAATGTGAGGCGATATGCATCCGTAATGCTTCTAGGAAGTGTAAGGCATATGTGGTGCCGGAGAGCAAAGGCCTGAGATTGTTTAGTAATGGCATTGAAATACCTTTCATGGGACGGATAAAGTACCTCGGTGTCCACTTCAATAGATTAATGAAATTTAATGAGAACGCTAGAATATTTCTAAAGAAGGCATACAAGATAAAGGGCTCGTTTGGCAAACTTTTCCATAATAGAAGTCTTCCGGTGGAGACAAAGCTTCTGTTGTATAAGACGTGTATACGCCCTGTTATTTTGTATGCCTTCCCTATTTGGTTTGCAATTTCTCCAACTGTTATGAAGGAATTAGAGGTAATGGAGCGCAAGGTTCTTAGGCTTTGCACTGGTAAACATTTTGAACACAGCACGAAACGCTATTCGAATAGAGTGGTTTATGAATGTGCGGATGTTGTTCCTCTGGCTACATATGGTTTGGCCATGTTGGAGAGATTTATTGACAGAGCTCCTCTTCATGAGAATTCTCTGGTGAGGCGGATTGCAGATGACCAGGCGGGATGGAATTGGAATACTTCCAATTATCTCTCTCCGTTTGGTTTTGACGGGCCATTTGATGATTCTCTGGCAACGCCGAGATTTTATGTTACTGCTTGTCCCGGTACAAATAGGGGCTGAGATTTTATCTTTTATCTTTTTCATTTTCGCTCTGTACATATTATTATTTTAGTTTAGTTGTAAGATTTTAGGTTAAGTTTTATTTTTAAGATAGTCTAAGTCAATACATTTAGCAACTGTTCGCTATATATATGTTAATGTCGGGAGCAAGCATGTAATCTATTCTTACTTGATCATTTTAATTTATTTCATACACTGATATGAGAAAGTTTGGTACTGCATTTCATATATTATCTGTTCTAAAATAATACATTATAGTTTTTAATACACTTTTTGTTATAGATATATTTGATTATTATAAGCAACAGGATATGAAGACAAATCAGTCTCAATAAAGAATTCAATTCAATTCAAATTCGTTACCCTAATATAAAAACTAACATTTTTTGCAAATCGAGATTTTTAACAAAACACAACAAATTCGGTCATAATAAACAAAAATATCGATTTGCAAAAAAAATGTTAGTTGAGTTTTTTTATATTAGAGTAACAATATATTTACTTATCAAACTATACCTTACCCCTTAAGGTATGCTCTAACATATTTTTTAAATTTAGATTATTTTCGAGTTGATTGTGACAGGGCAAGAATTTATCATTTCCGTGATTAAAACTAGATGGTGCAAATATTAGCAGGATGCAATGATCAATCAAGATCCCCTCATATCAATATCTGTTACTCAAGATTGAAATTTAAAATTAATACGATTAATTGAACTAATCTTAAAAGTGTCCAGTTCAAAATAAAAGAAAGATTTGTGTTTTTGTACCTGATTATCCACTGTGCGTCGATCTTTCTACCACATGTACATATAAAACTTTGTGATCAGACCCTATTTTTCTTTACAAACAGTTCTGGTAAGCCCCAACATTCCTGTGTTTGACATGCAAACATTTCCCGAAGTTGACTTTTATGCCACAGTTGTGTTTACACACATACATACGTCGATAAGAAAAACATTAACGTGGGAAGATATCACCACCTGTCTTTTTTAGTACTAAGTCAAGCGTACAAGACGAAATTGTTGACATTTTTCAAAACTGATAAAACACAAATGAGAATGAAGAAATCCAAAATTTTCAATATAAAGAGGTAGAAAAATAAATAATGAAACAAATATAAAATAGATACAAAATTATATCATTCCACTTAAGCTGTTATTGGTTGTATGCTAGGAAGGTAGAAATTATAAGATGTAAGAAACTTAAGGTTTTGGCGATTATGCGAATAAATGAAAAAGATTAATGGTTCTAGTTTACAAATTTGTCCCGAAAGTAAACATGTATATATTTTGGACACCAATACTCTTAAATATTTATTTTTCTTTATGTATACTTTTTAATATTCCTTTTTTCAACGGCGACTACATCATGAAACCAAATTCCCAATTTAAAAAAACAAAATCTCAAACACAACATTTCATTTAGATCAAAATTTCATCTCATTGTTCTCCGGTTACTATAACACGAAATATTTTTATTTACCTTGCTTCCTCCTGTCCATCAGCTTATATATTTTCAAATGAGTTATTTACATTACTTATGTACGTACGTACATTAGACTGGGTCGAGTTCTCTGCAAATAAAAAATAATTTCCAGTCACGTCATGGAAATAAAGTTGGAATAGTTTAATGATGATTTGCAAAATATTTCCTACCTAGGTCAACAAATCGTCTGTGAGCTAAATGCTTCTCAAAACACCACTAAAAATCACGTTTTTCCAGTGTAATTTTTTATGGTATATTTTTGTCTAATTTTTTTCTGAATATTAATATAAATTGTTATTCTTGTCTTAGAATAATTTATTGGTCGCATTGCGTCATGCGACAAAAATTCAAAATTTTCTGTCCGAGACCTACAAATTTTATTTTTTGTGTACATTTAGGCATACCGATTTATAAAATAAAAAAATGATATATATATTTTTTTAATTTATGGATATTTTTTTTTACTTTTTTTACTAAAATTCCTATTTCGTCAAACTACCTTTAATATTTGTACTTTCACTTTGCAAATATAAGTCAGATCAATTAAACGTAGTGTAATGGATAAATGTAGAAGTCTGGACTTATTGTAAAGAGTGATTTTTTTGAGGTTAGGATTTTCATGCATTAGTATTTGACAGATCACGTGGGATTTCAGACATGGTGTCAAAGAGAAAGATGCTCAGTATGCTTTGACATTTCATCATGAATAGACTTACTAACGAGCAACGCTTGCAAATCATTGAATTTTATTACCAAAATCAGTGTTCGGTTCGAAATTTTTTATCGACAAATTTTGTTCAGCGATGAGGCTCATTTCTGGTTGAATGGCTACGTAAATAAACAAAATTGCCGCATTTGGAGTGAAGAGCAACCAGAAGCCGTTCAAGAACTGCCCATGCATCCCGAAAAATGCACTGTTTGGTGTGGTTTGTACGCTGGTGGAATCATTGGACCGTATTTTTTCAAAGATGCTGTTGGACGCAACGTTACGGTGAATGGCGATCGCTATCGTTCGATGCTAACAAACTTTTTGTTGCCAAAAATGGAAGAACTGAACTTGGTTGACATGTGGTTTCAACAAGATGGCGCTACATGCCACACATCTCGCGATTCTATGGCCATTTTGAGGGAAAACTTCGGAGAACAATTCATCTCAAGAAATGGACCGGTAAGTTGGCCACCAAGATCATGCGATTTGACGCCTTTAGACTATTTTTTGTGGGGCTACGTCAAGTCTAAAGTCTACAGAAATAAGCCAGCAACTATTCCAGCTTTGGAAGACAACATTTCCGAAGAAATTCGGGCTATTCCGGCCGAAATGCTCGAAAAAGTTGCCCAAAATTGGACTTTCCGAATGGACCACCTAAGACGCAGCCGCGGTCAACATTTAAATGAAATTATCTTCAAAAAGTAAATGTCATGGACCAATCTAACGTTTCAAATAAAGAACCGATGAGATTTTGCAAATTTTATGCGTTTTTTTTTAAAAAAAGTTATCAAGCTCTTAAAAAATCACCCTTTAGAAGTAATGGAATTTGATTACAAAGTTTTTGCTTAATTCAAATAGGTTATGTTTTCTTCGTTAAGATACCATCTACTACAAAATATTATGCTATCTAATTCGTAAAAAGGGCCTTTTCGGGCTATTTATACAAACAAAAATAAAAATTTAATTTTCTTTTGCGTCTACAAATAGTGTAATAACTAATACATTTATCCATAGATCTTTTACATAAAGACCTTGTTTTCTTCGTTAGAATGTTAGATATAAAAAATAAAACAAAATATTTTTTCTATTTTTTATGGCCAGAAATTAAAAAAAACAAATCTGAAATTTTTGGAGACTGTTCCTAAACCACTGCTTCTTTGTGAAAATAAAATTCATGTAAGCGGTTACTATCAGACTTATATTTCAAAAATTCGAGTTTAGATATTAAAGATACCTTCGGAGAAAATTTTAATTTTTTAGAAAGAATACATCAGATGTATAACATATCTCCTCTCCTCCTGCTTTGTATTGAGACGTTTAAAGTAATTTGTTTGTGTTTTTTCATAGTGACAAATGAAAACTTCTTCGTATTTTTTGCGAGTAATTTATAAAAAAAATGCTACAATGCCTAAATGATGAGCATTGGAAGGAAATTAACGCCTCAGCGTCCATTTTTGTAGAAAGAGTTTTAAGAATTTGGTTCTGAAACCCCATATTCATTATTTTTTGTCCGATTTCTTTTGGAATCATTCGAAAGGTATTGATTCCTTCTGCTTATTTTTCATAACACTTTTTACAAATGTTTTCGAAGAAATGTGAGTTTTTAGTTGCCCTTTTTTAAAAAAGGCTCTAAAAGTGCAACAATTCTAAGACAACAGTAAAAACGAAACAAATCTTCTTTAGAGAAAGAGCTAAAAAAATTTATGTTATAGAGGGCATATTTTAGAGAAAAAATAAAATAAAACAAGTAAGGAAAGGCTAATATCGGGGGCCGACTATATGATACACTCCACTTTCTCTCCGAATACAATTCAATTCGGTAATAAAGTGAAAACAGAAAGGATTTTTGTATGTGTCCTAATCATAGAATGATATGATCTGACCCAATTTGTCAAATCCAGAATGTATCGGGGCTATATGCAAACATGGAATGAAGTGACCCACTTTCACAACAGATGATTCCAGTTCAAGTATAACGTGTTATGCTGAATTTGAAAAAATTCGGTGAAAATACGTGGCTTCTGGGTTGGAAAAAGTCAAGTCGTATGCGAAATTTGTATGGGAGCTATATATAAATCTGAACCGATCTGACCCATTTTCACCATGGGTCTTTCTAGTTGAAATACCAGATATTTTGCCAGATTTGAAGAAGATCTGTTAAAATATGCGGTTTAGAGAATGAAAATTGTGTGCGAGCTATTTATAAATCTGAACCGATTTGACATATTTTCACCATGTGTATTTCTAATGGAAATATAAGATATTTTGCTAAATTTGAAGAGATCTGCAAAAATATGTTGTTTCTAGTTTAAATCGGGGGCGAAATTTGAATGGGAGCTGAATATAAATCTGAACTGATCTGACCTATTTTCACCATAGGTGTTCCTAGTTCAAATATAAGATGTGTTGCCAAATTTGAAGACAATCTGTTAAAATACGTGGCTTCTGGAGCTGAAAAAGTCAAATTTGAGCGACATTTGTATGGGCTATAGTTATATATAAATCTGAACCGATCCAACACATTTTCACCATACGTGTTTCCAGGTGAAATATAAGATGTTTTATCAATTTTGAAGCACATCTGTTAAGATATGTGGTATCTAGAGTGAAAAGAGCCAAATCGGTAGTGAAATTCGTATGGGGTCTATATCTAAATCTGAACCGATTTTCTTCAAATTAAATAGCGTACGTTCTTATCCCGAAAAACTTCGTTGTGCAAACTTTCATGTGGTTCTGGTTACAATTGCGACCTGTATCGTGATTATAAGAATAGATGGACAGACTGACAAACGGACATTGCTAAATCGATTCAAAAGACATAATACCCTCGTGGAGTGTATAAAAAGTTGTTTAAGTGTAAACACGCCATTTGAGGTATGTTCAAAACCGTCTACGCATAATAAAGTTTTTCGAAAAACAAGCATTTAACAATACAAATTCTATTCCTGGGTGGCGAAGACATCAATTTTCTCATAACCCAACCTAGAGATGAGCGCGTGAGTGATGAGTAAAATAAATTTTGCTCACGTTCAAGCAATTCACGTGAGTCGCGCCAATCTCTAACCCAGCCTAACGTACACATTTATGTACTCGGACATATCTTACATATTTTACCGTCGGCATTTACGCCCTCCTCCATACAATAGGGCGGCAATTTGGTCTTATCACACTTGTTCTTCAATTTAAGCAATAAAAAAGTATTCGTCGTCGTAATGCAAGCAGCAGCGGCAAAACAAGGCAGCAGCGCTGACATTTCCACGATCAGACACACACTCGACACAATTCACAACTCAAAGAGTATCGGGTCAGAGTAGACGACGACAACGCTTGAATACGGCTGCAAAAATAAAACCAAACTGTGAAGAACGGACAGACGTTGTTATTGTTGTCGCTGTGCGCTTCAAGACAAAAGCAAAAAATAAAACAAGAAAGTCCTTTGGTGATCCCAAAAAAAGAATAACAAAAATAAAAAATCATTATGACAGTTATAGCATGTGAATCGGTAACAAATTTCAAATCGACTTTGGAATTAGCCAACTCGTTTTCGGGCAATCATAATAACAACAACAGTGATCGCGATCGTAAACAAAAACAACCAGAACACAACAATAACAACAACAAAAAAGACGATAACATCGATACCAACGATACCACCACCACGGAGGAGGAGAGCAACAGTGCGAAAGTGTTGCGTATCGTATGGCATACGCTGTACGAAAAATATGAGAATTTACGCAGGCGAACGCAAACTTGGAAAAATTTCGTTTGTCGTGAAAGTAATAAACCGTTGGCGAAGAAATTTCGACGTTCCATGCGTCTGAATAAATCGGCCAAGAAAAAGGGCTATGAATTTTTTATGAGTGATGAAGACAAAAGGTAAATCAGCAACAAGTGCTCGATATACAAGTGTTTTTTTTTAATGTACGACTGGGGCGTACCGAAAACTTTAGATAGAAACAAACATCTTTGTATTTGTTAGATAGTGAATGATACTCAGGCAAACGCCCACGATTTGAATTGTGAAATGTTTTGCAGCTGATAAAATTTAATCGAATTCATGTTTGCTTGCAAATTTGGGTTTCTGGATTCGAATATATGTATACGTTTTTTAAATAAATTAATAAAATCAAAAATACTGTTAATGTGGCAAAAAACGATCAAGAATTGGAATTTCTTGTCCGTGTTGCAGAAATTACAATTCTTTTATATTTTTACAGTATTTTTTGGGAGATTTGAGAGGACTACAAATCACACTAGCTTATAGCTAAAATGATGCTACAACTTTTAATTTGTATTTTCATTAAAACTCAAAAGAAAAATCATGTGTACGTTTATTTTTATTTTTTTTTTGTGAAAAAAAACTACCAAGAACCAACCAAATACTCAAATCTACATATAAATCTAGATAAATAAAATTACACGGGAAAACATGATTATTAGAGACGTTTTCAGGAGCGTTAACTCACAGACGCACAGAGGGTTGAAATCGCCAAAAAATGGAGATTAATTCAAAAATCAAAATTTATTTTTTTGAAATTTTTTATTATACGATTAAAGAATATAAAATTCTACATCACTGCCGAAAATATCAATGACATGTGTTATTTACTATCCCAGTTGCACTGCCCGAAAGTCAAGAAAATGTTGAGATTTACACGATCAGTTGTGAAAAGTTAAAATTGACATATTTTAAAAGTTAATATCATTTTGCTCAATGATAAAAAGTAACACATTGATTATGGAATCCTCAAGTTCAGTTATTTTAGAGTATTTTTACAAAAAAATGTTTTAACGAAAGTATTGTAGAAATATTTTTAAAAAATTGTTCAAAATATGTCTAAATTTAAGGTATTTTCAAAATATATGTGGAGTTTTTAATCTGAATTCTGTAACATACCGCCAGATGGGGAATTTCTAATTAAATTACGATGTGTTCATGTTCCGCAATAACATGTTGCGCGTTTTTGCGCCAATTTATTTTATTAAATAAATTGTGAAAATATTAACTATTTATGGGTGCTTATACATTAAGTTTTATTGTACAACTGGAATTTTGATTATGACGAAAACTTAATATTTAAGCATTTTGCAATGAAAAATAAGTCTTTTTATTTACTTAACACTTAATGAAATAATTATTTCTCATGAAAAGCATTCACTGAAGCAGAATCAGGTTCCAAGTTTCACAATAAATCTTATTTTATAAACATCCTATACAAAAACAAGTACGGAACGACTAAAGTCGGGTGATACCAGTTATATGATACCCTGCATCTTCTACCCTATTACTTGTAATTTACTACCATTTCTAGATGTATTAAAATATCTGTGATAGTTTAATGCCGGAAACATTCGAAACATTGTCCTTTATGAGTAAATGTCACCAAATCTGGTGCGACATTTGTATGGGCGCTTTATCAAACAACTTTCACTGATTTTCTTCAAATTTAATAGCGTCCATCATTGGTGCGAAAAAATTAGATGTACCAAGTTTTTTTGGGATTGGATAATAGTTCAGACTTGAACTTCGATAACAAGATTATATACACGGTCGGATTATTAATTTATTTTCAAGGAAAAACATTTGTTCCACTAAACTGTACTCAAATTGTGTTTTCTTTTATTGATTATGGTATAAATATTGAAAAAATATAAACATTAGCTTATTAATTAATCTCCATTTTAGACGATTTCAACCCTCTGTGAGACGGCTTGATCTAGGAACGAAATATTTTGGAAATCAACATTCTTTTCTGTCATGTCCATAACTAGTAAATCACAAGAGAAGGCACCACGAATAACACAAATTTCGAAGGGTCATGTATAACATTTTCTGATGTATTTTTGCTTCCTAAACTCGAAAACGATATTATTTTTATGGTAATTTAAAAAAAATACTAAAATTTCCTGTTTCGGCGAAGGTAGCTTGAATATTTGGACGCTCATTTTGGAAATAAAAGTCCGATTATATGCTAGATTAAAGATACTCATGATGGCTACAAATATTGTGAATTATACATTCACATAGAAATAGTGGTTTAGGAACAGTCTTCAAAAATTTAGGGATTTTTTTTTTTGAAAAAAAAAAAACTATTTTTACTTTCAAAAAAAAAAAAAAGAAAAAATAGAAAAAAGTCGGAAATAAGAAAAAAGTCTAGCGTAAAAAACAATGTTGTATGAAAAAATCTAAGGATAATTGTAGAAGTTATGATGCTCTTTGTAGACGATTTTTTCTACAAAATCAAATTCTTAAAAAAAACTCTTTTTTTTTTCTAAAAAATCTCATTTTTTTATTCTAATATTTTCTAAAAAATCAAATTATTTTCTCAAAAATATTTTTAATTTTTGTTTATCCCGAATAGTGCTGTAATTATTTTTTTCCCCGAATTTTGAGATAAAACATTCATGTTATCAAGGTCCACACCAGAAGCTTTGGTGATCGTCTTTTGTCTGTAACCATATGGTCACGCTAGCACAATTCGGGTCAAATAGCGCGAAAAATCCCTTTACAAATTGGAAGCCAGAATATTTTATCTTAACGAAGAAACAGTCTAGTTAAAGAAAATCTATGGATAAATGTAGAAGATATGATCCCTCTTCGTCGTCTTCACGTACGATTAAATCAATTTAAGCAAAAAATTCTTTTTTTTTTGATTCCCTTACTTCTACATAAGGGTCATAACATCTACAATTATTCATAGTTTTTCTTCAAAAAAATACCTCGTTCGTTGCCAGCTACTACAAACTAGAACAATACAGTGGTGGCCAAAACATATGCAACTAAGTGTGACTTACTTTATTTGGCTCTGTAAGTTTGTAAATTTAAATGACAAAGGGAACAATGTTGTTAAAATAAATATTAATACAGCACAGACATTGTCCAGAAATATAATGTTCACAAAAATTCAATATTTCGCATTATTGCTAATTTTTTAAAGGAAATCAAAAATTGTTGTTGTACCCCGCAGTGATTGACCAGTGAAATTAGCAATAATGCGAAATATTGAATTTTTGTGAACATTATATTTCTGGACAATGTCTTTGTGTTATATTCCACCAAAATAAGCAGTGATAATTCGTTGTTTGAGCTAAGATCATAATTTATCCGATGCCATTTCAATACAAACTCTATTTTAACTTCAATAGAAAAAATAAGAAAATAAAATAAAATTTTCTTATAAATTTCTTTACACAGGCTTATTATTTACTAATACGAACAACAACAAATCAAAATAAATATCAAAAATTCCGTTATTTAAAACAATATTGTAGAGTTGCATATGTTTTGTCCACACCGATTTTTATAATTATCAACAAAAATGTCGATAATAAAAAAATGTTAACAGAATATGTGAATTTTATTAATTATTTGAAATCTTAATGCGGTATTAATATTTATTTTAACAACATTGTTCCCTTTGTCATTTAAATTTACAAACTTACAGAGCCAAATAAAGTAAGTCACACTTAGTTGCATATGTTTTGGCCACCACTGTATATTTTATAAAGAGTGATTTTTTTGAGGTTAGGATTTTCATGCATTAGTATTTGACAGATCACGTGGGATTTCAGACATGGTGTCAAAGAGAAAGATGCTCAGTATGCTTTGACATTTCATCATGAATAGTCTTACTAACGAGCAACGCTTGCAAATCATTGAATTTTATTACCAAAATCAGTGTTCGGTTCGAAATGTGTTCATGTGTTCGAAATGTTCAGCGATGAGGCTCATTTCTGGTTGAATGGCTACGTAAATAAACAAAATTGCCGCATTTGGAGTGAAGAGCAACCAGAAGCCGTTCAAGAACTGCCCATGCATCCCGAAAAATGCACTGTTTGGTGTGGTTTGTACGCTGGTGGAATCATTGGACCGTATTTTTTCAAAGATGCTGTTGGACGCAACGTTACGGTGAATGGCGATCGCTATCGTTCGATGCTAACAAACTTTTTGTTGCCAAAAATGGAAGAACTGAACTTGGTTGACATGTGGTTTCAACAAGATGGCGCTACATGCCACACAGCTCGCGATTCTATGGCCATTTTGAGGGAAAACTTCGGAGAACAATTCATCTCAAGAAATGGACCGGTAAGTTGGCCACCAAGATCATGCGATTTGACGCCTTTAGATTTTTTTTGTGGGGCTACGTCAAGTCTAAAGTCTACAGAAATAAGCCAGCAACTATTCCAGCTTTGGAAGACAACATTTCCGAAGAAATTCGGGCTATTCCGGCCGAAATGCTCGAAAAAGTTGCCCAAAATTGGACTTTCCGAATGGACCACCTAAGACGCAGCCGCGGTCAACATTTAAATGAAATTATCTTCAAAAAGTAAATGTCATGGACCAATCTAACGTTTCAAATAAAGAACCGATGAGATTTTGCAAATTTTATGCGTTTTTTTTTAAAAAAAGTTATCAAGCTCTTAAAAAATCACCCTTTATAATTTGAAATTGGATTTTTCGCGCTTTGAAAAAAATAAAAAAATCATGATTTTTTAATTCTTTTGCATCTTGTACATTTACCCAAAGTTTTTTTCATATAAACATTGTTTTTTGCGTTAGAATTTTAGCTATTAAAAAATAATACAAAATAATTTTAAATTTTTTTTATTTTTAATTTTTTCGTGCCAGCAAAAATATTTTTTTCCAAAAAAAAAATCCCAAGCCTTTGGAGGCAGTTCCTAAACAACTGTTTCTATGTAAAAGTTTAATTCGCAACATTTGTGGACATTATAATTACCATATAACTAATACAAATATAACATATAACAAATACAAATATTTTAATTTTAGTAAAAAAAAATTAAAAAAAATATCCATAATTTTTTTGTGTTGATTTTATGAATCAGATTTTTTTGTTGCTTAATGTAATTATTTACATATACGAACTCTTCGTAGACTACATTGCAATTGTCATCAGTTTGAAAGCACTATGCAACAAAAAATAAAAATGTTGTGTGCGAGACCCACAAATTTCATGAAATCAACGCAAACATATTTTTAGGGAATTTTTGCTAAAATTATTAATTTTCGTCGAAGGTAGATACCTAAGTATTTTTTTTTTGCTGGCACCCAGCCACACAAAATGGAAAAATTTAATAACATATTTTGTGTTATTTTTCTATAGGTAGCATTTTAACGAAGAAGTTATGGCCCTCTTAGTAGACGCAACAGACTTAAAAAATTATGTTTTTTTGTTTTTGTCGTGTCATGACAAAATAGAAAACGGATAAAACTAGGCTGCTCTGTTCAAAAACGTGTAGCTAAAAAGTGGTTGAATGCTTTGCCTCTCTTTTTAGCTCGGTAAATCGTAAAAGGAAAATCGATTAAAAAAAAAAAACAAGGAAAAGCTAAAGTCGGGCGGGGCCGACTATATGATACACTCCACTTTCTATCGGAATACAATTCAATTCAGTAAAAAGTGAAACGGGAAAATTTTTTGTATGTTTCCTAATCACAGGCTAATATGACCTGGTCCAATTTGTCAAATCGAGAATAATATTTGTATCGGGGCTATATCCAAACAAGTGACTAACTTTCACAATAAGTTCTTCTAGTTGAAGTATAAAGTGTTATGCTCAATTTTAAGAAATTCTCTGAAAATACGCGGTTTCTGGGGGAACGAAATTTGTATTAGAGCTATATGTAAATCTGAACCGATGTGACCCATTTTCACCACAGGTGTTTCCAGTTGAAATATAAGGTTTTTTGCGAATTTAGAGGAAAATCTATTAAAATATGTGGATTCTAAAGCAGAAAAATTCTAATTGGGAACAAAATTTGTATGGAAGCTATATATAAATCTGAACCGATCTAACACGTTTTTACCACAGGTGTTTCCATTTGAAATATAAGGTTTTTGTGAATTTAGAAGAAAATCTGTTAAAATATGTGGATTCTGGAGCGGAAAAGTTCAAATTGGGAGCGAAATTTGTATGGCAGCTATATATAAATCTGAACCGATCTAACACATGTTTACCACAAGTGTTTCCAGTTAAAATATAAGGTGTTTTGCTAATTTAGAGGAAAATCTGTTAAAATATGTGGATTCTAAAGCGGAAAAATTCAAATTGGGAACGAAATTTGTATGGGAGCTATATATAAATCTGAACCGATCTAACACATTTTTACCACAGGTGTTTCTAGTTGATCTACAAGATGTTTTGCCAATTTTGAAGAAAATCTCTTGAAATATGTGGTATCTAGAGTGAAAAGCGTCAAATCGGGAGTGAAATTTGTATATGGGCTATATCTAAATCTGAACCGATTTTCTTCAAATTAAATAGCGTTCGTCCTTGTCCCGAAAAACTTCGTTGTGCAAAGTTTCGTTTGGTTCTCGCTACAATTGCGACCTGTATCGTGATTACAACAATAGATGGACTAAATCGACTCAGAAAGTGATTCTAAGCCGATCGGTATAATTAACAATGGGTCTATCTCCCTTCCTTTTGGGTGTTACAAACAAATGCACAAAGACATAATACTCTCGTGGAGTGTATAAACACGTTCTTAAAATATTGAAGTATAAGCCTGATCGAGCCGAGTAATACCTTAAATTTAAATAATTATCAGGGCTACAAATGTTTCTTTCACGTAGAAACAGTGGTTTAGTAGCGATCGTTAAAGAAAATCGAAAAACGTTTTATTTAAAAAAAAAAATAGTTTTTGTTTTGAGGATTTATCGAGCTAAACTAAATTTAATAACAAAACTAAAATTATATCGGAGAATAGAGTACATACCACAGCTTCTCATAACTAAGAAATTATTTTTGAAATTAAAAAAAAAATAATTTTATTTTTTTATTTTTGTAGTATAAGCCTGATCGAGGCGACCGATAAATTTAATGTAATAATGATGGCTACAAATGTTTTTTTCACGTAGAAGCAGTGTTTTAGTAGTAGTCGTTAAAAATATTAAAGAACGTGTTTTTTGAAAAAAAAAAAACGATTTTTCTTTTGACGATTTGCCGAGCTAAACTAAGTTTTATCATAAAAATATATCTGAGAAAGGCAAAGCACTCCACCACTTCATTAACTCCTCGTTTTTGAAAATCAGACATTGTTTAAAATCAACACATCCTAATGTACATCTACTTTTAATTTTGTGAAAATAAGAACACGTACATTTTCTGTGGAGTAGAAGAAATTATGTCACATTTGTATTTTATAAGATTTTCCGTACATTTATCGAACACTAATATGTAGATATATTTTGTGTATTCTGGTGAAAAGTTGGAAAAATGACTTGTAATCTTATCATCTTTACATACATAGATGATAAGAATAAAGAAACGCTCTCAATCTCGCATTTATGCTATTGTCATAGCCCGTGGAGGAAGATTAACGTGAATATCTCAAAGTAAATACATAAATTTGTGGACAGCACAAAGAAACGAAAATATTAGAAATAGACACGTTATCGTGACTTTGTGATAAGATTAATAATTTAGCAATTCACTCGCACCTTTCAGAATCAGAATATGTCGGCATACATATTGTAAATAACATCGACTGTATTCTGACGTTTTAACGAGTGGATCGGGGTATTACACATTTATTTACGTTACTATTGTAATCTTTTGAAAACTTTAATCATATTATGACATTCGATTTCGCGTTTCTGGGAATTATATTGATAACACCGATAGCGGTGGTCAGTTTTTTTCCGATAGAATGCTTTAAATCTGCAAAAAGTTGAAACAGATAAATATGTTTTATCTACCATTTCGCTTGATAAGCTGGAAAATGATTTTAATAGATAAATTTACCTAATTAGAGAAAAATTATTCCACTAAACCATTCGCGGACTCGTTTTTTATGATTTAAAAATACTCCACAGAACTGTGAAGATACCTGTTAAAGGTTAGTATTGTAATGAAACGGAATTTCACTATGCCCATAAGAAAACCATAGGAAATGTTTTTGCTCCTGCTAACATCCTGCTTTAATTACTATTCAAGTATTTTTAAAGCACATTGACATTTTTTTAAAGGTCCATTAATCTTTTAATGTATGAAGAAATTTACCTAAATTTATAAATGTAGAAGTTATGGGCCTTCTTGTAGAACTACTTGGCTAAATGGCACATTTTTTAATTCCCTTACTTCTACAACAAGGGTGTTAACTTATACATTTATCCATAAATTTCCTTCGATAAAACCCCAGCTAGAACTTAATATTCCATTATCTAATTTCAAAGCGGATTTTAGCGCTATTTAAATTAAAAGTTAAAAATTCATTATTTAAAAATCGTCTAAAAGAATGCCAAGACGTCTAGATTTATCCACAGATCTTTATTAGAATGTTTGCTATCGATTTAAAAAAAATCTTTCGTGCGAAAAAAATAATTTTTTCGAAAAAAAAAATCAATTTTGGAGACTCTTCCTAAACTACTGTCTCTATATGAAAGTGAAATTATAATACAAAATTAACAAATTTATCCATTAAAATTCTTTTTTGTTAATGTATGTTTAGTCCTTTTGAGGAAAACATTTGAAAATATTTACGATAGCGCCAAAGAGTATACAATATTTTCTGCTAATAATTCAAACGATTTGGGTTTTATTGAATTCATTTCAGCCATACACAATATAAAATATCTTAAATCTAACAGTGGTAATTTAAATCCTAGAAAGATAGCCAACATGTTTTGCTGCTAACATGCTAATAATTAAAAAAAACATAGAAAAATGGTTTTATTATAGCTGTGAATGCAAAGTATTTACAACAATATGGGTATTTCTTCAGAAAGGTTGCACCATGCATGCTTATTGTTTCAGACTTGGAATTTGTAAACGAAAATATAATTAAATTAATACAATTAAAGAGTTCAAAGCTAAGCTTATTTACAATGATGATCATATGGACTGCAAAGTTGCATTCATTTTTTATTTTTAAGACAATTTTTTCTTCAAATTTTGCTTTATAGTGCAATGATGTTGTAATAAATATTATAACAAAATATTTATTACAACGATAACTAACGCCAATAATATGAAAGAATCTATATAATAAAAATTAAATGATGTTCGTTGGTAATTGCGCCACGTGACAACGGCTGGACAGATTTGGCTGATTTACATTATTTATTACAAACTGTTCGTGGTAGTCCGTACTAGGTTTTAAGATGAAAAATTTTTAGATAGTCGACCGCAAAATAGGAAAATGTTTAAAAAAACTTAAAGTGCGTTTTTCTATTGAATTTTTGAATGAACTCAAAGTTAAAAGTCTGAATTCATGCAATGGATATGCGATATTCTTTTATGTTATTTTCGTTATAATTCTGTGAAAATTTGGAACACAAAAATTCTGACAAAATGCAAAAAATCTTTATATTTTATGTATTTTTTGTCAGAACTGGCGATAGGAACGACATATTTTTTATTCATTCATTTTTGTTTTATTCATAATTCCAGTTTGTAATTAGTCATCGAATAAACTGGAAAATCCTGTTACGAGTATTTCATGCATTTTTACCGATTCGTGAACCAAATACTAAGAGGACATTTATGGAAATTCACAATGAATGAAGACATGCGATTAATATTAGCCCAACTATATAGGAATGACAGCGCCACACTATCCTATTCACTAAGCATTTAATCAACAGTTGGAATGCAAATGCTTGCTTCATCGGGAATTTAAGCTGCGTTCTTTGTCGAAATGCACTCAGGTTGTGATGTATATTGAAATTAACGGAACTCCATCGTGCAACCTCTCAAAGTTCTGAGATGGTCAACGTTTTGATCGTTACGGAGGAGGACTATGGCGCACAGTTAGTTCAATGATTCTGTTGGAAGGTGATTTTCGATTTACATTACTGTCGATTCCTCGATAATCTCCAGCTGACGAAGAGAATCAAGTGTTGTGGAACGAACAATTTGCAGTATTTTCAAAACAATTGCTATAGGAAAAATTCTGTTGATATTGCTCAGTATCGAGTTTCGTCGAGCGAACATGAGCCAATTAGGTCCACCACATAATCTCGAATGTTCTAAAACTCCCAAAACAATATTTTTTATTTTATCGCAAATATTTTTCTATTATCTGCCAAGCATGCTTTTACAGAACCCATCGAAAATTTACGGAACAGCCTAATATCATACATAATTGCTTATTTCGTTTTCAAATGCATGCATTTGTGTATGGCTGTGCTGGCTGTGTCACGTTGATACACTGACCCGTTTCTTTTCATACAATGCCTGACATTGGCCTTTTGTCGCTCAATTAAGTCTAATTGAATTGAATCTCTTTACAACAGAACAACAACAACAAAAACAGCGAGAAAAATTTATCTTCAAATCTTTATGAACTCGTACGCGCCGCGCCGTACTCGCCGTCCAGTTCATTCGTACCCACGACCCACGGCATTCTACAAATTAAATTGATTAATTAACATTTATAATAACGATGCTCATATATTTTCATATTTTGTATTTTACAGGCGACTGGATGACTATACCAGCCGGCATTCCGAATTGTCCGCGCGGGTTGGAGTACCTTGCGAGTATAGATCAGCTTTTGGTTAAGCAAAAAGTCGAACTATTGGAGGCATTCACCGGTTTTGAGACGAACAATAAATTCACCGTTAAAAACGCACTCGGCCAAAAAGTTTACTATGCCATTGAGGACACCGATTGCTGCACCCGCCAAATGTGCGGCTCCGCACGTCCTTTCGATATGAAAATTTTCGATAATTTCAGCAATGAGGTCATTCACTTAAATCGCCCGTTGGCTTGTTCGTCATGCTGCTTCCCATGTTGTCTCCAATCGATGGAAGTTACAGCTCCGCCCGGCAATGTCATCGGTACTGTAGAACAGGAGTGGACATTGTGTGCGCCAGCCTTTAGACTTAAGAATCATGTGGGTGACACTGTACTGCGTATTGAAGGTCCACTCTGTACCATTTCATGTTGTGGTGATGTTGAATTCGATGTAAGTTGAAACAGCTACAAACTTGTGGCTGGGAAATCCTTTAATTGAGAGTCGCTTTGTATTTGTTTGCAGATTGTAACAAAGACCGGAGAAAATATTGGCAAAATCTCGAAAAAGTGGTCTGGCTTTACGCGTGAAATTTTCACTGATGCCGATTTCTTTGGCATCACTTTCCCATTGGATTTGGATGTTCGTATGAAAGCTGTGCTTTTGGGAGCATTATTCCTTATTGTAAGTACACGTTTTTATATATATATTTTTTTATCAAAGTTTATTGAATATAGACGAGTATGCAAGTATATTTGTATGCGAGTATATTTGTACTCTCCCAAAATATTATATGAGAGATACTAATAATATACGAAAGAATAATTTCCAAACTTGCATAAAGCTTAGAATTATGAGGGCTATGGTGGTAGCAAAGTTTATAACAATTTTACTTTTGTTTAGGAGCCCTCTTAAGCATAATAGGAAGTTTATCAACTTTTCCCCTTAAGGAGTGGTGATAGGGGGTCAGTATGTTTGGGGAAAATGTTGGGGAGGGAAAATAATTGTAAATAATAAAAAATAATGTCATGCTTACAAATCTCACCTCTAGGGCTGCCCTGGAGCCAGCTTTGGCTCTTTAAACTAAATTTCTTATATAAATTATTAAAATAAAAAAAAGGTTGAAGGTTGAAGATAGAGGGTAGGTTTGTTCTAAGAAGATATTGGGACTGGAAAATATGAGTGGTTGGTCATGAGATTGACTCCGGTGAACCTCCTTGGGGCATTTAGAGTAATGGGAGAAAATTTTATAAAAATGTAGATTTTATGTGGAAGCCCCCCTCCTTTAAGGAGTGTAGAGGGGCAGGAATGTTTACGGAAAATGTTGGGGAGGGAAAAATAATTGGGATCAGTCTTACATGTCTCCTCTCTAGGGGTGACCTGGGCCAGTTTTGGGCCCCAAATTAAGGGTTGAAGATAGAGGGTATTATGGTCTGAAAAAATATTGGGGCTGAAAAAGAATTAGGGTCATACACTTAACTTCCCAAGAATCCTCTTTGCGGCAGTTAGAGCGGTGGCAGCAAATTTTATAAAAAATAGTTTTTGTATGGGGAGTGGTGTTAATGGAGGTTGGCAACACATTTAACCAAGCTAGAGGCGACTCCGGGACAGTTTTGGGCATTGTTGTCATACAAAATTATAAAAAATAAAAAAAATCGTACCATGAAGATAGAAGGGTATGTATTAGACTCCACAAGTGGCATCAATGGGCCTGTAAGAGCGGTCAAATTTGTGTTCTGTATCCCACCCCTTAATGAGTGGGATATACGCGCGCGTTATACTTCCCATCTTAGAAAGAACACATCGTTTCATGTTTTCATTTAGTTGAAGTTGAAAGCTTGTATTTTCAATTCAAATTAGCCCAAATGTTTCGTACGAGCTAATTTTCAGCATTTTGTATTTTTCTATTTTCGAAAATAGCGTTATTTCTACGCAAAACCTGTAAAACCGTTGCTAACTCGGATTCGTCGAGGCATTCCTAAGACAGTCAACAGAGTAGTAATGGTGTAATTTCGACAACTTGAGACTAAACGTGACATACGCATATGTATGTTAGAGTGGTCCAGGAACACAAAGTTCACGAAGTGCACGAATCTTTTAAATAAAATACATCTGTGGGCTTATCATGATTGTAACATACTGACACTCTGTGTATAGACTACGAATGGATCTTGCTTGTCTCTAACGTATTTTAAAAGATTCGCGTTCATACACATATGATCAAAAAATCAAGTATGCACACTAGGCTGTTCCTTAATTGCTCAATTAATATTGACTAAAGATATTATTTTAATCATATCAACAGTTCAGCGATTTGCAAATCAAATAAAAATAGATGAAGAGCGCCCCGGTAGTCGAGTTGGTAGCGTGCTCGGCTATCAGCGTGGGGGTCGTGGGTTCGATTCCCACCAGAGGCTCTGGTCTGTCGCTGCAAATAACTAGCTACTATGGTCTTAGTCACTCCGGCTCAATCCCTGGACCCAAAATTATAATATAAATTTACTTTGTATTGTAATTCATAATAAATAAAAAAAAATAGATGAAAATATCCTTTTTAGAACGGTGGTGGATCAAAAATAACTCTTAATGTAATAAAACTTTTGAGACCACTTTTTCAAAAGAAAAACACATTTTTACATTCAAACACATAGAAAAAAATTTAAATTTTAACTTTATTATCAGGGAAAAATGAAAGGAATAGCCTAATGTACATAACAATTCTTTCTTAACCTGTTTCCAGAATATTAAATTTCCACTTTTATTAACATACTTATCAATTTGAATTTGAAGAGGTAGCAATATTTTCATTATGTACAAATGTACAGAATTATGGCGGCAACAAATTTCTTAATTAACAATAAAAACAATAAAAGAGAGAGGAACACAAACAAACCAAATGTGTTGCATATTTTGAATTAATCTCTTCAAATCTCCTTCCATTATGAAGATGGTTCTTTAAAAAAATTGAAAAATAAAAAGAAAGGAGAGTGGGAGTGATTAGTTATTATGATTAATATTAATACTGCGACGTAGACAGCTGAAAGACATTTGGATACTGTCGAGGGAGCGAAATTATATGCTTTTTTTTCGAAACGAGTGAAAGTAGCAAATATAAAAAATACCACAAAACAAGTAAGAGTAAAATCAACGACCCGACCCCTACATCTTTAGAGGCTGTTTGTGAGGGAAATGAAAACTTTCGTCGTCATTTTGCTAAACAATAAGGTTGTATTTCTTTGATACTGAAGCTGCGATAACAAAAACGTAGATAAAAGTTATAACTTCCAATCAATGAAAAGAAATAATTGTTCACATTGTCGTCAACAACAATATAAAGGTGTGTGTATCGCAGTTTGTTATCCCGGCTTAAAGAAGAATATAATTTGATGGCCGAAATTCGAGAAAAGTTGAACGGATTATGAATTATGTGGCGATGATGAATTAATATTGTGGTTTACTTGTTATTTTGATCATATGGGTACACCAAATCTACACGATTGTCAAAAAATATTTAACTGCTTGCCTGGCACTTGGATTATGGCACTTAATGATTAATGATTTTCAGGTGATTAAGTAGCAATTGTGCAACTGTATTGTAGATTTTGCAATTTTCTTTACTAAAGGGAATATTTTCCATATATTTTTTTAAATATTTTCTCTATTTGTTGTTATTTATCGCATGTGGAGATCATTTTAAACTTAGCATATATATGTATGTATTTCAATCAAAATAACGGTATAAGTTTCCTACCTCCCTCCCTTCCTCTTAATTATTTTAAAAATTAATGCAGTTTCAATGATAATGAAATATGTTTAAGTTATCGTAAATAGAAGATCGATTTGATTAATTTTGATCACTTATCGGATTTTTGATTAAACCGGATTTTGGTCGACATAAAATCTTTCTTTATCGTAACTTTTTTGTTTGTAGCTCGATTTATAACATGATAACATATTTCCAGAAAGAATAATTTGAGAGAAACAATTGAAAATATTTGCGATAACGCCAAAAAGTATGCAATATTTTCCGCTAATAATTCAAACAACATGGAAAAATAAAAATTAAAAAAAATGCAATGTATTTACAGCAACAGTCCAAAAACTCTGGCAAGTGATATTATTTTTCTTGTAGGTATTGTTGAGTAGAACACGAATCTGTATTTGAAATTTGCCAGACACCCCCAAAGTCTTGTGTTACGGGTAAAGCCCGGTTTTTCGTACCTTTGCATACCTATATGCATATAACTTAGTTGGTTATCAACCGATTTTTACTTTCACATCAAATTTGAAAAGAAGAACCTGTAGCTATCGATGGATATATAGCCTATTTAAGAAATCTGTGTGCTTTTGCCTAGCAAACACATTTTTTTTAATTTTTAGTCATTTTTGTCAACTTTGACAATATTTTTGCACATAATTTTGTTTGGTAACCGTACCACTGTATTCGTAAATTATGAGAGATTTGAACTGGAATGACCAATAATTTTGAATGCTCAAATGGAGATGGTGTGGCAATTACGCCCACGTTTAATGCCAAATATGTAGAGTGGCGAAAACTAATCAGTATTAACAAAGCCTTCTGGTTTCCTTTTAGAAGTTGTTTGGTAGCTGATGAAACAACTGAGACAAAGTTGTTGAACAGTGTTGTGGAAGTGAGAAAAAAATTATATGGGTTTCATTTTAAAAATATCCAAAAGCGAAATTGCTTAACTATACTAAGAGCGAGATTTCAACTCTCAATACGTCTACACTATCTGGTTCAGAAATGTTCCTTCTTTTTGTTCTATGCCTTTTCTGTAAAATGATTTTCTACGTTACATTTTAACGATGACATTTAAAACAATCTATTTGAAGTGAAAAGTCTTTGTTCAAGTCATTCCAGAAATTAATTAATTAATTTGCTCGAACATTATTCGAAAATTCACCCTTCTTCTGAAATTTATACGGATTTAAACATTCGAAAAAAGTATACCACTGCCCACTTTTGTTACTGTGTTATATTGTTGATCATTCATGTTTACTATTCTTGTGTTATAAATAGAAAATTTATGATTTATGATTTTATTTATTTTCATCCGTTTTTGATGTTTTTTAGAATAGAATAATATGATAATACTTTGAATATTACGTAGCGTTTTCACACTTATTTTATTAATAATGAGCCATTCCATGTCAAGCGGTACGATTTTTGACCTCGATAGCTGCGATTGTTTTCAAAGTTTGTGTATGTATTCTTCTCATAATAATATTGTATTGTCGCCTGAGAGAGGCCTAAGAACACCACTTTAAAATTTCAAAAAATGGATTAATGTAATCAGTACGAAAATAAAATAAAAGAATTAAAATTGAAAAGAATCTACCGCGGCTATAACACATAATTTCAATATTTTAAAAGTAATTACCTTCAAAACAAGGTATAACTCATTAAATTCGGTCAAGTATTTCTGCAGTTATAGGCGATTGAATGAACACACCTTTTTGAAAAAGTAGTATTTTTCACTGTTAAATTGGTCATAACTCGTGAAACAAAATTTCAATTTTTTTCCAAAAATACGTATGCAATATTTTAATGAGAAGAATACATACACAAATTTTCAAAAAAAATCGCAGCAATCGATGTAAAAAACCTACCGCTGGACATGGAGTGACTCTAATTCCATTATTTTATAAATAATTGTAAATTGTAATTTTTTTAATAACACTGTCCGACAGTTCATATTACACTTGAACCATATGATATACGTCTGAAAATATAGGTGAAATGGAGTTTATTGGCTTTTTAGTTTTTCATTTCCTCTTCCTATTGCCCCTTACAAGGAATTCATAGTTCAAACGATAAAATTTTTCAAAATTTATTTTAAATACTTATTCGAAGCCTATGACATTAGAAGTATTATTAACAGATATTCTCCTCTTTTATTTAATACTAATACTGTTATCATAGGGCGCGAATAAGTATTTAAAATAAATTTTGAAAAATTGTATCGTTTGAACTATGAACTCACTTTGCCTTTTTGCTAATTTTGGGTTCTGTTGAAGACTTCAGCACAACCTTTGGTCTTAAACCAAAATAAATGACAACACATACAACATAACAGACCAACAATACATACAAACAACAACAATACACACGAGGTACAGTGAAGACCGGACATACCGTACAACAACAACCTTTGCATTGTTGCGAGCACGTGCATAACATTGAATTGGCAAAGTGAGATTTTTAGTGTTTCGACTTAGTTCGGTGGAATATTTTGTTTATCAGCGCTTCTCATTTGTCATATGTGACCGGTGGTACTAATATGAACCCTGATTTAAGTCAAAGACATGCATTGCGAAAGTTCTGACGAGATGGGGTAGCGCCCATCGAAACTGCGCAGTCAACCTTTAGCTGCAACAATAAAGGTCTCACTTTGCCTTTTTGCTAATTTTGGGTTCTGCTGAAGACTTCAGCACAACCTTTGCTCTTAAACCAAAATAAATGACAACACATTCAACATAACAGACCAACTATACATACAAAGAACATTTAAAATATTTTTTGAAGGACACTAAAAACGTCAAGTATCTCCACTTTGCCTATAGTTTCATACGTATATCAATCAATTTTTTAATTGTCGTACGGTTAATAGTTTAATTTAATAGTACTGGTGTAGTTTAAGTCACTCGTCTCATTATCAACACACTTCTTGCATACTTCCCTTTATCCCAAACTGAAGGTGATTGAGATGATGTATTAGTTTAGCATTAAAAGCCATTTCAAGTTTTCCCTCTTAAATGTAAAATATAAATGAACTAATAATCTAAGGAGTAAACATGAAATATTTGTTAATGCCGAACTAATACAGATAGAAGCATGATATTTGAAGTATTTTTAACAGATATTCTCCTCTTTAGGTTGACACTAATACTGTTATCATAGGGTGCAAATAAGTATTTTAAGTAATTAATTAATAACTTTTTAAGAAAGAGGGAAATGTAATACTGAAACGCCAATTATCATCACACTTCTTGTATGTTTCCCCTTATCCCAAACTGAAGGTGATTGAGATGAGAATATATTCATTTCATATAAATTATAATTAAAGTATTTAATCGCTATAATAGTAAAAAATGATAGAAGCTTAGTCCTGTGAACACAGAATTCTTACACTCCCTTCCAGAGAGAAAGCATTTTGCAATTTTTTCTCATAGATAGTTTTTAATGAATTTTGTTTGCAATAATTTCAAAGAATTATGATCTAATTTAGTTTGAAGTAGATTGCCATTTACGGATGAAAAAAAAAACGCCATCCAAGCATCGAATATGCTGTGATTCTTTCTTACAACATTTTAAATGAAGACTTCACTTGTTATCCGAATCTCGACGTTAGCTGTTTAACTTTGTAAGATTTCTCTGCCTAATTGTTCAAATTTCAGTTGAGTGGATCAGGATTGGGTGGGTGGGAGCCATAAGCATTTGACATCTAATACATATACACTACTACATGCATATAACAGTTAATTATTTATGCTAGATCCAATTGAAGCTAGAGTGTGCATTATTACTGTTCTGTATAATATTATTTGATATGATACTAATATAACTTGTATTTTGTTTTCTTTTTTTTTTTCATTTCAGGATGCTATGTTCTTCGAAAAGACTGGTGATAATATGTAATAAATTTACACCATCATCATCATCATTGTCGTCTGTCATTTGCAAACAACATTTGTTTCATTTTGTTATAAACTAGAAGAAGTTTATATAGAAATCTAAACATACAGACATCTACAACAAAACCTAATTATGTGTGTGTGTGTGTGTTTGTGTTGTTGTACGCTATGTAATTGATTTACATAAATATTTACTGGCACACATGCAGACACATTTTCATTTAAAAACAAAACAATCTTAACTAGTTTTTTAATACAAAAACATATGTGTACTCAGGAATTTATATTATAATCGATTTTTGTATTTTTTTTGTAACAACTTCTCATTACATAAGCCGGTCATATTAAGGCTCTGTCAAAATGCAAAAAGGAGTGTATTCATGCTTTTTATTTAACCTCACAGTGTTTATATTGTTTGTGGTATAAATTTGTCAATTAATATTTCTTTTTATATTTCCTTATGATTACAAATTTTTCAAATAAATGTTTTATGAATATGTTTACGTTATCACACAATTATCTGTATTGTTTTCTGATTTAAATACACGCATATATTAAATTAATTTGGTTTACTTTTTTCTTTATGGTATTTGTTTGTTAAGATATGGTTTTTTAGCTTTATTTGAGTGATTATTGTTCTGACAATTTTGATTTATTGAACTCGCATACCATTGCCCGACTTAATTACACAAGTGTGGACGTGGTTTGGATCTAACTGGTTCTAGGCATCGAGAGTTCCGAGCAGATTTCAATTCGACAACATTAACTCCGATACGAAAATTTGGTTTTCTAACTTCAAATTTTTCTGTTGGGACGAAGGATGATTTGAATATACAAATACATGAATTGGACTATATTTTATCGTATTAAAATCGATTTTTGATGGTTTTTACCATTTTATTAACTAAAAAGAGTATTAAATCTGAAACGAAAAGCGACTGAACTTATTCCCTCGTTTTGCTTGGGATCCGTTTCAGGAAAAAATCTATATGGAAATGCAGAAATGTTTAAATGCCGCCTTATATACACCTCCAGTGTTTTAATTCCGAACATATTTGGGTTATATAGATGTAGTATCATCATTCATACAGTCAATGTAACCACATTTCTGTAGTTAGAACAAAGTGAAAAAAGAGCAACGTTTTAAAAATAGTTCTCTCTGAAAGGGTAACATTTTATTTTCAAACAAAAAAAACTTAAGATCTGCAGAGAATGAATGAATTCCGGACATGACTCAAACATCTTTGAAACATACCTAGTATCATAATTCACTTATTCGATGCATTTCAAATTGTCCTATTACACTGTCTGACAGTGCGTATTACACCTGAACCAAAATCCTGATCCTGTTGCTCCTTTAAAGGGATACAAAGTTTCAAAGGACAACATTTTAAAAAAATATTTTAACTACTTGTTCGCATCCTATGATAACGACGGTATAAGTGTGCAATTAAAGAGGAGATTATCTGCTAAAAATTTCAGATTAATTTAGCATTAACAACCATTTCAAGTTTGCCCTCTTAAAAAGCTAAATATTAATAAACTAAGGGGAGAATTGAAATTGTTGTTAATGCTAAACTAATACAGATAGAAGTATGAAATTCAAGTATTTTGAATCCTTTTGATATAATCACAGGATGCGAATAAGTATTTAAAATAATTAGAACAGGATGAGGAAATGGAAACCATATTGCCTATAGTTCCATACGTATTTCCTCCGGTTCAAGTGTAACGATTTTTTTAATTGTCGTACGGTGATATATAAAGAGAAATTGATTTTGAAAGAATCGAGAGCGACTTGGCCAGTTAGACTTCGGTAAGGTAATATCGTTACCAAAATATAAAAAAGACTCAACTAACATTTTTTTGCAAATCGATATTTTTGTTTATTATGACCGAAGTTGTTGTGTTTTGTTATTATATTTATTATTTTTTGTAACGATATGAGTCTCACATTTAGGCTGCGACCGTGGTTTCACAATGGACCTTTTCTGGCTTAAGTGCTCGAATCGGATGCCTTTTTTTCCTGACTGCCTAACCCAGCCTGGTGGCTCTTCCGGATAGGAAATTAGTTATTTCTATCGATCATAATTTCATTTAAATATTCAAAATGTGGAACTCCCAAAAACTGATGCAGAATTACTTATATCAGGGATAAAACAGTACAACTTATTGCTGCCGGTTGTTAATATAGATCGGCAATTGTTAAAATTATATATAAAATGAGTCATAAAATATATGTGCCAGTTAGAATAATAGTGGTCTAAGTTACACTTTATCCGTTCTGAGATTATGTTTATGTTTGAGTCAATTGAAAAATATTTTTCCACCGAAGCACAAAATTGTTTTCTTAGAATATCCTACCTACTACTACATACATATATCGAACTTTTATGAAAAAATCGACAACGTTGGTGTACCTCTAAGAGATTCTCTACTTTCAGAGGATGTACTAACTTAGTCCACTTTCATTGTTCTCAAAATTAAACAAACAAAATTTGTATTTGTTTACAAAAGTAATATTTCCTAACAAAAATGAAAGAAAACACAAAATGTTTTATTTCCAAAAAAATATTCAGTATGTCAAGAATCAGTTTAAACATTAGAAATAAATAATAATTTTTATGAAAAGGTCACTTTTTGGTTTCTTTTTTATACCCTCCACCTCCAGGATGGGGGTATATTCACTTTGTCATTCCGTTTGTAACACCTTGAAATATTTATCGGAGACCCCATAAAGTATATATATTCTGGGTCGTGGTAAAAATCTAAGACGATATAGCCATGTCCGTCTGTCCGTCTGTCTGTTGAAAGCACGATAGAGGCCGAACGAAATGAGCTAGGAGGTTCAAATTTTTCCTAAATGTGTCTTATGGTTGTAGATCGCTTGGGATTGAAAGTGGACGAAATCGGTCCAGAGGGAAAAATTTTTCCCTCACAAGTACTGAAAATACCCCTAATATTTAGAGTATTTCAGCATGTTTTTTGAACATATTAGCTTGTATTTACTTGATATTTGCAATTCGCATTACCTCGACATTCTTTAATCTACTGGTAATACTGTGGAATGCACTCCGTGGTGGAGGGTATATAAGATTCGGCCCGGCCGAACTTAACGCCTTCTTACTTGTTATATATTGTGATTACATACAGCATTTGCAAGGGTATGGCCAAAAAGAAACGAAAAATCATGTTGTAACAAGGCGTATTTATACAGGTGATAGCACTAGAACAACAACAAATTCGGCAACAACAAAATACAAGTAATTTTTTGAATGGTGAGCCATACTGTCAAAACAAAATATATGGGATTTGACAGTTTCGGTTACTTTTGAATGAAAAAAAATTCAGTCAGCTGGGCTCCTGCTATCACCTTTATAAATACGCCTTGTGTTGTAATAAACAAAAAATTGTCTTATTATTGTCTTATACATCTTATAGTCATTTTTATTAGAGTCAAGAAACTCTTTTCACAACTCGCATTTTTTTTAATTTTTGACAGTTATTTGTGATTGACTATTATTTATGATTTGCATTGCTTTTGTCACTGATTGTGGCAGTCAGTTGATGATCAGTTTATGTTGTACGGACATCACTTCGTCAAATATTGTGTTTTTAAAATGCCAGGCAAAATATTGTCGTTCGATGCAATTCAGCTAATTTACTATAACCACGAATTGGGAAAAAGTGCAATATAATTATCGGACATGTTTTCAGTAACGCGAAAAACAATTTATAATGTACTAAATCGAGCTGAAAATGAGGGTAGATTTGAGCCAAAGCGTAGAGGAAGTCCCAAGCCCAAAATAACTGAACGTGCGGAACGCCTAATCATTAGGAAAATTAATCGAAACCCCAAAATTTCAACCAGAACCCTTGCAAGGGAGCTCGAGGAAGAGTGTGGAGTAATTGTTTCTCGTGAAATAGTTCGACAGGCCATACTAAAGAACAAATATTCATCAAGAGCAGCAAGAAAAAACCTCTTCTTTATTTAGTTAATGTAGAAAAGCGCTTTCTTTCGCTGTGATGAATGTTTCCCGACCTTTATAGAAACCACCATGGACGCTCAGCAATATTTAGAAACAATTTGGTAAGCAGCGCGAGGAAATTTGGCTTCATCAGAGAAAATAAACCACAATTCAAATTTTATCAGGATAACGACCCTAAGCATAAGTCTCATATGTGGCTTCTCTATAATTGCGGAAAAGTTATAGATACGCCACCTCAAAGTCCTGACCTAAACCCTATTGAAAATTTGTGGGTCCATTTGAAGAAAAATGTCGCCAATCGCCAACCAAAAAAAAAAAAGACAGTACTCAAAGCAGCTATATTGGGCGAATGGCAAGACATACCGCAATTATGACATGAAAAAGTTGATTCATTCCATGAAAAACGATGCAAAGGGGGGTCATACCAAATACTATCTTAGTAAAAAATTAGCGTAAAGACTTGTTAGATTTAATATAAACATATTTGTGAAAAGAGTTTCTTGACACTGCCAAACTGGAGAAATATTTGTTTTTGTTGTCCGCTTAGTTTATTTTGCATGGAATTGCTTTGTTTTTTAATAACCCCAACTAAACAATGTATATAATCATAATAATGAATCAAAAAATATATATGTGATAAAAAATATATTTTATATTGTTAAAAAGTATGAAATTTTGGATTTATTTTGTATGTGTAAAGTCATTATTAACATACTGTATAAATATTTACAGGTTGTTCGTCTAGAAACTTTATATTGAAATTATTATTTACTATTCAAATAATTCCATTTTATATGTATGTATGTTATTCAAATTGTCTGAATCATCTAAAATGGACATTATAAATAAAAAAGCGTGCATTTTCTGACAATCACTTTTGGCATAAAATTTACGAAGTGATTTGAAATTGCAAAATCGGTGTTCTACAGTTCACAAAGACTCGCAAATTTGGCGATTGTCGTTCACCATGGTGAGCCAAAAGTGAACTCGTGTATTTGTTTAAAATTAATGTTAAATACATAAAAATGATGACGATGTATATATAATATTTAGAATGTTTTCTTTAAATTTGTACATAAAACATGTAATTTGCCTAACAATTTTCATTAAAAATATTAAATTAAACAAGTAAGAAGGCGTTAAGTTCGGCCGGGCCGAATCTTATATACCCTCCACCACGGAGTGCATTCCACAGTATTACCAGTAGATTAAAGAATGTCGAGGGAATGCGAATTGCAAATATCAAGTAAATACAAGCTAATATGTTCAAAAAACATGCTGAAATACTCTAAATATTAGGGGTATTTTCAGTACTTGTGAGGGAAAAATTTTTCCCTCTGGACCGATTTCGTCCACTTTCAATCCCAAGCGATCTACAACCATAAAACACATTTAGGAAAAATTTGAACCTTCTAGCTCATTTCGTTCGGCCGCTATCGTGCTTTCAACAGACAGACGGACAGACGGACATGGCTATATCGTCTTAGAATTTTACCACGACCCAGAATATATATACTTTATGGGGTCTCCGATAAATATTTCAAGGTGTTACAAACGGAATGACAAAGTGAATATACCCCCATCCTGGAGGTGGAGGGTATAAAAAGACTTAGTGGTGTAGATGAAAACCTAAGGTATCGTTTTTTAATGCGTTCTATTTTTGATTGAAGCCTTTTTAAAGAAATAACACTTGAAATAAACGCAAGCGGCATTTGAATTTAAAAGGTTTCTTATTTTTCTTTATTTATACAGAGAACACATGTTTTTCGAATATAAAACGCGTGAACAGTAGAAAAATAATTTTGGCGATTAGCAAATCGCAAGTGATTTGACAATCACGTGATTGTCAGAACATGCACGAATGTTTGTTTCCATCACCACACATCAATTTCAGTGGGTAATAGAGTGACAAATTTGCTGTGCAAAAAATGAGAAATGTCATTGTAAGCGTACATTTTTTATAAATGTCAAAAAAAAAATTTCTTAAATTAGAGATCTGATCAAAGTAAAGAAAAAAATTGGCATATGTCATTTTTTGGATTTTTGATTTAGACCACTTTCATTCTAAGTGGCACATATAATCATAAATCGATTATATTCTTCAAATGATAAATATATAATGTACATATATTGTTTGTACTGAAACGATTTATAAAATGAGACCATACAAACAAAACCAAAATGTACTCACCACTTACCTTTCGAATTACTTGGATGTCATTGGGGGAAAGGACTTTCTCGCAGCCATACCAAGAAACTAAATTATAACTATTACAAATATCGCAAAAAAAAAGAAAATATATTTAATATGAGTCTTCTCTCCGTCACTTTTGGATCATTTTGAAAGTATGCGAGTTTTTATTTTGAGGAATAAAAAGTAGCATTAACTAGAAACTTATATAAGTTGGAAGTAATCGTGATTTTAATGATATGACACTACCAAGTTTTTGCTGGGTAAGATCAAGCGAGGTATATCAACGTAGAGATTGCAAAATAGTCAATCCCGAAAATGTCCTAAATTATGTAAAGAACAATGCATTTTTGAGCAAAATAAAGATTTTAAGAATGCCAACGATCGTCCAAAAACCTTACCACAGAGCAGTGAATCATCAACCATCAATATCGAATCACTTTTTTATATTCATGTTTTTCATTCGTGTTGAGTTTTATATTGCCCCTGTGTAGGGGTTTTAATTTAACTTTGAATATAACTTGAATTTTCTGTTTTCCAGATGAACGAAACGCATAAAAAATGCCGAAATATAATTGAAGTTTACAACATTTTACAAATAAGCGACTTTTTTATTGCCGATACAATATTTACATATATTATTTTGAGTGTTATGTTATTACTCATTGATTAAGTAAACGATGGACTTTATTGAAATGGTCGACAGTTTTTAAGTACAAAACATAGAACAACACCTTGCTTCAATTGAAACTATGTAATATTGAAGGAAAATCAAAAATCGTCTACCAAATCCCTTGGACGTTCCACAAGAAATCATTTGGTTTATGTTGTAGACGACTTATGATGGAAGTCGCCGACCCAAGTATTTTATTTCATATTTTATTATTAAACAAAAATAACAGAGAACAAATCTAAATTCTGCCAAATTAGTGGTTTCGAAGTAGAGCCTTGAGAATTGCATTTGAAATCTGAATTATAATATTTTTACAAATACCCAAGATACAATGAATTTTATATTAACGCTTTTACATATTTGTGAGGCTATCGAACGGGAACACTAGGAATTGCAAGTGTCCTTCGAAACATTTAAACGTACATAGTCTGATGTTACAATTGAATATATATTTTACATTTATTTTTTTACAGATACATATGTATGTATGTAGTCATTTTGCTTATATAAAATTGTCCATTTCTTAAACTGCCTTGTAATTCATTTTTGAAAAATAAATAAATGTTAACAAAAAATATTAAATCTACATCATAAAGTCGTCCGTCACTGTTATGTGTTTAGCAAATTTCGATTTATGATGACATACATTCCACAGACAAAACTCCAACTAATAAAGAGAACTTGTTGAACACAGAACAGAAGAAACGGAAATTCGTTTTATTTCCCATCAAAAATGAACTGAATTATAATGCAAGTAAATATTTAATTACATTAGCATTAAACTAATCAATAGTATTAGGTTTCTTTTTAAAAATTAAAAAAATATATTTTTTCGGCAATTTATTGATTAATTTTGGAGAGTATGAAGGCCACAAGATCTGGCTATATAGATAGAAAAAAATATATAGATTCAAAATAAGAAAAATGGTCCACATCTTATTAGGCCTGTTCGATTGGCTTACTAGCTTAATATTTGTATGGAATTTACTCGTTTAACACGAAAGCAGCTTACCACTCACTCTCTTAGTTACCGAGTAAGATGGTGCCTGATTATAATCTCTGATTAATTTAAATAAAACCAATGGATAAAAATGTTGGCACCTTATCAAGTCTCTTAATTCTAACATAGTAAGCCCAATCAAACAGGCCTATTGATATTTTGCTTAGTTACCATGTTATCGGTCTTGAAAGTTTAAAAAATCGAAAAATTAGTGCAAATGTGCCACTTCAATTAGGAGTTATACACATCTAAAAACAAAGCTTCCAACAAAAACTTCAAATATATTTAATTTTTCGTGAAGAAGACTTAATTAAGAAGCGTCTAATGCCCTTCGTTAATAATTTTGGTCAAAGGACCTCCGCGGTAGGTCCTCTTCAAAATTGCCAAATTTTCAATACAAAAAAAATTCTCAAATTCCCTAAACACAAAGCATTCGAAATTCGATTCGAAAATATTTAGTATATTTTTTAAGTAGTCAAGAAGTATTACCACATCCCTAAGATAGTAAAATATCCCAAATCTTGGGATATTTCCCCACTTTTCCCATATCTTGCAAACCGTTTAAATTTTGATTTACTCTCTGAGGCAAAGTTGCAGCTCTTGTCATAAAGAACAAAAATTGTGAATATGTGACCTGGTCTACGAAAAGGGAGCTTACGTGCGAAAACTAGTTTTCTATGAAAAAGCTGTTAAAAGTAAGCAACTCGTTTCGTCAGTTTCTCATTATCTCGTTAATTGTTCTCCGCGCCGGACGTCCAGTAAGTGTTGTTGTTGGTCCAGTAAGTGTTGTTGTTGGTCGGAATATTATTATAGTTCATCGTGTAAATTGCTAGTGTGTTCATTACCAATAAATTATATTTTGTCGTATTTTTACTCTTCTTTCTCTACATTTTTATACACTTCTAAGCAAGTTAGGACTTTCTGCTTTTCACCACGTGAAAAAGCATCTCATCTTCCATCCGAATCAACCAAAAAGTGAAAATTGATTTTTTGACACCTAAGCCCCCTTTCCGTAGACCAGGTCACATATATAAAGAGTGATTTTTTTGAGGTTAGGATTTTCATGCATTAGTATTTGACAGATCACGTGGGATTTCAGACATGGTGTCAAAGAGAAAGATGCTCAGTATGCTTTGACATTTCATCATGAATCGTCTTACAAACGAACAACGCTTGCAAATTATTGAATTTTATTATCAAAATGCGTGCTCTGTTAAGAAAGTTCATTGCGCGCTTCCATTTTATGGTCAGTTTAATCGACCCACTGAAGCGGCTATTCGGGCTATTGTGACTAAATTTCGCACCAAATTTACATTGTTGGACATTAAACCACCAACACGCTTACGTAGAGTGCGAACTGAAGAAAATATCGCAGCTGTATCGGCCAGTGTTAATGATGACCACCAATTTTCGATTCGTCGCCGTTCGCACCAATTGGGTCTCTGTTACTCAAAAACGTGGAAATGCCAAAATTGGACTAAGCGGATGGACCACCTAAGACGCAGCCGCGGTCAACATTTAAATGAAATTATCTTCAAAAAGTAAATGTCATGGACCAATCTAACGTTTCAAATAAAGAACCGATGAGATTTTGCAAATTTTATGCGTTTTTTTTTAAAAAAAAAGTTATCAAGCTCTTAAAAAATCACCCTTTAAAATCAAAAAACTTCATCTTCAAAATCGCATTTTTCCCTGTTCACCGTTTAAAATTCAAGGAAACAATCAACTACAAAAATGAACCTGAGATCTCAATAAACAACTTTCCTAGGTAGGAAAAATATATCTTGCATCATTGTTTTTGTTAATGGTCTGTCCGACTATCAAAATTCCAAACGGTTTGCAAGATATGAGCCTGAGAAGATGATCACTTTTTGCAAAAATGACACCGAGACCCCAAATCTTTGGGGGCCATAAAAAAGTGCATGACTTTAGGGAAAACTGGGAGACACGGGTCTTTTATCACGTGTGGTGTCCGTATATGGTTATATCTTTTCGTGTTGCATTGTGTAAGTATAAAATAGATTTGTATTTAAATTTATTAGTTAATAAGTATTATTTTCTATACATATTATTTTGTTTCAACGAATTTTTTGGGGATTAATTGATATAAATTCCACTTAGGAAATTGAATTAAATATTGTGTTTTTTACAATTTTATTGAAACAAAATGAAACTTAAACAGAAGAAGTAATTAATTTCATATAAAAATAAAAAATGAAATGCTAATGACAATAAATATTAATAAGAGTTAATTTTCACTAAACATGTGACCAGTTGTGAAAGAGAGCTCCCAGATATAGCAATTTTTGGCCGAAGCCGAATATTCATTCGGTTGTGCTCTATTTCTAAATTTTGCATTTGTCTTTCAAACAACCTTTTTTTTCAGTTGTCTTTCTTTTCTGGCGAACAAATGAAGATGATTTTTGGTTAAACAAATTCAATTTAGAACAAGTAAGGCAAGGCTAAAGTCGGGCGGGGCCGATGATACCATTGAGAAAAAAAGTTAAGTCGGGAAGGACATTTGTTGAGGGTTGTGTTAAAACCTGAAGAGACGTTTACTATAAGCTTTTCTAGTTGAAATATAATGTATTTTGCCAAATTTTAAAGAATATCGGTTAACATATATGGTTTCTAGAGCGGAAAATGTCAAATCGGGAGCGACATGATAATGTTTCCAAATGAAATACAAGTTGGTATGGCAAATTTGAAGAAAGTCGATAAAATATGTGCTTTCCAGAGCGCAAAAAGTTAAATGGAGATATATCTAAATCTGAACCACTTTCATCACAGATGCTTCAAATTTTGTGCCAAATTTGAGCCCAAAAAGTTAAATTTGAGCCGAAATTTATATGGAAGCTATATCTAAATCTGAACCGATCTGACCCTCTTTCACCACAGATTTTTCTAGTTCAAATATAAGGATTTGTGTCAAATTTGAAGAAAAGTCAAATTGGGGGTGAAATTTGAATTAGAGATATATCTAAATTTGAACCGATCTGACTTACTTTTACCACAGATGTTTTCAGTTAAAATATAACGTATTGTGCCAAAAAAAATCGGTTAAAATATGTGGTGTCTAGAGCGCAAAAAGTTAAATGGAGGCCGAATTTGTATGGGTGCTATATCTAAATCTGAAACGATCTAACCCACTTTAACCACAGATATTTCTAGTTCAAATATAAGGATTTGTTTTAAATTTGGAAGAAAATCTGTTAAATCTGTGGTTTCTATAGTGGAAAAAGTGAAATCGGGAGCGACATTTGAATGGGAGCTATATCTAAATCTGAACCGATTAAACCGCCAAACTCGCTTGTGCCAATTTTGTTTGGATCGGATAATAATTGCAACCTGTACTTCGATTCAAAAATTAATTCTAAGTCGATCGGTACTTAACAATGGGTCTATCTCGCTTCCTTTTGGATGTTACAAACAAATGCACAAAGACTTAGTACCCTAGTAGAGGGTATACAAATGCAAAATTTAGAAACTCGAAACTGCGGCGCTGTGGTATATCATGAATTCTGGTTTTTGAACAAAATCCACAAAAACTTTGGATTGATGAGTCTTGTCACAGTCTCAAATTCTGGAATGTAATACAGAAAATGTAAAACGAATTTTTATTACGGAATGAAACCACTTTCAATTTCCAAAGAGGATTTGAATTGAATTAGTTTTGCTTGCTTCCTTTTTTCACATAAAACGATTTCTTATCACCATGAAAGTGGCAAGCCTAAGGACACTACTGATGTCATGCGAAGAATAATTGTTGTATTTTTAATAGTCGAAAATATCAAAAATGAGGATTTCAGTTTGTAGTTGAACTTGGCAAAATATTTGCTCAAACTAGCCATTCTTTTAGTATATCTTTGCCAACTAGTATTAAAATCCAATACACTTGTTGATTATGTACAATCTATGTTTTTATTTAGATATTTTCAATAAATAGTAGAAGTATTTACATTAATAAGCACATATTTCCAGTCATCATCTTAGAAATGTAGTTTCAAATTGATAATACCAATCAATTTGCTTTTGTGTCAGTGATGATTTGGAAGATGTTTTCAAAACATAATCGAAATCATCATATTGAATTTCGTTAGTGTTGAAATCTCGCTGAAATGCATATAAAGCGGCTTCGTTACAGAGATTGCAAATATCAGCACCCGAATAATTCGCAGTGCGAGCGGATATTTCTTCTAAATCAACATCTTTGCCAAATGGCATCCTTTTCTGGTAAAGTGACAATATGGAGAGCCTTGATTGTAGATCTGGTGCCGGCACATGTATTAACTTGTCAAAGCGGCCTGGTCGCATAAGGGCATCATCTACCATATCAGGACGATTTGTAGCGGCAACCACAAGAATGTGTTCTTTTTCTCTTGTACCATCGGGTGTCGTGGAACCGATAATGCCATCCATTTCCGTCAGTAGGGTGGACAAAATGCGCACCTGTACATCTCCCGATGATGAATTTACAGCTCTGCGACCCACCAGAGAATCTGGAAATAGCAGAAAAGAGTCGATGAAGTTTCATTCAGTTCCAAACTTTGGTACCTATATATGTACATTAGTGTGGCCCAAAAAAGAATCTAAAATCTCTCTTAGGTTTCCTTTCGAACAAGGTGCAAAGACGCTTAAAGTCATTCTTTTCGTCCAAAATCACAAGCTAATGGGAGATGAATGTGAACCGATTTTAATTTTCTGCACTTTGTTCGAAAGGTAATTTAAGAGAGATTTTAGATAATAGGAAATAGCTTTAATTTTATTATCATTCAAAAAATATTTTTATCCTTAATAAAACAGTTTCCAATGTAAAGTCAATCTGTGACCCCTCTTTTTGTGGTCCAATTTCCACAAAATTTCGTTTCTGCTATTTTATGTTGGAAAACAAATACTGGGCCCATTACAAACATTTAGAATGCATTTTGAAAAATATGCTTTAGTTCTTGGGCCAGTCTAATGTACATATGAACATATATTTACCAATTTCATCTAAGAAAATTAAACACGGTGAATTCTTTCGCGCTGTATCAAAAATTTTTGCTATAAACTTTTCAGCACACCCAACATAGGGCGAATACACCTCTGCTCCGGACGTAGCTATAAATGTCATATTAGCTTCAGTGGCCAAACATTTCGCTACAGTAGTTTTCGCACATCCTGGAGGTCCGTATAGCAGTACACCCTTGGGTAAAGACAGTCCAAACCTGCGAAATGCGTCTCCTTGTTTTAGACCCGCTAAAACGGATACTTGCAAAACTCTTTTCAATTGACGCATTCCTCCAATGACGGCAAATGATTCGGTGGTTCTATAAGCTGTAACATCCGTTTTTCTTATAGACATAGGTTGGGATTTACGCAAACTCTCACTTACAATAGCTTCAAAACTCTCATGCGGTTTGGTTAGTGTCATCTGAGATACATTACGCACCAACAGTGCCAAATCAGCAATAGTATAGCCTTGAGTTTGTTGAGCAACCATTTGTAATGTCGATGGTGATATATTTCTACTGGGCAGACTTTGTAGAAGGAGTTGCTCGACCGTAACATTTCGATCGTCCGTTGTTAAGGCTGATATATGGATTTCTCTTTCAAATCGACCGGGTCTTCTGGCCAATTCGTTGAACGTTTCTGGATTAGTTGTAGTGGCCAAACATAAAATGTCACTTTTAGAATTATAAAGTTCATCGATTAGAGACAACAACTGAGTTAAAATGCGCATAGCAGTTGCTAAAGCTTCTGAATTTGTGTTTGTGCTTTTGGTCTGCGGGCAAAGAAGATGAACATCTTCCAAGAGAATTACGGTGGGTTCTACAGGGACAAATTTAAATATAAATTAAAGATCATCGCATAAAATATTTAATTCCCACCATACCTATTGATTGAAAATGTGTTTCAAAATATTGGGCAGTTTTAAAAATTTTTCTCAGCTCCGCTTCTGTTTCACCTGGATACTGTTTTGTCACACTCGAAGTGGTTACTCGAAACACGTTACATCTGTGTGCCCGCAGAAAATCTTCTGCCAAAGACGTTTTACCGCAGCCCACTGGGCCCACAAGTAGTGCATTTAAACTTATCCTCATTGGAGTCTTACAAGTGCGCTGCATTTTTACCACATCCATCAATTCGTCAAGTTGTTGGCGAGCTTTTATAAACGGAAGAACCTTGAACGTTGCAAAATCCCTTTTATCGGGATCAGGCGTTAGTGTGATTGTCTCAATTTGTATGATAGTATCGTCTGTCACCATAAAGTTCCAATTTTCTTCAAATCCTGTGATTTTAATGTGAATTCCATCTACGCCTTTTCGTTGGAATTCAGCACTTCTGACAACGCATGTTGTAGACAAATGATAGCCCTGCAGCAGAATCTGGGCCATATCTTTCAAACAAGTTTTTGATAGTGAATCTATGTTGCTTCGCATGCAATATTCTGGATTTAAGCTGACTGAAATCTGAAGTTCTTTTAACTCCGTTTCGGTGCCGTTCAACAGGTCTACACTATCCAAAATGAGTTGTTGGTTAGCATTGTCATTGTCCGGTCGAAATCTACAAACACTCGAGTCCAAATAACAAACCGAATCTTCATCTCCTTCTCGCGGGAATATTTGACAAATAGCAAAATTTGTCAACTCTTTGTGATCGCCGATTGCACGGAAACAACATTTTGCCCATTGACCCGGTCGACCAACTTTAGGAAACATATATTTTGGCAGCAAACATTTCTGTGATACAAAATTTTCAACTACAGCCAATGGGAGAACACACAAATTCAACGACATAATGGCAATTTTAACAAATTCCAGCGCAAATTAAATTAATAATTTGAATTATTAAATTAAATTAATAATTAAATGATTACTGCACGTTTGTTTTGGGATATTTCTTCTTCATTTTATTTTGGGATATTTAAGAAAGATAATGTTATTTCAGATAATTCGAATTTTCACATTCGCCACCTAGTGGTCATGGCTGCAACTACAACTTTTTTATCTATGGATTTCCATTATCTTTGTATTTAAGGACATTTTTGTGATGCCAGATGTAGGTGATTTCTCAACTCAGAAGGCCTGTTCAATTGTGACAAATCTATAAGGTCGATTTACAAATGTCCGATCCCATACAAATTTGACATTTTAAAACCGACCTTATGTCATTTCAGTAGATCACACATGCAGTGAAATCAGATTACAATTTGCACTCAAAATGTTTGTGTCTAAACAGTCCCTAAAGATGCAACCTGAAAACACACGCTCATTTGGTGTTTATAGGAGGCTTACCCACACCAAATATTTGGGCAAAAACGTGTTGCACAAAATGCGACGAAGTCATAATGTTGGACAAACGAAATATTTCGTATCTCTAAAATGGCCTTAACGTATGTTTTAAACACACTTGCGCAAAAAGCCGCTTTGCACAAAATTTTGCATATGTGGTGAAAGTCCAGAGGGGGTTTAGAAGTACCTAATATTTGTACAAACATCTGTTTTCACAAAATCAATTATTCACGACACACATCTGATTTACACGCAATTGAGTTGTACAAAACCATTTTCACTGAGATTTTGAAATATACTGAGGCTGTGCTGCCGCAAAAAAACAAACCAAAAAAGGAATTTGGTGCAAAGAATGCAGAACCACGGCATTTAAAACTATTTTTACTGTGTTTTTCATTTCGCTGAGTTGTAACTTTTTAAGTAAAATTATAATTATTGCATTTTCATAAATTAAAATAAATTTTGAGTGGAAATTATTATTTGTTTTGTTTTATTTCTACTTTCTCCCCTTTTGTATATTTTATTCGCACACAGATTCATTTTTTCGTCCGAATTTGTAATGCTTCCGCTTCACGCATGTACCTCTGCTCAAGTTGAAATTATTGCTGAAGCGGCAAACGTCAGCTACAAATACAAAACATTTGTACAAATTTAGCAAAAATCAAAAAATTCTGAACAGTTCATTTTCGCAAATATTTGGTACACCCCTTAACCAAAACATATTATCTCGCATTTTGCGTAGCCTACAAAATGCTACAAAAGGACCAATAATGCTACATTGGCAACTCTATTTATACTTAGCCTGTCAGTTTAACAATATTTTTCTCTAAAAAACTTAACGGAAGTAGAATCAGAATACAATTTGTACAACAAATTTTCATGTGTAAACATCCCTTAACGATGCAACCTCAAAACACGCGATTGTAAGTTTAGACACACCAAATATTTTGGCAACAACGTGTTGCACAAAATGCGAGGCAATAAATTTTACATACTGTGGCGTTATAGAGGGTTTAGACACACAAAATATATTGGCTAAAATGTATTGCGCAAAATGCGCGATAATGTGTTTTACATACTCTGGTGTAAAACCACATATACAAAATTTTTTGTATAACAACGTTTTGCGAAATACTTTGTGAGTTTAAAATGTGATTTACACTACAAATACAAAATTTTGTGAAAATACAAAATTTTATGTTCGATCGACGTGGCAGCACCCATACATAAAAATGCAACCCTGGACGTATGAAAAAATATGTATACTAAAAATTGTAATAGATTGGTAGCCATATTTGATAGAAAGAATAAGATAGATAGAATTAAGAACGAGATACACATACATTCTGAATATATATATATATTGTATGTTGAAGAAAAGTGTTGGGATGCAAGCTCCGTGAAAAAGTGGAAATATTGTTAATTTTATTAATAAAATACATGATATCTCAATATAGTCAAAAGTAAAAGTTTCGCAGACACCGGTTTCGTTAAAATTAAATGAAAAACTAAACAAAAGGTACGTTTTTCCTTGACCGTTCGGCAAGAAATGTTCTAAATTTTTTTCTTTGTGTTTTCTATCTTCTCACGGGTATGCTCGCATCATATCTTCTATTTAATGAATGAATGTCGTGTAGAAGGAGAACAGTAAACAAAAAGAGACGAAAACCAACAGCATCTTGTGCATCTTGTTTACGGCAATACCTTTAAGTGCGTGCGTCGTCTTCACCGACCGTGTATATATGTGTGTGTGTTTGTGAGTGTGTTGGACATCCGCAACTGAACTGACAGCAGGCAGACCGCTGCTGAACAACTCATGAAAATTATGGCCGATATGGATGCTGTACATTTGGGTTTGGACGAGAACGAAGCTGACATTGCTGAAGAGCTTCAGCATTTTGATGACTCATTTGATACTCGATCAGAAGCTTCCGAATCTGATTCCGACTCTTCGGACTCCCAGCCAAGCATTAGCTCGGTTGGATCGGCGAACTCTAGCGAATCTAAGCCCAAGCGTAAGACCAAAACAAAAAAACAGGAAAAGTCATCATCTAAGGCCACATCAGATCAAAAGGCGACAGCTAAGCGTTCAGTTTCTCCATCCAAGGAAACACCTGTAAATGGCAAGAGTCCTTCAAAGAAGAGAAAGGACAGTAGCAATAGGGCAGCGGAGGAACCAAAGGATTTCATAGGTCCGATTAAGCCGGAAACTTCTTCTAGCAGTGCTTCCAAGAAATCTCGTAAAAAATCAGCAGAAGTTGGTCAAAATCTGTCGACGAATAGCGCTAACGTTAGTGGAAGCGTTAAAAGCGACGCTAGCGATGATGAGTCGGCCAAACCCAAAACAACTGCCGCTGCATATGACAGCGACTCGGAATCGGAGAACTCTGATTCAGCAGCCAACATAAAACGCAACGGTCGCAAGAATACATCGAAAAACTCAACGCCAGAAAAGAGGACATCATCGTCAGGACGATCTGGCACGAAAGGCGTTTCATCCTATGACTATAAAACAAAATTGAATTACCTATTCCGCGATACGCGCTTCTTTCTGATCAAATCCAACAACGCTGATAATGTTACATTGTCGAAGACAAAAAATGTTTGGGCCACTTTACCACAGAACGACGCCAATCTGACTCAGGCATTTAAAGAGTCCCGTAATGTTCTTCTAATATTTTCCGTCAACGAAAGTGGTAAGTCAGTGGTTTCTTTGTCTTAAACTTAATTATTATTTCGAAAAGAACAGTGTACAGTCGAACCTGGATAAGTGGAAGCTCAAGGGGCAGACCATTTATTCCCACTTATAGAGGTTCCATTAATCCAGATAATTTGTCTGCTGTCCCACATAAAGAGGTTAAGCTAGCGACGTTTTGAGAGATGCCTAAAGACCTAACTTTTATCCATCGCACCAAACCATCTTCCACTTCAGGGACGTCGATTTTTTATTATTTAATTTACCTTGTTCTTTACATGAAGCGTCATACTTTAATTTAATTCAAATATCGGTTTCGACAGAAGTTCGGCTTCTGCCTCAAAATCCGACTTCCTGGCACTACATAACACTGATATGCGTATTGCTAATCAAATTACCGTTTTTTGTGTGAAGTAACTAAGCTAGAGGTCTACCACTTATCCAGGTTCAATTGTATATCCCCCAACAAACATGATATTCGTATTGAGGCGACGATCTCTCAAATCCCTGTTTTAATCCAGTCAATTATTTTTTTCTTCCACACTAATAACAACAGGTAAATTTGCTGGATTTGCTCGTATGAGTGCTCATTCAAGCCGTGATATACAGCAACCAGATTGGGTCCTGCCCTCTAGCATTTCTGCGAAAGCACTGGGTGGTGTTATCGAAATAGATTGGATTTGTCGCAAAGAACTGTCATTCAATTGCACATCACATTTGTACAATTCATGGAACGAAGGAAAACCGGTAAAGATTGGACGTGATGGACAAGAAATTGAACCCAAAGTGGGGGCTGAGTTGTGTCGTCTTTTCCCAGAAGATGAAAAAATCGAGCTGACACCTATATTGAGGAAATCGAAGAGCACCGCTAAGATGATGAGAGAAAAGGGCATACGAATGGTTTATAAGCCTCCAAAAAGTTTGTCATCCCGCGGAGGAGGTAGTGGAGGAGGAGGTCGGATCAATCATTTTCGTTCTGGTGGCGGCAACGATCGTAATCGAGATGGTGGTGGACCCATGCGACACAAAAGATTTGGCGGTTCGCATCGTACTTACAAGTTGCCGTACATGGGCCATCCTGGTGGTGCCTATAAACGAGGTGGTTCACCTTATAGAGGTGGTCCGGGCGGTGGATCGGGTGGCAACGGACCCTCGAGGGCTGGTGGCGGTGATGCTGGCCTACCGCCTTGGGAGCGTTATATGACACCAACGGCAGCTGCTGAAGCTTACTTGGTTGACTACATGCGTACAATGCACGGCCAGTTGCCGCCACTGCCATTTGTTCCGCCATTCGGTCAAATACCACCACCAACTCCAGGTGGAACGGCTGTACCGCCACCAGGTCTACCGGCTTCCATGTACGAATATCCTCCACCAGGCAGATACTATGACGGACCACCACTACCCGACTATCCGCCTCCGCAAACAGCGCGTCCTCCACCACCAGGCTTCGATAAGAGTGCACCATCATTTGAGGATTTTGCAGCCTGGAAACATGCTGGTTTACCAACAGGTTCTCTGCCACCAGGTTTTCCACCAGGCGCGCCACCCAATGGTAACAACAATGCTGCTGGTGCGTCCAGTACAGCCACCAGTAGTGCTGGTGGTGGTCCCAACTCAACGTATCGTATTAATCGCAACAGTGATATGAACAATGCTAATGCAAATCGTTCGCGTGATCGACCAGGTCGGGCTAATGACTATCATCATCGTGGTGGCGGTAATGCAGGTGGTTCTTCACGTATGGGAGGTGGGGGTGCAGATCGCGATCGTAATATGCGTAGTGGGGGTGTAAGTGAACGCAGCAGTGGACGGTATACACGGGGAAGTCGTCGTTAAGTGTGACGCGGTAACAAAAGAAAAAAACGAAAACTCGTATAATTTAATGATTTTCCTAATTTTACATATTTAACAAATTGAATTATAAATCGGTTAAAGAAAAGTGCAGTAACTTCAACTTGTGAAGGTACTCCACAGGACATCCCTTCTGCGAGCTCCCAGAACTAAACAGCGACCCCCAAACCCCTCCATTGTACGCCACACCACACCACACATCAACATAATTCGTGATTTGTATTTTACTTAAACATTCAAAAACAAAAACCTAAAGTTTTTTTAAAGAATTGAAAAAATATTCTCAACTTTTGAAAAGTGCATTGAAATCGAAATAATTTTTTAAAGAGCACATCTTTTTAAAAATCCTGAATAAGAAACGTAATATAAAAAGGAAAAAAGAATACAGAAAAAGAAAACAAGAAGAGTGTGAAAGAAAAAGTTCTTGAAAAAAGATTAACAAAACTTATATTTAGTATTTAACTTTTATTTAGTTCTTTCCTACATAATTATAGAACATTTAAGAATTACAAAAATGAAAAAATATATATATATTCAAAGAGAAAAAAATAAAATTAAATCACATAGAACTTTTTATTGCAATACCAAGAAAACAAAAGAGAGAGAAGGTGGAGAGCCACTTGTTGTATCAAACAAAGAAACCAAAACAAAAAGACTGACCAAATCGTAAACGATTGCATCCTTCGGATGACATCAAAGAGACGTTTTTATTTTATACTCTCCTCCTTACACCCCACCAAAGAAAACGAACTTTTCTCTGTTATTGCAACATCGTAAAACGTATAAACGATACGAAATGAAATTGTGTGGTTTTTGGTTTGAAAACAAATCCAAACGAAATTCTTTGATCAAATCAAACCAAAAAAGTGTTTTAAAAAATAAGTGCATTCAAAAAAGTGAAAACAAAAAAATGTATATGAAGTAAAAGTTGATTACATTTCCACAAGGGGAACAACGATGGCAGTGTGCGCTGGCACATCTCCACTCAGAAAGCGAGCAGACTTTTCCAAAGCACAGCACACGCCATACAAGTCCCCCAAAAGAAAATTATGGACTCCACACCACCAAGAAAGGACTTCTCTTCACAACAACTGTACTGTCTAAAGTTCAGTTTTTAACTCAACTCATACCCCTCCCCAGTTTTACACATTTACCTCTTCCCAATATGCATATTTATCGCTCATACAAATGCCATCAACAATTGTTGCTTTTTGTGCTCATATTTATCATAATTTTGTTTGTTTTGTTTGTATTTTATCTAATGTTTTATGTCTTTCAGACTTGAAAGTTTTTGCAAAAAGTATTCAAAGCTTGCAGTTGTTCTTTTTTGCCTCTCAAAATTGCCGTCCGTCGTTTGTCTTTGGAAGTGAAAGAGAGTGAGAGGGAGACACACAAACATACTAATCTTGTATACTCAGCTCAGGGAAATCATACCAACCCAATCTCAAACCAACCTAATGTATGTATGTAATGTGCAATTATTTATTATTTATATGGCGAAATTGTCTTAAGAGAGGAGGATCATTTTAGGAAAATTCGAAATTGCTAAATAAGGGATCTGAATTTTCTTCCTTTGATACGTTTCCCCACAAACATTTAAATCAATTTTGAAATCGTCGGATTAGTCTCTGTCAAGTCTGTCTTCAATGGAAGAACCTAGTAGAGATTTAGGTTAACGACAATATGAAAAACAGATAGAGTGGTATTCTGGTATCTGAAAGCGAGTGTGATCTGTCATCTCTCAAACAATTTAAGTCCCTTAGCAAAACTAAGAAAAATATCAACGACGAGGACGAAATCACCTTTTATATATGAGTGAAGGGCACTAGCATAAATTGCCACAGTATAACTTCCTCGCATAGACAGTTTGTTGTCATCAGAATATCGTCAACTGAAATACAGAAAAACGTAACAAGAAAACATCGCAAATCATGTTTTGTATTGATTACATTTGACTAAAATTGTGTTTCCAAATTTTCAAAGAATTAAAAACAGTAATTTTTATAGCCCCACTTTCAACCAAGCCTCAAAATTTACAGAGTAAATAGATGTTTAAATAAAAAATTTTTCGAGAAAATCAAAGAGTACAAACAATTAAAAAATAAACTTTTAATTTATTTTTGGTTTTCCAAATTTTCAAAAAATTATTAATTATTATAGGCCCACTTTCAACGAAGCCTCAAAATTTACAGAATTAATCTATGTTTGAATAAAAAAAATTTCGAGAAAATCGAGGAGTACAAACAATTAAAAAATAAAGTTTTAATTTAAAAAATCAAAATTTGTAAAAGACTGAAAAAAGAACTACTATTTAACGATTTTTAAAAAAGCTATATCTATATATAAAAGAGAGTGGCGTTAGTTACTACGCTTATAACTCAAGAACGCATGGACCGATTCGCACCAATTCGGATTGGTCGCCGGCCAAACAAGAAGAATACCCAGAATATCGTCAACTGAAATACAGAAAAACGTAACAAGAAAACATCGCAAATCATGTTTTGTATTGATTACATTTGACTAAAACACACAATATGAAAATATATGAAATTCTACAAATATTTCCCTCGATAAAGTAACGAAATTTTACATTTCATTTTTGATATTTGCATTCGACTAAAGTACACAATTTCGTCTATGACCCAGTATGATTTTATTCAATTTATGGTTCTGTTTTTTAACGAACACGCGGCAATGCTCATTTGAGGGGAGATCGTGGACAGTCATTTACATAATTAAGTTTAGATAGAGAGAGGAAGAAGATAGATGACTTAAAGAGATAATCTATGGTACCATTGTTATCATGAAGGTTCTTATTAAATTAACAGTTACGATAATTACTTTTTCATTTCACTGAGAAGCTAAAACTGTCAGAGTTAAATGTTGATTGGTTAAGTTTATACATAAAACTTATGACTTACTTGATATATTTGTCCAACGGAGCTGCATCGTATTTGCAGTCAATCAATTATTACATGAATTCTATAAAACATAGATAGCAAATATATATAGTTTATCTACGAGCTTTTCTATATACACAACGAATTATAGACTCCTGTGGTTTATAGAATTCTCGTAATGATCGAGTGGTTTTGAATTAAATTTTAGTATAATTCAGTTTTTTCGTTTGCATTTTTTTTGGTCTGTAATCAATATTTGATTTGAACTGGGATATTGTCCTGCAATGCAAATTTATTTACAAATGGCATGGTGACATTTATTACTTGGCTGCAGACTACCACGATCATGATTTCGACCATGTCAAAAGTCTTTTCAAGTGGCTTCGCAGCGACTTTTCAACATCAAACCCGGCCTCTATAAGGAGATGATTCTCACAAACGAACGAGAATCACAAGTATAATTTTGTTTGTAATGAGTGACCCCTGTTATCTGCTTCTGACTGCTCTTGATACCCCTATTAAACACAAATAATACATTTCAGTATATTCCCATCAGACTAATTATCCATATGTCGCACAAAATTTGTATACGATGAGTGTAGTTCCTACATGTATATATCGTTACCCAAATATAATTGTGTTTCCAAATTTTCAAAAAATTAAAAACAGTAATTTTTATAGCCCCACTTTCAACCAAGCCTCAAAATTTACAGAGTAAATAGATGTTTAAATAAAAAAAATTTTCGAGAAAATCAAAGAGTACAAACAATTAAAAAATAAACTTTTAATTTATTTTTGGTTTTCCAAATTTTCAAAAAATTATTAATTATTATAGGCCCACTTTCAACGAAGCCTCAAAATTTACAGAATTAATCTATGTTTGAATAAAAAAAATTTCGAGAAAATCGAGGAGTACAAACAATTAAAAAATAAAGTTTTAATTTAAAAAATCAAAATTTGTAAAAGACTGAAAAAAGAACTACTATTTAACGATTTTTAAAAAAGCTATATCTATATATAAAAGAGAGTGGCGTTAGTTACTACGCTTATAACTCAAGAACGCATGGACCGATTCGCACCAATTCGGATTGGTCGCCGGCCAAACAAGAAGAATACCCAAGAAAATTGCCGAAATATCCCCGATTTGTATGGGTTGATTTTACGACGTCATCTTCATGATAGATGACGTTTATGTTCACTGAGAATTGAAGTTCACTGTAGAAACGCCTGGATTGTGCTGTCTCAGTGCAAGGTTAAATTACCGCCATTGCTTCATGGCGAAAGACCAGAATCACTTAATTTTCTATCGAACACACAGAAATATAACGGATATAACCCACACGGATTATGGGTGACTGCAGCAGCTCGCCAGACATCACTATAGTGTCGCCTGGTCTGATAAATGACGTTACCTGGCAGCCCGTCATATCACTGGGTTCAGACCACCTCCCCATAATCATCTCCATTGATAGACCACCCGACTTCATAACATCTGAACGCCGTACTTTCCTTAACCAGAGGAAAGCGGACTGGAACGGGTTCAGAGAATTTACCAACGGCAGCTTCAGTGAGCTACCCATTTCCTCAGATATTCGGGTAGCTGAGAAAACATTCCGAGACATCATCAACGCAGCAGCCGCTCGCTTTATTCCTGCTGGTCGAATACCCGAAATACGACCAAATTTCCCAGCAGAGGCAGCGGGACTCGCAGACGAGCGTGATGTTATTCGTCGATCTAATCCTGGCGATCCTAGAATCAGGGAATTGAATCTAGAGATTGGTAGGAGGGTCAACGAATATAAAAGGAATAAATGGCTGGAACACTTGAAGCAATGCAACTTAAGTTCCGGAATCAGTAAATTGTGGGCAACGGTTAAGTCACTCTCGAACCCCGGCAAGAGAGATGACCGGACGGCAATCACATTTGGTGCTACCACTGTGACAGACCCGAAGAGGTGCGCGTGTTATTTTAACCGGCAATTTATAGAGCACCCCGAGAGTGATAAGGCGAAAAGGAGTATCATGCGTCGTATTCACGATCTCCGAGCCGAGGAGGAACCACCACAATTTACAGTTGGCGAAGTTGCAGATGTCATCCGTAGCGCAAAGGCATCAAAAGCGCTAGGCCCCGACGGAATTTCCATGTTGATGCTGAAGCAATTGGACATACCGGGAGTAGAGTTCCTGACGAAAGTCCTCAACTTGTCCCTGACCACTCTAGTAGTACCCGAAGTCTGGAAAATGGGCAGAGTGGTCCCGCTACTGAAACCAGGCAAGGACTCGAGCAAGGGAGAATCGTACAGGCCGATTTCCCTTCTCTCGCCAGTAGCGAAGACACTTGAGGCTTTACTCCTCCCGAGCCTGATTGGACATTTTCCAATTGCTGATCATCAGCACGGATTCCGTAAGCAGCATAGTACGACTACTGCTTTGCACGCCATCACCACACACATAAGCCGCGGCCTTAACCAGAACAAGCCCGGTGATAGGACAGTCCTCGTGGCGCTTGACTTATCGAAGGCTTTCGATACAGTCAGTCACGCAGCGTTATTTGAGGACATCGCCAACACGTCCCTCCCGAATAGTTTGAAACGTTGGATCGCGAATTACATGTGTGGGCGCCAGTCGTATGTTGAATTCCGGAATAAGAAGTCCAAACCCCGTAGAGTGAAACAGGGAGTTCCCCAAGGAGGGGTGATATCTCCGGCACTGTTCAACCTCTACCTTTCCGGAATTCCAGCACCACCTGACGGCGTTGAAATCGTATCTTACGCTGATGATTGTACGATTCTGGCGTCGGGCCCCTCAATCGATGACATATGCGGAAGGTTAAATGTCTACCTCGCTGATCTTGCCAATTTTTTCACTGCGAGGAAGCTGAAAATTTCCGCCACCAAATCAACGGCCACACTCTTCACTGCATGGACAGCGCAGGTGAAGGAGCAATTGAACGTGATAGTCGATGACACCATAATTCCGACCACCAATTACCCCAAAGTTCTTGGTGTCACGTTCGATAGCCTCTTCAGATCTAGCGCGCATGCCACAGCTATCTGCAACAAGATGAGAAGTAGGAACAAGGTCCTCAAGTCGCTCGCCGGCAGCACTTGGGGAGCTGACAAAGAAACCTTGTTGACCTCTTATAAAGCGATAGGCCGGTCAGTGGCCAACTATGCAGCACCAGTGTGGTCACCGAATGTGAGCGAGACGCAGTGGAAAAATCTACAGACCTGCCAAAACGCCTCATGTGGACCACCTACATGAGGAGGCGAAGATCATACCCGTGCGACGACACAATTTCCTGTTGTCGAAGCAGTATCTGCTTGGATGTTACCGCCGTAGCCACCCCAATCACCACCTCGTGGACAGGCTACCTCCCCCCAGGCAGATAAGGAAGGATCTTCATGATCTAGAGCGCGAGGTCCAACGTTATAAAAGGGAACCTCTAGATCAATGTGCATACCAGGCAGGTCTTAATGGCATTCACTCTGATGCAGTCGTCGAAGCCGTTAACAATTACAGAGTGAATGTCGTGCTAGGAGAGCATCAGTGGCTTCGGAAGAATTGGATCTGCCACGAAAGACAAGAGTGGTTTTGGCACAATTGAGATCAGGCTGGTGTAGCAGGCTCAATTCGTATTGGGCGCGAATTGACGCAAATACGTCGAATTCCTGTCCCGCATGCAGCCAGGGACCACACGACACCCTACACCTGTTCAACTGCCCGGCCAAACCCACTCAACTCGTTCCCAGGTCTCTTTGGACTCATCCAGTCGAAGTAGCCAGCTTCCTTGGCCTGGAAACCAACACAACAGAACACACAACACAGGACGAATCAAACAACACCTAAATGGACAACATATTCGCCAGTGCTGCTACAACAACAACAACAACAACAACACGGATGCTTTGAAATGACTTTATTTGGAGCAGATATTATTGATGAACGCAGATTCAAGAAGGTCGGCACAATGAAGTCACCAAGAAGGTCAGCGCGTACCGTTTGATGATTCCGAGAAACGGAGCGCCGATTTGGCGTATATTCTCATTTCCCATTTACGAACGCTATCCGCTATGTCACTCATTTGGTAGTGCATTTGGAGAACGGCCAACGAGTTTATTTCACTGCAGTCACGTTGTCCACTTTCTTCTCGAAAATTTCAACGTCGAAAGCAAGGCGATGTAGTTCCTGGTCATTAGGATTTGCGTTCTACTGAAGCTCTTGCCCGTATTTATACAGTCCATCCAAAGAATGATGAATGCTTTTACTTGCGACTCATCATTGGAGTCACTTCGAAATATCCATGGTGTAGTGTTGCCAACATTTCGTGCTACGTGCCAGGAGCTCAATTTGCTTGAAAACTATATGCATTGGGATACGACAATCGCTGAAGCAACTGTTTCTGCATTCCCAAGTAAAATACGCACATTATTTGCGATCATTATTGCCACATGTTCTCCATCAAATCCACGTGAATTGTGGGACAAGTACAAGGATGATATGTCAGAAGACATTTTGCATCGAGTTCGTGGCCATTCAGAGAATCCCCATGTTGAGATGAATGAAGAGATGTACCACAAGGCTTTGCTTTTGATAGAAGGCATGTGTTACCTCATGAGCAGCAGTTTGTTAGTCAGGATAGGAATGCCATTGCCAGATCGTCGACCATTCTACCCTTTCGAATTAGAATTGCAGAGTGAACGTGAATGCGACACAAACGCATTAAGCCAATTGGTTCGAACAACAAAGACAATTCAAAATCAAATCGTTGGTTCACTGCATTCCTTCAAATCTATCGAATGTGTAACAAACGAAGACGAAGCGAGCAACTATCCAACTGAGTTTTTGAATTAATTGGATGTTCCTGGATTGCCACCGCACAATTTACAATTTAAGGTTGTTTTAGTTTTCATCATGCTTTGAAATATCAATCAACCAAAACGCCAACGGAACGCGTTTAGCGTTCACAAAATTCATCAGCAATGTGATTCACGCAAGAATACTAAAAGAAAAGTTCAAAGGTAAGGAACTTCTCATTCCAAGAATTCCAATGATTCCAACCGATATGCCGTTCGAGTTTAAGCGAATCCAATTTCCAATTCGTTTCGCATCCGCCATGACAATCAATAAATCACATTGAGTGTTTGTGGCCTCAGTCTGGAGAATGAATGTTTTTCACACGGTCAGCTGTATGTCGCATGTTCCCGTGTCGGAAAACCATCCGCTGACAACAAAAAAAAATATTGTTTATCATAGAGTGATTCAATGAGGGAAAATACAATTCAAAATCGACATGACCGTAACCCATCCAGCAAATATTAAAAAAAATCAGTTGCAATGGACAACTGTCCACAGATTTTCTGCAATTTAAATATATATATATATATATAAGGGTGATTTTTTAAAAGCTATAGGAAAGTTTAAAAAAAAAAAACAGTAACAGAGGCCCAATTGCTGCGAACGGCGACGAATCGATAATTGATGGTCATCATTAACACTGCCGATACAGCTGCGATATTTTCTTCAGTTCGCACTCTACGTAAGCGTGTTGGTGGTTTAATGTCCAACAATGTAAATTTTGTGCGAAATTTAGTCACAATAGCCCGAATAGCCGCTTCAGTGGGTCGATTAAACTGACCATAAAATGGAAGCGCGCGATGAACTTTCTTAATAGAGTACGCATTTTGATAATAAAATTCAATAATTTGAAAGCGTTGTTCGTTTGTAAGACGATTCATGGTTAAATTGTCCACCAATCTGAAGATGTTTGAAAGTGAAACAAAAAACGAAACGTGCGTCAGCTGTTTAAACCAGTGTTGCCAAAAAGATAATGGCTAAAAAATCACCCTTTATATATATATACATATATATATAAATGTGTGTCTGTTGTTCCGTATAGGGCGCCAAACCGATGGACCGATTCGCTTGAAAATTTTGCTGTAGCTAACTTCTGGATAGGGAATGATTCCTGGTTATACTAGGTCATGATAGGCTATAGACTATATTTTAAAACCATCAATTAGTACTCATTTTATCTTCAAAAGAATACGAAGAAGGGGAATAGGGATGAATGAACCCGTGCAACGCCGGGTAAAAACGCTAGTTTGAAATAAATATTTTTGCTCGAACCTGAATAAAAACTCAATTTCATTCATACAGTAGGTGAAATCCAAACTGGGACAAAGAGAACGTCTCTATTCAACCACACGAAAAATACACAGTAAATAATATATAAAAATTAAATACAAGAACAATCCAAACTGGAACAAAATTGTTTAAGATGAAAAATCTCAAAGTGGTGGCGTTTCCATAACATAGGAACATCTTTATACTTGGCGTCGTTGCATTGGTAAACCAAATACCAAACATCACCAAGGCTTGGTTCTAAAGCTGATATGTGCTTAAACTTATTTTTAAAATTTGGGCGCGCATTCCATTAATTAAATGTAAACGAGAAGCCCCGTAGCGGAAAACGAACCGCAAACCATCACTGAGCATCTTCTATGCTTAGTAGGATGGTCATGCAAATAAATTGCCTCGGTCACCCAAAGTGAAGATTGGATTTTTTTAATGATGGTCTGCAAAATATTTCGTCGCTGGGTCAAGCCGTCTGTGAGCCAAACGCTCTTGTAGACACGCCAAAAATGACATTTACCCGTGTAATTTTTTTATGTTGCATGTTTTTCTGAATTATTAGACCCTTGGAAGCACTTTAAATCTAAATTTGTATTCTTGTCTCAGAATAACTCATTGGTAGTATTATTGGACGTTTATAGATTTTTTTGTGTTTTTTTTAAATTACTGCTAAAAACTCATATTTCTTGGATACGTGATGATAAATAAAATAAAAACCTTTGGAATGATGCCTAATATAGGACGAGAATAACGTCACTGACTTCATTTTGAAATATTTTAATACAGAAGGTGGATTTTCAATGCCAACATTTTAAAACTCTTTACAAAAATGAGTCAATTTCCTTCCGATCTGCATAATTAGGTATATCATTCGACAGGTATTAACTGCAGCTATTTATTATTTATAAAATGCTACCATCCAATACCAAAAAAAATTTCAGTTGTCGCTATAAAAAACACAAAAAATATTGGGTGGGTCATTTTAAATTAGAATCGGCTATAAAAAAGTACTGATTATTGTTTCAAATATCTGGTTTTATTTGTCATTTAATAATAGAACATTCATATGACTACCACTGGGCCGCCAGCCCAAAATCCACGCCAAACAGTGACCCGTATGCGGCAATTTTGCTTATTGAAATAGCCACCGAGATGAAACCACGAAAATTTTCCACTCACTACTTTGCCAATTTTGTTCGAAAATAAAAATGAATGTTATTCTATCTAATAATCGGTAGTTCAAATTTAAATGTTACATGGCCCACCCTATATCAACGTCCAATAAGTTAATCTAAGACAAGAGTCGAAATTTATATTTAAAGTGCTTCCGAGGGTCTATTAATTCACAAAAAAATAATAAAAATGGAAAGTTAAAAATTACACGGAAAACCATAATTTTTAAGGAATTAAATGTAGGAATAAAATTTTTGGCTAACCTATTGTATGGACTGTGACACAGCCTAATATTTAGTAGTTGGTTTTAAAATTTCCAGGAACTACGCATAGTAGTTCCTATATGTTTTCATTATTGGCCTGACAAATTAATGGCGTTTTCTACATATTTACTTTCAAAATGTCTATTTTCCGAAGAATGAAACTCCGGCTCTCCTCCCCAAATCTGCCGAGATATTTCTGTCAGCTGTGATCTATCTGTCAGATGTGAACTGAATAAAGTTGGAAAACATTGTATATTTGGTTGTCAATATTTCATGGCATAAAGTACTAAAAAACTGATATCATTCTGATCTGTGTTTAATTTTAAGTTCTCAATAACTTCGATTAGAACAGTGGTGCAAGATTATAGCTAGACTAAAAGTCATTGATCTGTCGTCACATTATATTCTGTAAGGTCTTTGGCCAAGAACGATAACAGAGCTATCTATGTCTATAGTCACGATTCGCGTTTTGGTATAGGAATTATTTTCGCTAGTTTCCAGGTATGTGTGTTATGTAAGCCAGCAGTTGAGAAACCAGTCCAGTCTTAAAAATCGAGGCTCAATATTATCTAAACCAGTGGTAGATAACGTAAAACCCACTATGGTGTCACATTGTATGATTAAAAATTTTACCTTTAGCAGCTCTCTTTAACAATTTTGCCATTTTCATATTAATAATTGCATCATACCACTCCGCTGCCTTTCGGCTGTCGCCCGCCAACTATTTAAAATTATCCTTTAGATTGATCGGACTTTCATAAAAAATACCTTTTGGTAGTACTGACACAGACAATATATAGGAGATGTATGCGTATTTTTTTCTTTTCTTATTAATTTATTTACAGGTCTCAACATCGGATCTCTCTCTGGAATGGATGAACGAACAGAACTCCTATAATGGTGACTGAAATACACTTCTTGTTATATACATATATACTGTATATATATAAATTTATTTTATTTGTTCTTTTATACAAATATACAAAGATAACAATAGAAATAATATAATTAAAAGAAAAAATAATGAATAAGGCATGACTTTTATTTTCGTACGCTCGTCTGCCAGTAGACTATCATTGTGTGTGAACAGTTTTCAACTTGTCCTAGACAAGTCAATATATATATGAAGCCGTGTTGTGTGGCAGTCTCCTCGCAAAAATGAAGTGAAATATGTACCATTGTAATAATTATATCTTCTTAGCAGCTAAGTTCTCTTCATCGGAACTTGAGTTTATTTCTTCATTCAATTTATTGAATCGTTTGGTATATGGTTTTGCTCTATCAGTTGCCATCGACGAGGTGGCTAATGGTTGTGGATTTGCCAGATCAGTTCTCAGTGTTGATGAGGACGATGGTGCTGAGGAATTGTTGGTAGTGGCTGCAATTCTCGATGTTGATGGTGCTGCAGAATTGAGCAACGGATCTGAAAAAAAATATATATATAAGTTGTACATGGATTAACCTACGAGGGTATTGCAAAAAGGTAGACCACCTCTAAGAGGTGGATCCACAAACAAACGAATGTAAATAATTTTTGACAAGTAGAGAAGTTTATTTGGTCATAAGAAGGAGACATTTTTAATTTAATTTTGTAAAATTACATGTTTTCTTTGAAATTTTAGTAAAGAAAAGTCGCAAAAATGAAATATCCATTCGTCAAAAGCCAATTTAAATTAAGAAAACTGTTATTATATTCGATTTGATTACTTATTTACATTTCTTCCCCTATTCGCCGCAAACTAAAGTTCAGTTCTTCAATAAACCATTCCTCATCCTGGTGCCTTATAAAACGACTACAAAGTTCCAAAGGATAATATTTTTTCAAAAATTATTTTAAATACTTATTAGCACACTATGATAAGGTTATAAGAGTAAAATTAAAGAGGGGAATATCTGTTAAATATACTTCAAATTCCATGCTTCTTTTAACAGATATACAAATAAATATATAAAATAATGTTTAAACAATTGTATTCTTTGTGAAGGGCAACAGCAGGATGAGGAATATATAAAAACACCAATTAACTCCACTTTGCCTATAGTTTCTGAAGTATATCATGCAAGTTCAAGTGTAACGACTTTTTATACACTCCACGAGAATATTATGTCTTTGTGCATTTGTTTGTAACACCCAAAAGGAGTCGAGGTAGACCCATTGTTAATTATACCGATCGACTTAGAATCACTTTTTGAATCGATTTAGCAATTTCCGTATGTGAAGTTTTTCGGGACAAGGCGAACGCTGTTTAATTTGAAGAAAATCGGTTCAGATTTAGATATAGCCCCCATACGAATTTCACTCCCGATTTGACTCTTTTCACTCTAGATACCACATATTACAACAGATTTTCTTCAAAATTGGCAAACATCTTATATTTAAACTAGGAACACTTGTGGTGGAAATAGGTCAGATCGGTTCAGATTTTTCATTTCATTTATTTCTTCACGACTTGTAATTCTAAGCCTATTGGCCGATATAATATAAATTACAAAATGCATAGTAAAAATTATTTCTAACAGTGTTAAAAAAACTACTCAACAAAATGTAGTATGATAATAAGAACTTAAAAACAAAATAAACAATTAATTATAGAAAAAAGACCTAAGATGTAGCATTAGAACAGTGGTAATTTCAATTATAAAAAATAAAAATATCACATTCATTACGATTTATAACCGGTATATGTATGCTTTTACACAACCAAATAAATTACAATGAATGTGTCAATAAGAATATACGTTTCAGCGTCTTTAATTAGGTGCGCAATAAAAAATTGCAATGAATATTTATTGGAGATAGCGAAGAAGCCTATTTGAATGAGTGGTAACGGACAAGTTATAAACTTTCAATGCACTAGGCATTGTATTTTATAACCGATCTACTCTAACCAGGAGTGATCGATCCATTAAGTGAAACACCCTAGGTATAACTAATTGGTTTCTACGAGATGAGTGGCCAAATTGAAATGAGTCTAACAAAAAAAGTGGACATTGATTTTTTATCAATTTAAAAAGAAATATGAGCAAACGAAAATTCACAAAAGTGGGAAAATTACAACCTAGAAATTTAAAAACATAAGGTGTTATATGTCCACGACCTTTTAAAGCATAAACATACCTTATCGCTCTATTAAACGTCACCTGCAGTAAATTTAAAATGTGTTGATTGGTGCCAGAGTAAACCTCCAAGCAATATAGTATACTTGGCAAAATTAAACTAAGTACTAACCGAACTCTTACAAATAGGGACAGTGATAAATCGGTATTATATAGACTTCTGAGAGAGAAATTAATTCTTGACACTACAATATTAACATGATGACCAAAAGAGAGTTTGTCATCAATCTGAACGCCTAGACAGTGCATATCACTCACAAAATCAACATGGGTCTAATGTATCATAGCACAAATTAAAATTATTTAAAACCCCTGCAGAGAAAAAAAGAGCTTTCGTTTTTGAAACATTGACGGCGAGACTGTTTTGCGACGTCCACACACGCATACGGAGTACGCCAAACATCTAACTTTGAGAATAAATCATTAATAAATTTTATATAGCTCCCATACAAATTTCGCTCCCGATTTGACTTTTTCCGCTCCAGAAACCACATATTGTACCAAATTGTCTTCAGATTTGGCAAAAAATCTTATATTTAAATTAGAAAAACCCATGGTAAAAATATGTCAGATCGGTTCAGATTTACATATAGCTCCCATAAACATTTCGCTCCCGCATTGACTTTTTCCGCCCCCAGAAACCACATATTTTCAAATTGATTGTGAAAGATAGTCACTTCATTCCATGTTTGGATATAGCCCCGATACAAATATTTTACTCGATTTGACAAATTGGACCAGGTCGGATAGAAAGTGGAGTGTATCATATAGTCGGCCCCGCCCAACTTTAGCCTTTCCTTACTTGTTTTAAACGTGTCGTATGGTATTGTAGTTGGCGACAATGCGAAAAAACATTTCTTTTTTCATTTTTAGTTGCTATTGTTTTTGTTATCGAAGCTTATTATTCCAGTTTAAAGAAAACCTGTCTTTTTATAAAGAGTGAAGTTCTGAACTCCACCATATATTTAACATAACCCGATTGACTGGAGAATTATAACACAACTAAAAACATTTACACACATAGATTGTCATATAATATACCTTCATCGTTTAAAATTCCATGATTTCGTTCTTGTCGCTTGGTCAATAAATATGTTCCACCATAAAATAAGAACGGCAAAGAGGTGACTATACTTAGAGCAACGGTAAATAGAGTCATATTGAATTCACGGCGGCAACATTTCAGTTCATTCGACCACTTGTTTCGAGTGCGATTCATCTGCAAATAATCAACAACAATAACATTATTTTCATACATACATACGGTGGTGGCCACGAATTTAGCACATTCGCCACATGTAACTTTATAAAACAAATATTTCAACTTATTTTTATGTTTTTTGCCCGGTATTTATTTCTAAAATATTACGTACGATAAGATGACCATTTAACGTTGTTTTTGTTCGGTTCTTATGTTGCATTTTAGTTTTATGCAATCAAAAGTACAAATAATACGAAAAGTGACTGGACAGTAATTTAGCACAAATTAAAAAACTTTAATCAAACCGGAATAAAAAACTGAACTAACCAATACATTTTATTATAAACCTTATATTTGGTTGGATAACCACTATTTTGAGTAATAACTGTACATCTTCTGGACATACTCTCCACTAGAGACATAAAACGCTCCATTGGTGTAGCATATCAGGAATTTTGAGTTTCATTCAAGAAATCGGGCAAATTTTTGGGTTTTATTGCTATAATATGTTGTTAAAGTCCATTCCATAGATTCTCTGTTCAGCTCCAAACCGCTCTTCACTGGCGTTAAGTGTGTTTTGGTTGGTTGTCGTGCATAAAACGCCACTTAATTGGCATGTTTTATCTGAATATGTTATAGTATCAACAAGTAGATTTTTGTAAATATACTGATCCATTAGTGCATCGATTTTGTGTATAGGACCAACGCCGTGTCCAGAAAACGCAGTATACACCATCAGATTTTCGCCAACAAACTTTACTGTCTCATATTTGTACTTCGGGTTGTGCTGCATGTTTGGAGAGCACAATTCGTATTCTTTTCTATTATATCCGAACCAATATGTGTTCGATTCGCCAATCCAGGCGATATTTTCCCAAAATAAAATTTGACACTGTAAGTCATTTTTGATACGTGTGGCTTATGTTGAACAATGCATCCAAATAATTTTTTTTCATTGGTTCTTCTTCTTATGGTTCTTGAGGAAATGCTAATGTCAAATTTGTCCAAAAGGTTTCTCTGAATCACAGTTGAGCTTTTAAATGGATCTGCTACGCAGGTTCTATAAATTAAAAAATCCGATTTATTGGTTGTTTTTCCCGGCGTAGGACATTGTGTGACATTTTTGAAGCTCCCATAAGTGCCAATATGGCTTAGTATATTGCATACAATCTGTCTGGATCTATTTAGAATGTTTGCAATATCCCCAGCGGTACTTGCACTGTCGTTCAATTGCATTTTCCTTTAGCAATGTGTAATTGTAAATTTTGTTAAATAATGACTTCCATTTGAGTAAAAATTACCCATACATACCAATTAATTAATTTAAACGCAAAAAGAGACCGAAAATAACAACTTTTACCAAATGTGCTAAATTTGTGTCCAGTCCAGATTACGAATTACTTGCAAAAACATGAGATTACGAGAAAAGGGCACAAAAGAATACGAAACAAATTGTTGGGCTTACTGATCACACCATAAGCAACACTAAAAAACAAATATTTTGCGCAGTGTTCATTATCAGAACAAATTATTTGCTATTATAAACAACACATGTGAAGCGTGCTAAACTCGTGGCCACCACTATATATACGTATATTTTTAGTAAAATAATTATACATAGGAAGCTACCAACTGTTTTAATCTTACACTATTTAATGCAAAACATAAAGTCAAAATAAGTCTATTTTATATACATTTAACAATTACCTTTTTTTTAATACACAAAAAGGTGTTTACAAAATCGAACGGACGAAGCAATTATAGAAGGAATCAAGTTAGTTCCGAACGGATTGGATACGTGACAATTTCAATTTTTTTTTCGAACAAAAGAATATTAGCATTGTCTTGTTAACACTGTCACTGTTAGAGCTATCCAGCAGTTATAAGCAAAAATACTAAAAGAAGAAGATATCTCATGGACGAATTGTAACAACTGTTAGGAGTGGAAGATTGGGTTGTTTACTTTTTTGAAAACTGAAAAAAATGTTAAAGGAAAAATCCAACATTTGTATATAAAGATGTAGATATCATGTAGATCATTCCGCAATAGCTATTTTTTTAAACCCCGATCGTCGACTCCTGAGAGTGAATTTTCGCCGTGCTACGGAAATGAGCGTCAAGTGGAAGTGGAACCCAAAATATTCTCAGCGTTAATTGACATTTCAGGATTTTAGAATTTTCAATTAGGCCAGACCAACCAACAGAATTGTATTCCACTAAAACCAGCCTAATGTCTTTTTGTTCTAAAAATTTTATGACATCAAAATTATTTTTTTCTGTTGTAATTAGTTAGCTTTTTTTTAATTCTAAAATATGGCATTTTATTTATATATTAGAATTGTTTTTCTTTAAGCCGGGATAACAGAAACCTTAATAAATAGTTAATTTTTTAATCAAAATAAAATATTATTTTTTCACATTGTCGCCGACTACAATATAACATTTTTTTATCCAAAAAGGTTTTCTAAAAAAATATTTTGTGTTGACTTTTTTGGTCTTAGCCTTGATAACCATAAATTTGACTTACACTGTATCCAGGCTAAGGTCAACATTTTAACGTATTTTTTTTTAATTTTTTATGTCGTTGGCGACAATTTTAAAAATAATTTTTTATTTTGAGTGAAATTTTAACTTTTTATTTAGGTTTTTGTTATCGCAGCATAGTTGTCTAGTCTTAAAGAAAAAAACAGCCCTATTCTTAAGTGGTAAATAGAACGCTCCAAATATAGAATCATCAGGTTATTGTAACGAAGCTAACAATATAAACATACATACCGAATCTTGAAGATCGAAACAAACATTGCCATTGTTGTGCTGATCCAGAAGTATGTAGAAATTATTCAAATCTGAATATTGCAGCATACACTTATCGCATGGTTCCAATCGATGTTCGTTGATACAATCGTCAAAAGTAATCTTCTTTTTATCAAATATATCGCCATTTTCACTACTGAAACAATCTTTATGCGAATGTCGTTTTAAGCAATGTGGCTATTAATTAATTAAAAATGACTCAAAAACAGAACTTTAGTTGGTCAAAACGAGGTGGAAATTTTTAATTGAATTTTGGGAAATTTCATGTTTTCTTTTGAACGTCTCGTCCTGCTACGGAAACGAAGGACAAGAGGCATCGCTAAATTGAGTATTTTGGAATTACAATTCAATTTGATTTTTGACATTTATTCCTCTATTCGCCGCAAACTAAAGTTCTGTTCTTCAATTTTCGCCATTGAACATCTATCTCTCTTTTCTTCAGCATCGCTGGTTTTGACAAGTCTTCAAAAATATTCAAGTAGGAAGATATCACTTGGCAAATAAGATGAGATTGTTAATCCATTTTGACCCAGTGTTCGATTAACCGAACAGTAAATCGCTGGGCTCTAATGGGTTAAAGCTTGAAAATCCGAAAGGTAAACAGAATCAAGACAAATCGATCCGCATAAGATGACTATGTGGTGATAATAACAAAACACTGGACCATTTCAGTAAGGCAACACTGCAGTGCATCAGATTCATTAGTTTCACAAATTGAAGTTATTATAAATTTTTAAATTGCTATTGTTTTCCGGCTTGTAATTGCAAATGAAATAATTAATAATAAATGTAAATTAATCAGATGCACTGCAGTCAGTGATGTGTTACGAAAAGCCCCAGTGTTTTGTGACTATGTATTATTCTTAATCAACTTCGTCGATCTGGTCCTGTGTCATTGAGACTACACCAGTCTGCAGATCTCAACTGTGCCTTAAGTGTTCTCGAACGTAGCGGCAGACTTTTGCCCTCAGATGCTATTTCTAGGTTTTGGTCGAAAAAATCCCATCGTGTGCTCGTGAAATAGAATTTTAAATAAAGTTCATAGTGAGAAGTCATTACCAATCTTCCGCCTTGAATATTTTTGAACGAGATACCAATCACAACAATAACATACATACCATCGCAGTAAGCCCTTGTCCATAGGGCTGCCAAAGCCGCTTCGGTAGCCGCAACGAGATTTATGCGATCATTGTCGAAATAAATTGAAGTGCAATTGGTTTCATTTTTTAATTTAGCATAATGTTCACTCATATAGTCATATTGATTTTTGCATCCTCTGCAAATTGTGACCGGCACTGAGTTGTCAGTTGCACAGTAGGCAAAACTTGATTCCGCATTCCCCAATTCTCTTAATAATTTGTTACAATTATCTGCACTGACTTGCAGTGAAATTAGGAGAATAATCACGAATTTAAAAATTATTTCCTTCATATCTTCTTGATAACAAAACACAAAACATGAATCAAAACAAATGACAAATGCATTGAGAGTAAATGCTAGTGCTGTGAAATTGACGAGTGTTTGCTGAAAAGTAGCTTTGTACTTTCGATACGAATAATGGGGGAATTCACGTCCAACAAAGATAGTTTTATAAAGCACTGTTTACACTTTAAGATTTAATTACAATTTGGAATCCGGTTCTAATTCTACTAAGGCGTTTTAGATAAAAATGCAAGACATTATTATGCATAAAAAATGCAAAATTTTTTATGGTTTCGTCATAATTTATATTACAGTTGTAGAATAAATCGTAAAGTGCCTAAACCGCCTTTTCAAACTGTATGCGAAATGAAGCTAAAGATCAGTACTGAGATGCTGACAAAAAATTGGAAAAGAAATTTTCGATATAAGGGTTGGTTCACTTTTCCATAAAGACCAAAGCACAATCAAAGTAAGCACACGTATTTTGGTGTTTGTGTGATATGAAATAGACAAAAGCATGTTTTTACGACGCACACACAAAATTTAAAAGCTCACAAACTTTTTGTATGTATGATACACTTTTGGGATACATGCTTTTATTGTGTGTTGCTTCATGTGTTTACATACATTTCATACGTTTATTGTTCATTGTGTTTTCAATCGATTTCAGTCTAAAATGTCATAACGTATATTTTCAAATGTCAAATTTGTATGGGATCTGACATCTGCAAAAAAAAATGCATGCATTTCTTATAGTCTTGTCACAATACATGCGAAATCTAGCAAGAATGACATAAAGTCGATTTACAAATGCCAGATTTCATACAAATTTAACATTTGAAAATTGACCTTATGTCATTTCAGCTAGATTTCGCATGCAGTGTGACAAGGCTGTTAGTTCAGTAGAGTAGTTCATTATCGAATCACTTAGATTACACGATCCAGTCGCACCAAAAGAATGACAGATCGTGTGGAAAGTTTAATAGTCCAAACAATATCACAGGATTTCGTAAGAGCATCGCGCATACATTGACAGTCTATTGGATTTTTATTCATTTTTTGAAATTTGTCAAAAACTCCAAACTTTTTGTGCAATCAGGGTTATATTTTACGAAGCTAGATTGGCCAAACCAGAAACCGGGCCAACCGGTTTTTAAATCACGGTTTTCAGAAAACCGGGTAAACCGTGTTTTTTAAGTCGGTTTTGACTGGTTTTCCATTATTGAAAATATTTCATATTTCTGTTCTTGTGTGATTAGATATAGCAATGTCCGTCTGTCTGTCCATCTATTGTTGTAATTAAAGTACAGGCAGCAATTATTGTCCGCTCTTAACAAAAATTGACACATGTAAGTTAGCCATGGACGAATGCTATTTAATTTGAAGTAAATCGGTTCAGATTTAGATAAAGCCCCCATGCAAATGTCGCTTCCGATTTGATTTTTTCCGCTCTCGAAGCCACATATTTTACTCGTTTTTTTTTGATAATTTTGCACAGTATCCTACAATACAACTAGAAATATCTGTGGCGAAAACGGGTCAAATCGGTTCAGATTCAGATATAGGTCCCATACAAATTTCACCACATATTTTACTCGATTTTTTTCAAAATTTCAGTCTATCCGACTTTAGCCTTTCCTTACTTGTTTAAAATGAAATATTTGTAATTGATATATTTTTTATGCTTTGCTGAGATTAAATAATAAATTGAAGAAATTGTTACTTATAATTTTCGACATATAAATATCCTATTTTTACTGTTATAAAACGAAACCCGAAATCATAGAAAAACCGAGTTTTTGATCACTCTACATGAGGCAAGCAAAGGAAATGAGCAATAAAGGAAACAAAAATAAAAACCGCGCGGTTAATATTTTTAATTTTTCATTATTGTTATGTTATAAGTGTAAAAATGGGAATCGACTTTTGATGTGATTTTTTGAAAGTGTGAGAGGAAACATGCTATTTCTCTCATTAAAATTCACTTTTCTGCGAATGAGTGCAAAATGTGATTCCCATACAAATTGAAATTTCCACTGAAAATAGACTTTCTATCAGCACTACCTTTTTTACATCACCAATGAATCATATTTACACATACTGAGACACAAAACTGTCTATCGGTGTGATGTATGTATTTGTGTTAACAAAAAATGGAAAATTCAGTAAACGAAGTTTTGTTTAATTATATAATTTACTAGCAGTTTTACCCGGCGTTGCACGGCTTCATTCTTCCCTATCCCCTACTTCGTATGCTTTTGAAGATAAAATGAGTACCGCGCTCCTTTGCCCTATCATAGCCATGAACCATCTTCTGTCCACTGGTTAGCTACAGTAAAATTTTCAGGCGAATCGGTCCATCGGTTTGGCGTTCTATACGGAACATACAGACACACATTGATTTTTATATATATATAGGGTTTGGGGTTCGGGAATTCCCGAATCGTTTTTCCCGGGAATTCCCGAAAAAATTTGGACGGGAATTCCCGGGAATACGGGAAATATAGAACAATATTTTATTGATTATTTTGAGCACTAATTTAGCTTTACTATACAATTGCGGAAATGTAGATTAATTCCAAATTCATATATTTACATTATTGACAATAATAATGAGCATTTGTTTATATTATATTTCTACAAACAATCCTTTTTAAATTTGCTATGTCGCTATTCGTTATTTTTGACACGAAACACAAACTTTTTGTGAAGATATTTGCACAATCATTATTGTGAGAATATAATTTTGACAATACTATGGCTGCCATAGTGTCAATACTTAACCCCTCGTGCTATCTGCTTTAACATTAAATTTCTCGTTTTACCAGACGAATCGACGAAATAAAATAGAAGATGATATTTAAATGAACCCTATGTAAGAAAAAAGGATGTTTTTATTTTTTATGAATTTATTTAATTAATATTAACCTTTTAAATATTTCTATTGCTCTTACAGTTTAGAATATTTTTCCCCGTATCCGTAAAATATTTTCCTCTCTAGACCAATGAATCTTCTAAATTAAAGACTTTATAACATTGAGTCTAGTGTAGGTGTCAGCCATTTGTGCCTATGATTTAAATGTCCAATATTATGACTCCTTCTATTCTGACGATTTGTCTAGAGTAAACTATTTGTAAAATAAAAAATAATTTCTAAAATATTTTGACAAAAACATTCCTTTTTAATTTCTAATATGTGAGTTTTTAACCCAATTACTCCAAAAGTTAATTTCATTTATTAAATTTCTTTTCAATTATTTTCGTTATAACTACTACAATAATAAGAAATATTTATTTTTAGATTATTATTATTTTGTTTTATTCTTCTCGATCACTTGTGTCATAACGGTTAATAATCACGAGTTGCATTCTCATTGATAAGTACGAAAACCTTAAAACAGTAGTGCTGTTTTCTTTAAGCCGGGATAACAAGCTGCGATAACAAAAACTTTAATAAAAATTATTTTTTTCATTGTCGCAAACCTACAATATAAATATTTGTATCAAACAAACAATATTTTGTGTTGACTTGTTTGGACTTAGCCTCGATAACCATGACTTTGACTTACACTGGATAATTATCGAGGTCCAAGTCCAAATTTTTTTCCATAACATTATTTTGTCAAAAATTTGTTTTTCAGACACACATTGATATTTCTGTTGGCGACAGTTTAAAAAAAAAATGAGTAAAATTTTAACTTTTTATTTATTTTTTTCTTATCGCAGCTTAGTTATCCAGCCATAGTGTACACAGACGTGTAAGGTGGTCGTTAATGGGCTAAAGAAGTACAACAGTTACTAAATGTTGATATTTTAAACCATATTGGACGAGCCTAAAATAAATTATTTTTTTCCCGGGAATTCCCGGGAATGAAACTTTTCATTCCCGTTTTCCCGGGAAATGAAAAAAGTCCGGGAAACCCCAAACCCTATATATATAGATTAAATTTTGAATATTTCTAGGTTACAACAAATAACTAAATAATGCAACCAACATATTTTGGTCAGTTTAGAACACCAAGTCATTTAAAATTTTGTTTCAAGCGTCCATTGAAAAGAATTTGATGCAACAAATTGAGGAATCATTGCAATGGCCACATTTACACAAACGAATCTACATTTTTAGAATGTAAGCAAGCAGCTGTTTTCTTAAAATTCGGTCAAAATGTATCACAACCAAAGATTTCCCATCGGATTTTGTCGGAAAATCCGATCACATCACAGAGCACGCTATAATGTAAAGCTTTTAAATATGTTGGGCGTGTAGAAATAAATAAATCGTTTGTTTTTATTTAATTATAGGGCTGTTCGATTGGACATACTAGCTTACAATTTAGAGATTTGATGAGGTGGTATTGTTTTTACTCATTAGCTTTTCTTAAATGGATCAACTAGCAACAATTTCGTGAAGAAAACTCGATTTTAGTCAATATTTCCCGACAAACGGAGTTGTACAATAAATATTCATGTCTAAATAGTGCTTTGTACTTTTCGGTTTAGCGCTTATTTTATGTGTGATGACTGTAAATAATTTTGCATTTGATTTTTGAAAGTGGGAGTGAATTGTATGCGATATCTTTCATTAGAAATTGAATTGTTTGACTCGTTAGGATAGTCTGAATGCACCGTTTTTGAAAAGGGAAATTATCATTTCAAATATTTTTACTGCCATCTGTAGTATTCACCTCGTACTACGTTTTGAGATTTGAGATTTTACTAAATCTTCATGGGGGAGAGTGACCACAGATATTTTGACGCCTCACATAACTATATCCGTCTCTCTTTCTCCATGAGAGAACATACAAAATTTATTTTGAAGTTTCAAATTTCGCAGCTGCGTCGCTGTCGGTTTCTTGGAGAGTGCCAGAGCCCAAACACAATGCAAATGCTGGCGGTTGTGGCTGTCGTTTTCACATGTATTTCTTAAACAACGATTTTTGGTGAGAAAAATCGCTGGATTCCTCTCCCACTTTCAAAATATCGACGCGTTTAAACTTATCACACAAAAATAATGCAAAATTAAAAATTATCATATTAAAGAAAATTACAAACATTTAACTCTTGGTTAAATGCCATTTTTTAAAGATCGCGAGACTGGATCGCGTAATATAAAGGCTGCTTTATAACATAAAGGCCAGTATTGAGATACTAACGAAAAAAAAAAACAGAAAACAAAGTTTCGATATAACTCTACACATGAAAATTTATTTTGTAAACAAATGCTCTGAGGTCACTCTGTTTTCAAGTTGAACAATGATGTTAAAGTGTAAACAGCACTTATGTGTAGTAGAAAAATCACCGCGTCTGAATGTCAGCTTTTTATTTTCGGAGCAGCGTTTTTCTCAACTTCCGGCTTGTCATAATCTTATGGGTTACTTAATCAGCTGTTCAAGAAAAACGTAACATGCATAATCTTGCTGAAATGACATAAGTTTACGATTTACAAATGTAAGAACCCGTACAAATTTGACATTTGAAAATCGACCTTATGTCATTTCAGCAAGATTACACATGCATTGTGACAATGCTATTAGGGCTGTTTTTCTTTAAGCCGGGATAACAAGCTGCGTTAACAAAACCGTTGATAAAAATTAAATTTTTGCTCAAAATTAAAAATTATTTTTTCACATCGTCGCCAACTACAATATAAATATTTGTATAAAAACAAATTATTTTGTGTTGACTTTTTTGGACTTAGCCTCGATAACCATAAATTTGACGTACACTAGATAATTAACCAGGCAAAGTTCAAAATTTTTAACACAAAATTATTTTTTTAAATTGTTGTTGTCTTCACACACACATTGATATTGCTGTTGGCGACAATTTAAAAAAAGATTTTGTTAATTTTGAGTGTAATTTGAACTTTTTATTTAGGTTTTTCTTATCACAGCTTAGTTATCCAGTCTGTTCGATTGGGCTTACTGGTTTACGATTAAGATACTTGATAAGGTGGCATCATTGTAACCCATTGGTTTTTCTTAAATGGATCGTTTACGGTTCTATCGATTTCGATAGAATCGATGTCTTTCTTGTCCGGAATGCTCTGAACTTCTATGGAAGGGCTGAGTTTCTGGACAACAGATTGATTAGGGGTTGTCTTGAGATGACCGACAGTGTGGAAATGCAACTCAGTAATGAGTTCCTTCCACCTGCTGGGCTACTGACTCTCGATTCCGAGGGACTTCTTTACCGGGCGGACAAACTCTTGTTCTACCACAGACGGTTTAAGACCTTGGACATTGACGACACGGTATACAATACCAATCAATAATTTGTATATAATAGTTTTTAAGTAGTTTGTAAGCATTTAGTGTAAGTGTTAGTATAAGAAATAAAATGTTAAAGCTCTTCCTTTATTATATAAATCTATTTTTTTAAGGAAAAACATGTTAATGTAAAAAAATGAAAGAATGCCATGTTAGCAGCAAGCTGCGACATAACTTTAGTATAAATGACATTGTCCTTAAAAGATACTATAGTATGCTAGGATGTAAATTACCACTGTTCGATTTAAGATATTTTATATTGTGTAAGGCTGAAATGAATTTAATAAAACCCAAATCGTTTGCAAAAATGGTTTAAATGGATCAACAACAAAAATCTGGCAACAACATCAAGCTACTTTCTTGCTAAGCGAGTAAATTCCATACAAAAATTAATTTAATTTTAAATAATTAATGTCATTTCAAGCTGAAATCGTTTGATTTCGCATGCAGTCTGAAAAGGCTATTATAATTAAAGTGCATAGCTCTATGGTGCAAACAAACGTTGAAAACAGAAAAAGTGACAATTGTAGCAGCTAGCCGCTCTCTCTCTCTTTCTCTCTCACCCTCTATTGCTCTTGTTTGGTTTCTCCGCCAGCGATTGTTTGTTTCGCCGGCGCCAGCGTGAAACATTGTGTTTGGACTCTTTTTTGTTTTATTTGGAGATTTGTGGAGATTTTAGTATTTTGTGAAAATCGCGTTTTTCACAATATTTTAGTGATTTTTTTTCTTTCATTGAGCTCGGTTGCGTCGGTCCGTTGCGCAAAAAAAAACAAAAACTGTGGACAGAGGAACTGAACTAGCAATTTGCAAAAAGTGTGAAAATACAAAATTAAATTAATAATTAATTATATATTTTTTAATATATATAAATCAAAATATTAATGTGCAATAATGTGAAACCGAAAATGTATTATTCGATCAAATAACAAGTCACAAAGGAATATATTGTCGCCGGATCTCCAATTGGATTAACAAGACCTCTTTTGGAAAAAAATATTAAAGGTACAACAAAAAGAAAAAAGCCGGTATAACAAAACAAGAGTTTCGATGAATTCGAGTGAAATGTATTAACAAAAAGTGATGTTTGCTTATACAGAGAAAAAGTATATTTTGTTAATGAGACGCTGACTGCGCCACTCCTTTTGAAAGAATTTTTCTAGTGCTTGTTCCCGTTTTTCTGCACAGCCACAGCCACATCCACAGCTCTTGTTCGCTACATCCTTGTTATCCTTCAGTTCTGTGCTCTGTCGATAGTGGTGGTGGTTTTGCATTTTCGGAAAAACTGACACAACCCAAAAGGTGCACAAAATAAATTCAAGACCAATACGTTGGAATATAATTGTCAGTAATATTGTGTAATTGGAGGGAGTTGTTGTTGTTGTTTCTGTTTTTGTTTTTGTTATTTTGTAAAAAAGCCGATTCGACAACAATTCAAAGGTGAGTCCTTTTTCATATTATCGCTGTGTTTTTGTCGCCCCCTTCAAAGTTGTCGATACTCCATATTTTTTTCTGTCTCTGTCTCTGTCTGCGTCTCCGTTTCTTTTTTATTTTTCCTCCTTCGTACTATCGGCATTTCTGTAGTCACCAGCCATTCAAGAAGATACTTCCCTTTTGCTCCCGTTATTCGTAGTATCCTTACACTCCTGTTTGTTTGCGTGTAGAAAGGAACAACAAATGTAAATACATTAATGAATCCCGTTATATTTGTGAGTCTGCGCAATGAAGAGCAAACAATCCGGAAGCCAAATACAGCATATATTACAATCGCATTCCTTCATTTACATAATTTCGGATAGACGACAACAACAACAACACAACACATACATTTTGGGTGTCCTTAATGGGGGAAAAATCCTGATCGATCATCAGACATTACAATGAATTTTTTATTGTAAAAAATCAGAAATTTTATTGTAGCCCACTAATACCTCTTTTTTCGGTTTTCACCTATCAAGCTCCACATAAAAAATTCCTAAATCCGGAAAAAGTGGATTTTGGGTACATATATATCCTAAGGGATTTGTTTTTGGCAAAAATTATTATCATTCAAATATCATTTTCAATGGCCCCTTTCTTTTTAAAGAACAAAGAACTGTATCAAAGTTATTATTAAATTTTATTTTATTGCTTCCGTTTTTTATTTTGGCCTAAATTATAAAAATATATATTTTTTTAAAATTTTCCCAAGCTTAACGTATAACCTATAACTAAGCGAGATATCGATAACATATCTAACAATTTGTATTCTTTTTTTTTTGGCTCTCTGTACAAAAAACACTGTCTGTGTCACCTCGGATATCATACTCGTGCCACATTTGTGGTTAAAATGTGTAAATTAAACTCATTCTGAGTAAATTTTACTTGATTTGAGTACGTACGTACTAAATTCAAGTAAACAACTGGAGCTGCTAGAGTCAATCGATAGCGATATTTTGATATTTTCAGCACCATAGATGTTTCTAGTTGTAATATAATTTGTTGTGCTAAATTTAAAGAAAATTTGTTAAAATATGTAGTTTGTGGAGCGGAAACAGTTAAACCGGTAGCGATATTTATATGGGAGCTATGTATATTTAAATCTATGTATATAAATATTTAAATCTCAAGTTAGATTATAACGTGTTATACCAAATTTGTAGGAAATTGTTTTAAATATTTGCTTTATGGAACGAGAATGGCTAAATATAAATCTGAACCAATTTGCTTCAAATCGATTTTCTTCAGTTCATGGCCTTACCTGTGCCAATTTTTATTAGAATCGGACAAAAACTGCGACCTGTACTTTTACTACAAGAACATATGGACGGACGGACATGGCTAAATCAATTTAGAAAGTGAATCTAATAGCCTCTTCACAATTTCAATTGATTTCAGTTTGAAATGACATAAGCATTGTTTTCTTTAAGACTGGACAACTAAGCTGCGATAACAAAAACCTAATAAAATATAAATATAATAAAAATTTAAATTTCACTCAAAATATTTTTTTTTAATTTCCGCCAACAGCAATATTTGAAAAAAAATTTTGAAAAAAAAAAATTATGTTAAAATTTTGGACTTAGCCCGGATAATTATACAGTGTAAGTCAAATTTATGGTTATCGAGGCTAAGACCAAAAAAGTATAATTATAATAAAAATATAATAAAAAGTATAATAAAGTATAATTAAAAATAATTTATTTGAAAATTTGTTTTGATTCAAATATTTATACTGTAGTTGGCGACAATGTGAAAAAATATTTTTTTTATTTTGAGCAAAAAATAAAATTTTATAACGTTTTTGTTATCGCAGTTTGTTATGCCGAAATTAATTTAAATGTAATCTGTATATAATTCCACGGATCTGTATTATTAACTAATACCTATTTACTTAGATATATTTCTGTAAAACATTTTTAATGTCAATCAAATTTAAAGAACTGTGTTATGAGCCATACGTTATTTATTTGTGATTTGCCATACTTTGTGGAATACAAATGAAGTAGGAATTGTTTTAAATAAATTGACGATTTCAATCAAATCATTGTTTTATAATTCTCTAATTAAAATTTAAATTAAAATTCACTAACAAAAAACTGAATCTTTAGTTCTTGGCGATTGTACCCCATGGGTGGCGCACTTTCGCCGTTTTGGATTACTTTGAAAAATTTCGTTGCACCAACAGTTTGAAAAAAAAGTGGCGAATGCTCACCCTACAACCCTATGTTTCCAAGAATAGTCCCTATGAGATAAATGCCCAATTTTGTAAGGTTTTTAATTAAGGCGATGGAATATTTTACAAAAACTGATGATTACATTCGAGTTAAGAATGTTTGAATAATATCACGGTAAATATTTTTGCATATTGTTGTATTGCACAATGACGTTCCTATTCTGTAAACTGACCAAGTTATTATCTGCTACGCATCCTTTAAGAATGATCATTTTTGAATGAAAAATTAAACGTTATATTTTCCGATGACCTTTCGACCCACTGTGGGAACTAGAATTTGAGCAGATATGTTACCAAAGAGTCAAACGGATGTTACTTTTCGTTTTACAATGTCACACTGGAAATAAGTTAATTTTCTTTAACTAAAAATTAGTTAATTTTCTTTAAAATTTTCTGAGTGTACCTTTTTAGTTTCTCGTTTTCTCTAAGAGCACCTTTCACACGATCTGATTTTCTATTTGATTTCCAACGAAACGGTTGGCAACACACTTTTTATATGAAATTTGCAGTATATTGCCAACTTATGTTTCTATTCTGTAAACTGACCAAGTTATTATCTGCTACGCATCCTTTAAGAATGATCATTTTTGAATAAGAAATTATACGTTATATTTTCCGATGACCTTTCGACCCACTGTGGAAACTAGAATTTGAGCAGATATGTTACCAAAATGTCAAACGGATGTTACTTTTGTTTTACAGTATCACACTATAAATTAGTTAATTTTCTTTAACTGAAAATTAGTTAATTTTCTTTAAATTTTTTCTGAGTGTACTTTTTTAGTTTCTCGTTTTCTCTAAGAGCACCTTTCACACGATCTGACGTTCTATTTGATTTCCTACGAAACGTTTGGCAACACACTTTTTATATGAAATTTGCAGTATATTGCCAACTATTTGGTTGTTTTAAAAGTGTCGGAGAAAAATCAAATCAAAAAGCTCTCCTCGGATATTGTATCAAAATTAAGAGCGAGAAAATTAGAAGCGATTATATACGTGCCTGGGAACGGCTTATAGTCACAAATAAGTAATTTTGCATTACAAATTTTTATAGTTTGCTTTTAACTTTAACTTTGTTTTTATTTTTTATTAGACAATTAATCGGTTTCACAGTGTTTCTCTCTATCGCTCTCATTTCTCTAGTGAGATCTATATGTTTGGGTGGAGTAATACAACTCTGTGATGTGTTTGATGTGAGCGAACCATTTTTTTTAGTTTGAAAGTGGAAAAAGTGTAAACTACACAATCCATAAAACAGCTGATTAGCGCAAATATTTACGTTTTACACTTACAAGAGGTCAGAGGTCTGTTAATTGGTGGAAAACGTAATGTCATACATTTGTTGTTGTTTAGTGACAACTTTTACAACATTCCTCGACGTGAGTTCCCTTAATATTGACACACGTCACATTGAGCGCCTTTTATGACATCCCCCTGTTCACATACAGCTATTTTTCGCCACTAAAAAGTTATGGATAAAGCAGGCCCCATAGATATTTGTAGACCTGGACTAGAGATTATTTCTGGAGCTGGCAGAGGTTCGCCATACGCCCACTCCAATTGATTTAAAACTTTTCTCTAGACGTCAGCCAGAGAGTCTTGCGCGTGCGTATTTTTGCCTACAAGCTGCTCCACAAAAAGATTAAGTATCATTCGTTCCTACTTCCCCCCCCCCCTCGCCAGACCAAAGCCAGCTCAATTTATTTTCTCACATATAAAATGTTGAAAGAACAACTCCTTGTGTGCCGTGCCGTTCAGAAGGTTCAGATTGTTTGTTACACAACTTTAACTGTGTTCTGTTCCGTCGTCGCTTTGTGTAGAAATAAAAACAAAACGAAGAATGGAATAGTTATCATGCCGTTTGAACTTGTTTAATATTCCATGCATTTTTCACTCGCCTTCTCTTCGTTCTTCCTCCTTCTTCATCGTCATCACCAGCATCGGCCTGGCCGCCTGCCCACATTCATTGCTAACCTACCTCACTCTTGCGGCAAATGCCTTTATCATTTCAACTGGTGCCTCTCCGGCAACCCGCAAAAACATTTCGTTTCGTTGTGAACGAACGAACGAACACAGGCATCCATCCCAGCCGTTTGACCAGACAGTCAGCCAGACAGACGGACAACTCAAACAACAACAACAACAACTGCGGCTTCTGTCTTCTGTGCAGGCTACAACACAACAACATCAGCCGCAGCAGCCCAGCCGCCACAGAGCGACACAAAATTGTTGTTTAAGATTTTTTCCTTTGGCCAAAGTTGCTTGAATTAGACTTTGATATCACAAAGATCAATTTCAATGGAACATATTTCTTGGGTTTTTGCATTCTCGCCGCCAACAGAGCAGGAAAACCACCCATTTTCAAATACCAAACACGAGAGTGAGTGAGTGCATGTAAGGCAGGCAGGACGGACGGACGACCAGAAAGCAAGTTTTGTTTCTATTTCTTGGCCCAAAATTATTGGTGTCTGTCTGGTTATTTAACCAGTTGTGGTGGTTATTCAAAAAAAAAAGAGAAAAACATCAAATATTTACTGTTTTTTCTCTTCATATACATTATCTTAGTAGTAATGTGTAGCAAATACATATAGACAATATATGTGCATGCATATATGTCATACATATGTATATATACACATATATGTATATTAGGGCATATCGTAAAGCCCTGTAAATTATAATTTTGAAAAAAAAAATATTGATTTATTTTAAAGGCCACTTATATAGGGCGAGTATACGGGAATTTTTTATATAGTAAATATTAGAGATCATTATGAGTATTTTATTCATGTTAGGGGAGAAAGTTTTTGATGTGGACCGACCATTTTCCATTCCGTCAGTTAGGGGATATGCATGCATATCGAATTTCGTTCTAGCTACAGTCGAGATTGGTTGATTCCATTTTTATGCTAAAAGTACGAATTTCAAAAATCTTTCTCGTTCACAGTGGCATGCACACACCTAATTTTACTTGGTACCAAGTTTGGTTTGCTTGGTACCAATACAATCCCTTGTACCCCACTTTTCCATCTACGAAGTCAGAGAAATTTATTAGTCGAATTTAATTATTCTCTAGTGCAGCCGTTAGATTGTTACCATTTTTACTCCATTTCGCCCTGTTTCCGCTCATAGCACCAATTTCCAAAAATTCCTTTATGATGCGCGTCTAAACAAGCGGAGGCATGTACAAATCAAATTTTATGATTTTAGCTGCAGCCGTTTGCTTGGTATCAATTTTATCACTTTTAGTCCATGTTTTCCTGAAAGTAGGAATTTGGAGGAAATCTTTTATTTGAGGCCTCTACGAAGCTAGAGAAATTTATAAACCGAATTTCTTGAGCCTGGCTGCAGCCATTTGATTTGTACCATTTTTACCCCCTTTCACTCTGTTCCCCCAAAAAGTACAAATTTCCAAAAAATGTACTTCTGTTGAGCGTTTGCTTTGTACTAATTTTATCCCTTTTACTCCATTTGGAATTTTGAGAAAGCCTTTTATTTGGCGCGTCTACGAAGTTGGAGAAATGTATAAATCGAATTTCATGATTCTAGCTGCAGCCATTTGATTGGTGCCATTTTTATTCCCCTTACAAATATCGAAAGATCGCTTTATTCTTCGGCTCTACGTAGCGAAAGCGAAGACATTGGTTTGATTTTCTATTCTCTTTCACCCCACCCGTTTCCCTAAAAGTACAGATTTCGAAAATTTCCTTTATTTTGCATGTCTTTTCTATTTCGTGCCAGGGCTTTTAATTTCCGAAGGATATAGTAATAGTAATAATTTATTTTCGTACTTTTGCAAGTCATGCAAATGTGATATGGATATTAGTTTAGGATTAACACCCATTTCAAATTTTCCTCTTTAAAAAGATAAAGTTTTTTAATTTTTAAAGAGGAAAATTTATATGATTGTTAATGCTAATATTATACAGATAGGGGTATGTATTTTGAAGTATTTTTAGCAGATATTCTTCTCTTTATTTTGATACTCATACCAATAGCATGACTCGGAGAAGTACAAAAATAAATTATTAAAAGACACGGTAAAAAGGAGAAAATATCACCAAATGAAAAACTGAGTACATTGTTTTATACGACGTCTACATTCACGTTTATATGGTATTTTTTCATGAACGGGTAAACCAAAGATATGACCAAAGAATGACCACCCAGTGCATTATTAAAATTCCGATATAATTTGGAAGTGTTTTAAACAGTAGGGCAAACTTAATACCGAACAAATGAGAAAACACCATAAAAGCACAAAAGTCGTTATTTAAGTGACAAATGCCAACCATTTAAATAAATTATTTCATATTAAAATATTTCATTGACCCAAACTTGTTCATTGCTGTCCAAAAGTTGAAGGCGTTCGTTGTTGCTAATCAAACATCCGTTTGTTGTTGTTATTTATAGACCAAAAAAATATATAATTGATATTGAATCGAAAACAATTACATACACAAGTGTAATTTTTCCAATAATGATCAGTTGTCGATCGATCAATGGTTAAAAGTTCAATATGCAAGCTACACAACAGCCAGTGCAGTGAGAATAAAGTAGTATATATAAGAACAAAAGTCTAGCAATAACAACAAATAAATAAATAAAAAGAAATACACTCCGGTTGTCTGTTGTACAATGTACACGAAACAAAGTTGTGCTCTTATCCTCTTCACTCTCATCTTACTCACCCTCCAACCCTCATTCTCATTTGCAAAACATGTGGTGTGGTGGTGCTTTCAAGGAAAACAGTGGTTCTGATAGAGTTGAAGTTCTCTCTCCCCACCACCTCCCCCCAACACGCACACACAAACGAACGCCTTCTTCCACCCTATGCGAGAGAGTGCCACAGCAACTACAACTACGACAGTGTCATATGGATGTGTGAATGTTTTTAAATTAACAACAACAACAAAATTAATACTCGCCGTGTGTGTGAGAGAGGGAGTCTGTGTGTGCACATATGGAGAATACAGCAACAACAACAGCCAGAAAACAACAGCTACACAGCGACTTCGGAGTCATTATTATAATAAAACAACAGTAGGAATAAATAAAACAAAAAACAATAACAAAAAAATGAATGATATAAACAAAGAACTAAGAATGGGAAGAACAAATCAAAACACCACATGATGATGATGATGATGGGGGTCGTTAATGACGATCACGGTCGGTGCCTGGTGATGGCACCGATGCTGATGATGTTGTTGTTCGTGGTGGCAATGGTGGGTGAAGACCTCTGTGCACACTGGGTCAGCGGAGACTGTTTCTGCGTAAAATCTCCCAACTCATAGAAACTAGAGTTCAAGGTAAAAATTGTAAAATTTAATAGGGTGGATACATTAGCAGGTGATCGGCTGAATTTTTTGTTTAGGAAACTAAGTTGAAGTAGAAGAATAATTGCATGAATTCTCTTCAGATTCGACAGAAACGACACATGTTAGTTGCAATTTTCAGTAAATAACAATAGTAAATCACATTCTTTCCAAAATCACAAAAGATTAATTCTATGTACCCGTTAAGTTAAATTTTAAAATTTAACCAGCAAAACACAACCACATGCTATGTTAAACTGTAGACAGAGCTAAGTTAAAGTCTTCACAGCGTCAATGTACGGTAAGATCTCGTTAGTCCGAATAATTGATTACAAGCCATAGTTCGGATTATCAAAAATCCGGATTAGTTTTCTTTATGCTATTTTCAAATAAAAACATGGCGTTTTCTCAGACTTTAGTATTTATTTTTATATTACAATTCATATATTTATAGTACAATATTCATAGTAGGTATAAAACTTTACAAAAAATATTTTTGTCGACAATTTTAATATTTAACAAAATCAATAATATTGAAAAAATAAATCGACCAGAAACAATAGTGAAATCCAATCCAGAGTACAAAATATGATGGTGTTTGCCACACACCTTTTGACATTCGGCAATGTTTTTATAGGCATTGGTTTAACTTGCAATATGGGCGATATGATATTTGATAATGGCTTTAAACGTATAAAATATTTATGCTTTTGCCACGCCCCTTCTACTAAGTACCACACAATTGTCCCAATACTAGGTTAACTTAAATCCTATATAATTTATAAATCGGTGTCTTGAGTCCATTATGACTTGATATTTGATCATGTTTTTAGAATTGTTTTATAAATGTGGAAGCTGAGACCATGTACCACGAACCTTCTATTAACTTTCACACAAATTATCCGACGCGACTGACGCTTGTTTTCTGATAAATCTGATGAAATTATGGATTGTAGAGTAAGTAATGCATTGCCTAATGCAATTCGAACTACTGGACAAATCGTATTACCGCGGTGTTACTGTACATATAAACACGCGATTTCTGGAATGAGAAAAAAAATCACCACTCTGCTCTTGAACACATCTTTAAGGGGCCACTGTGGCCGATAGGAAGTAGTTGCGTGTCACAAATTGGCACCTCTCCTAGAATTATCATCACCAGGCTGCTTTTGACAACCTCTTAGTCCACCAGTGCTGGTAATCTTTAAGAGCTTATTACCCCCTATACGACCAGCAACAAGCGAACGTTAACTTGCGGTAGCCACTAACTCTTTTATTAGATTTTTTTGTAATAGTGCAGGTCGCAATTATCGATTTCGACTTCAGTGCAATTTGGCACGGATCGTTTTCACGGATAAAGAAAGTCGGCACATATTCAGTGTTAGTCCTCCTCCATACAAATGGGGCTATCACAACAATTATTTTGCTCTGTCAAATAGATCTACCCGTCCCATTGTGCACTGGCATAATACATGGAAATATGTGTAGGGCTGCAATAAACAACAACATCGGCAGGCAGACAGACAGACAGGCAAGCAAGCGGTAGGAACAATCACACAAAGAATCACAACAGTAATCAGCCTGCCAGCCAGTCAGCCACATTCGCGCACCAATGAAAACAAAAGATTTTTTCTCATGAACTTTAAAGAATTCGCAAGAAAATAAAAACAAAAGTTAAGTCTACCCCAGCTACTCTATTCTATCTTATCTTATTCTTCCGATGTTGCTGCTGCTTCTGCTGCCGTGGTGTTCATGGTGATGATGATGATGAGGATGATGTGTTTCTGATTCTGATGATGTTGCGTATGTTGTTAGCACCGCACCACACGTAATAAAGGAGTGCTGTGGAAAAGGAGCTTCAGGTTCGGCCGGGTCGGATGGATTCATATATCGATTAACTGCCATTTTTGATTACATCGTGTAATTCTAAAATAAAAAAAACGTTTAAATTAGATTTTGTAAATCTATTCGGAATATAAAGGAGGGTTTCACCTAGAGCGGATCGATGTTGGTTTCTAGACCGTCTTTGAAATCTGTTAATTATTAAACAGTCATGAGGCATGACATAATCATGTCAAACTGAGAAACGGTTAGCGATTTAGCAATACTCGTTTGTCTATCTATATATTCTTGTAATCAAAGTACAGATCACAATTATTATCCGATCCCAACACAACTTGGTACAAATGATTTTTGCGGGCCAAGAACGGACGTTAGCTAATTTGCAGCTAATCGGATCAGATTTATATATAACTTACACACAAATAATGCTCCCGATTTGACTTTTCCGCTTTTATAATAATTTTATAATAATTTCACACCGAACTTGGAGTCATTTTTTTTGTTTTGTTAATTGTAGAATTTTCAAAAAGCCAATAGTACGTACTATTTAGGTGCTTTCTTTCTTTTAAATTAAATTTCGATTCCAAAGCATCGATTCCAGTATAAAGTTGAACGTGTGCAATCGTTTCAAAAAGAATCGGTCTTTGAACCCCAAAATCGAGTCTCGATTAGAATCGTTTTACCAATCCCTAATATCTGTGGTCACAACCCATAACAGCCTAAGTCTGTTTTTCAATATTTTCAGTACAGGAGTTTAAAGTTTTGAATCTTCACTGAAAATCAGGAGAAGGTGTTTTTTGTAAAACTTTGCTACAGATTCCAAGGAAACGAATTGCTTTACTTAGTTGTTAACAAAAAATAGTTGTTTATTCTCGCAGTCAAAAGATATTATCGAAAAAGACACTTAGGCTCTTATGAATTGTTGAACCAAAGAAATTCAAAAAGTTCAAGTTGAGTTAGGCTATTATTCCAGATTAAATAAAAGAAAGAAAGACCTTAACTCAATTTATGTTTATCAAAAAACGAAATTGTAATTCGGAATAAGAGCTTAACTCAAGTTAGGAAAATAAAATTGTTTCTTTGTTTTTTTTTGGATTAACGACTTAAGTTGATTTAGGCAATGATGAAAAAATAATGTTTATATTTGTTGTAATCATAAATTGATTTAGGCAGTTATGCCAAAACAGTAATTTAGAAAAATAACTTAAGCTATTAGGTTTTTTAGGATTAATTGCCTTCCTAGAAGAGATACAAACATGAAAAATTTAGAGCAAATAAATTTAGATACGCTGAATACGATGGTGCTAATAACTCAATTGTGTCCTAACTCGAGTTAGGCTGTTAAGGGTTGTGACCACAGATATAAAGTTCAAACGTTTCTTGCAAGTTTGGCCATATTGCTCATCATGTTCAAGATTCTAGCTTAATTATTCCTCAAAAGTCAAGTCAAATTAAGGAAAATTTGACTCCATTTTTTTATTTTATTTTTATATTATATTTCTATTTTCTTTTTTTTGATCTGAAATTTTATTCAATTGAACTATAATTAAGAAAATGTTACCCAATACTTCAAATTAAATGATTTTGCTACAGAGTATCCAACATAAATCTTAAATATGCCAACATGAAATTATTCTCATACGAGTCATGAAGAACTCCTGTCATTAGCGATGTTCACACATAAAGATTTATTGTACAACTTGGAATTCGATTCTGGCTCTATGAAGAGGTTTCAGTTAGAAATAATGTATCATAGAGTTAGATCTACGCCTTAATTTCTAGCGAAAAAATTAAATGTTGTTAAGTTTTCGTCATAATCTATATTCAAGTTGTACAATAAATCTGTGTAAAGATTTGGCCTATTACCCCATGACTACTGCGAAGGAAATAAGAAATCTTCGCATTCAATGTTTAGAATAATATCTGAAGAATTTAAGAAATAAGTCAAGAATTTCTTCTCAAGCTACTATTCAAGTATTTTCTACACACATTGAAGTCTTCTTTGATAAGTTCAATTGTAAAGGGTGATTTTTTAGCTATTATCTTTTTGGCAACACTGGTTTAAACAGCTGACGCACGTTTCGTGTTTTGTTTCACTGTCAAACATCTTCAGTTTGGTCTATAATTTAACCATGAATCGTCTTACAAACGAAGAACGCTTGCAAATTATTGAATTTTATTATCAAAATGCGTGCTCTGTTAAGAAAGCTCATTGCGCGCTTCCATTTTATGGTTAGTTTAAACGACCCACTGAAGCGGCTATTCGGGCTATTGTGACTAAATTCCGCACCAAATTTACATTGTTGGACATTAAACCACCAACATGCTTACGTAGAGTGCGAACTGAAGAAAATATCGCAGCTGTATCGGCCAGTGTTAATGATGACCATCAATTATCGATTCGTCGCCGTTCGCTGCAATTGGGCCTCTGTTACTCAAAAACGTGGAATTGACAAAATTGGACTAAGCGGATGGACCATTTGAGGCGCAGTCAAGGTCAACATTTGCATGAAATAATCTTCAAACATTAAATTATATGGACCGTACTATCGATTCAAATAAAGATTTCATGCATTTTTCTGAATTTTACGTATTTTTTAACTTTCCTATAGCTTTTAAAAAATCATCGATTAAACTGACCATAAAATGGGAGCGCGCGATGAACTTTCTTAACAGAGCACCCATTTTGATAATAAAATTCAATAATTTGCAAGCGTTCTTCGTTTGTAAGACGATTCATGGTTAAATTATAGACCAAACTGAAGATGTTTGACAGTGAAACAAAATACGAAACGTGCGTCAGCTGTTTAAGCCAGTGTTGCCAAAAAGATAATAGCTAAAAACTCACCTTTTATTATTGCGTTTAATAATAACTTCAATAAACGCGTATAATACTTTTAATAAAAATTGCTAATTAAATAATTCCAGGTGAAGCAAATTTTGTAATTTTTTTTGTGGTATGAGATTATTTTTATAAGTATTTTTTCTTATTTATTTTTTATAAACACTAATTTGTGCCTCCGTTTCTGTAAAATATTTCTTATTAAATGTTAATAGTGCCCGAAAGACGCTCTATAAGTTTCTTGATGGCGTATTTTATTTTTTATGTGTTTTACTCTAAAACAATTATAAACGTGATTGTTAACGAAATTATAAATATTTAGTTATATTAAATTATTAACGAACGGATGGTGATCGAGCCGAAATATTTTCGGACAACACATTAAACAAGCCAAATATTACGGAACGTGCACAAAAAATAAGTTATTTTAATTATTTAAAAAAATTTTTTACAAAAATCTAAATTTTGTGTTTGTAAAATAAATAAAAATTAAATAAGAACAAGTAAGGAAAGACTAAAGTCGGACGGGGCCTACTATATGATACACTCCACTTTCTATCCGAATACAATTCAATTCGGTAAAAAATTGAAAACCGGCTAATATGACCTGACCCAATTTGTCAAAGCGAGAAGAATACTTGTATCGGGGCTATATCCAAACATGTTCCTGTTCATTCTCTGAATATACGTGGTTTCTGGGGCGGAAAAAGTCATGCCGGAGCGAAATTTGTATGGGAGCTATATATAATTCTGAACCGATCTGACCCATTTTCACCACAGGTGTTTTTAGTTGAAATATAAGATGTTTTGCCAAATTTGAAGACAATCGGATAAAATATGTGGTTTCTAGAGCGGAAAAAGTCAAATTGAGAGAGAAATTTGTATGGGAGCTATATATAAATCTGAACCGATCTGACCCATTTTCTTCACAGGTGTTTCTAGTTGAAATATAAGATGTTTTGCCAAATTTGAAGACAATCGGATAAAATATGTGGTTTCTAGCGCGGAAAAAGTCAAATTGAGAGAGAAATTTGTATGGGAGCTATATATAAATCTGAACCGATCTGACCCATTTTCACCACAGGTGTTTCTAGTTGAAATATAAGATGTTTTGCCAAATTTGAAGACAATCGGATAAAATATGTGGTTGCTAGAGCGGAAAAAGTCAAATGGAGAGAGAAATTTGTATGGGAGCTATATATAAATCTGAACCGATCTGACCCATTTTCAGTTGAAATATAGGATGTTTTGCCAAATTTTAAGAAAATCTGTTAAAATATGTGGTGTCTAGCGTGAAAAGAGTCAAATCAAATTAAATAGCGTTCGTCCTTATCCCGAAAAACTTCGTTGTACAAAGTTTCTTTTGGTTCTGTCTACAATTGCGACCTGTATCGTGATTACAAGAATAGATGGACAGACAGACAGACGGACATGGCTAAATCGATTCAAAAAGTGATTCTAAGTCGATCGGTGGGTCTATCTCGCCTCCTTTTGGGTGTTACAAACAAATGCACAAAGTCATAATACTCTCGTGGAGTGTATAAAAATTAAGATTTATGTAACACTAGAAAAAAATTGTTTTAAATTAAAAAAATATATACCAATTTGCATCTTAAACCACAAAAAAGTTAAACATTTGCTAAAATTACATAATGAGAAAAATACTCTATTTTCGATCCACCCTAGTGTCTATAATATCTTATTTTTGAAAATCGGGAAATGCAGCTTTATTCGCTATGTATAGAGATGGCCATTTAAAATTTTATATTACAATCGGCTATAAAAAAAGTACTAATTATTTTTTCAAATTTCTGGTTTTATTGGAAAGGTTGAACTTTGTCATTTAATAATGGCTATGACTACCACGACTGGCTGGTCAGTACCTCATCCGATCAACCCAATTTTTCAGTACAGACCAAAATCCACACCAAACAGTGACTCGTTGTGGATGTATTGGCTTCTCAATAGTGACGTGTGTGTTCTCTGAACCCCAGATGCGGTAATTTTGCTTATTGACATAGCCACCGAGATGAAAATGAGCTTCAACTGAAACTTTTTCTTCGTAAAAAGTTAAAGACCGACTACTTTGGAAGTATTTTTTTAATATTTCCCAATTGTTTAAAATGTTACATAGCCCACCCTATAGAAAAGTACATATTTGGAAAATTTCATCAAAATCGGAGAGAAGAGAGGAAATTTGGTCGGTGTGATCGGTTCACATGAAATTACTCTATTGACTAATTCTTCTCCCGTTATATGAGCACTAAATTGAGGCGTCTGAAGTTTTGCTCTCGTTGCTAGTCCTCGGGAGTGCCAATCAAAGTCATTAGAACAAATGGATGACAACTAAAAAGAGCACTTTCACTTGTTTCGCTACTTTGCTGCGGTGTTTTTTTTTTTCTAACTGCCAACACGATCACTGAAAGTAAATGGCACTCTTTTTTGTCCCATGTCTCAGCAGCAGCATTTCGCCATGAGGAGAGAGCATTTCATTTAACATCCAAATGGCAGCCCACTTAACTCACCTGCTTGACAGGTAACCGCACTAACTGTTTGTCTGTCTGTCTAATGGACTTTAGTTTAGTCAACTCATACATCGTTCGATAGTTTTTATTTGTTTGTTTTGTTTTTGTATTTCTTTAGCTGCACAGAAAACAAAAGCAACAGCATCGGCAGCATTATTGATTAATTTAGTTGGCCAAAGACTGCTGCTGTTGCTGTAAGACAAATTGATGTCGTTATTTCCGGTTATTGACAGTGACAGTGCTTCTTAATTGCCAGCCGTCAATTAGATGTGGAGCAAAGGAACAGGTTTTGCGCAAAAGAAGAACAGCAACAAAACATAACATGCAAATGATGGCAACAAACCCACACACACACCCAACTCTAATGATGCTGAACGAGGCAGCAATTTCAATGCCCAAAAATTGTGCTTTTCTGCGTGTTTGTCGTAATGTCATAACAGTTTTCCCGTTTGGCCCATCTTCAAGAGCTTCGCCGCCTACTTATTCCCTAAAGGTCATGAAGATTAACTTTTGGCTGACTACAGCGCAATTATTATTCAGCAATAATTGCATAACTTAACTATCGCGTAGCGTATGCATTTTGTGCAAGAGTGTCTTCGAGTTTTTCTCTTCGTTTTTTCTACTCTCAAATCCGCTCTGCAGCAATCATTTAGCGCTACCAGCTACTGATATATGAGTAATTCCATGCAAACAGCATCAACATCTTTTCAAAACAGTGGTTGCATTTGTGACTCAAAAATCACTTGTGTATTTGCTGAACGAACAATTTTACTGTTTTGACGAGAAACGAAGCCAGGCTTACCAAATATATTTTTTCCTTATCCCAAAGTTATAAAGAAAAATAAAACAACACATTTTCAAAGGATTTAATCAGATGTTTCCCCTCTTATTAGCAAGAATATTCGAAATTGGTGGGGTATTTCTATGAATGCTGTATAAAAACCTGGGTTCGCCACACAGATGTTTGAGATCGATTTATTTGTAACTTTTTTCTTTATTCCAAAGTTGTAAAAAATCCCCAGTAGATCCGCAATAAAAATATTTCAAAGAATTTACACGGCATCCAGTTTTCTGACATAGATGAGTTGCCATGGTTTAACGTAAAATGCAAAATTGAATGCGTTATCATGCGATATGGATAATTTCAGAATCTTTCGTTTAATTTTTCCTACAAAAATATTTTTAATAGAGCAATTCCATGTGAAACGGAACAGAAATTTTAGTTGTGTTCTCCGATTTAAAATTTCTGCATTCAAATTTCACATTCAAAAAAATAGTGTGCGATATCCGAGGTCACAAGATCTAACCATATTTTGGCAAGATGACCTTATAAGAAAAAAATTATCAGCATGTTATCGATATCTTGCTTATTTACCGAGTTGCCGGACGTTAAACATTTTGGAAAATCGTAATAAAATATTTTTTTTTTGTAAAATTAGGTCAAAATAAAAACATAAAATTTTTCGATAATTAACATAGTTATCGAAACATAAAAATTAAAAAAAAATGTATTATTTTTAGCTCATTTGAATAAATCAGGTAACAATTTTCGATAACTTTCGAGTTATCTAAACCAAAAATATCAAAAATCGAAAACTCGAAAATAGAGAATAACATAAAGAGTGATTTTTTTGAGGTTAGGATTTTCATGCATTAGTATTTGACAGATCACGTGGGATTTCAGACATGGTGTCAAAGAGAAAGATGCTCAGTATGCTTTGACATTTCATCATGAATCGTCTTACAAACGAACAACGCTTGCAAATTATTGAATTTTATTATCAAAATGCGTGCTCTGTTAAGAAAGTTCATTGCGCGCTTCCATTTTATGGTCAGTTTAATCGACCCACTGAAGCGGCTATTCGGGCTATTGTGACTAAATTTCGCACCAAATTTACATTGTTGGACATTAAACCACCAACACGCTTACGTAGAGTGCGAACTGAAGAAAATATCGCAGCTGTATCGGCCAGTGTTAATGATGACCACCAATTTTCGATTCGTCGCCGTTCGCACCAATTGGGTCTCTGTTACTCAAAAACGTGGAAATGCCAAAATTGGACTAAGCGGATGGACCACCTAAGACGCAGCCGCGGTCAACATTTAAATGAAATTATCTTCAAAAAGTAAATGTCATGGACCAATCTAACGTTTCAAATAAAGAACCGATGAGATTTTGCAAATTTTATGCGTTTTTTTTAAAAAAAAAGTTATCAAGCTCTTAAAAAATCACCCTTTATTATATATTGGAGATACATCGTAATAGTCTATAATGTGATTGAATATGGAAATATATCGAATGAGTTTGGTCTTCACAGAAAACGCTTTACAAGCTGTCATTTGATGACAATAAACAGACAACAAACAAACATTTAAACGGATTTATGCTCCAAACCCACGATTGGAATTTGCCAAAAGTTAATGGGTTTTTAAAACTACGGATAAACGAAATGAAAAGAAAAACAATAATAAAAGCGCCCCCCACACACCATCGCCACCGCCGCCACCATCATCAGCGACAAACTACTACACGTACAAAATATAAAAGAGAGATAGCCAAAAATTTATAGCAAAACATAAATTACAATTTATTTTGTTTTGTGTTTGATATACACAAAAGCACAGTGGCAAAGTAACCGGTTCAGGGCACAATATGTACGAGTATGTATTTACAGTTATTTTCATTTCTATGGTTTTTCAATTTTGAAAAAAATACATATAAAGGGTGATTTTTTAAGAGCTTGATAACTTTTTTTTAAAAAAAAACGCATAAAATTTGCAAAATCTCATCGGTTCTTTATTTGAAACGTTAGATTGGTCCATGACATTTACTTTTTGAAGATAATTTCATTTAAATGTTGACCGCGGCTGCGTCTTAGGTGGTCCATCCGCTTAGTCCAATTTTGGCATTTCCACGTTTTTGAGTAACTGAGACCCAATTGGTGCGAACGGCGACGAATCGAAAATTGGTGGTCATCATTAACACTGGCCGATACAGCTGCGATATTTTCTTCAGTTCGCACTCTACGTAAGCGTGTTGGTGGTTTAATGTCCAACAATGTAAATTTGGTGCGAAATTTAGTCACAATAGCCCGAATAGCCGCTTCAGCGGGTCGATTAAACTGACCATAAAATGGAAGCGCGCAATGAACTTTCTTAACAGAGCACGCATTTTGATAATAAAATTCAATAATTTGCAAGCGTTGTTCGTTTGTAAGACGATTCATGATGAAATGTCAAAGCATACTGAGCATCTTTCTCTTTGACACCATGTCTGAAATCCCACGTGATCTGTCAAATACTAATGCATGAAAATCCTAACCTCAAAAAAATCACTCTTTATTTGAAGATTTTCGTTCGGTTCAATGTATTCAATTATTTGGCTGGCGGGCTTTTTCGAGACACAGTTTATCTTCTCGTTTGACCGAAACTTGAGATGTTGCAGGAATTGAATAATAACACTATGCAACAAAAAAGAAACATTTTATGGCCAAGACGAAATAATTTATTTTTTGTGTTGATTCATGCTGATTCAAAAAATCAACACAAACAATTTTTTATGGATAAATTTTTTTAATTTAAATTTTCGTCGTAGTTACCTTTAATATTTGTACCCTCATTTTTGATTTATTGGTATGATCGCTCCCGCTTATATGTTCCATTAAATGTACGCATCATAGCTAAACAAATTGAGATTTACACTGTGGTTTAGGAACAGCATCTAAAAATCGGGAAAAATATATTTTTTCGAAAAAGCTATTTTTGCTGGTACAAAAAAAAATTATAAAAAATTAAAAAAGTTGGAAAAAGTATTTTGTTTTATTTTGTAATAGCTAACGATGTTTGTATGCAAATATTTTATGGATAAATGTAGGAATTTGAATAATTTTAATTTTTGTTTAAATAGCGCGAAAAGTCCCATTACATATTATTAAAAGAATAAATATATTGTTTTAGTTTGTAACAGGTGATATCTTAACAAAGAAAATAAGGCATTTTTGAAGAAAATCTATGAATAAATAATAATTATGATAGTTATCAAAAAAAAGAGAAACAGTAGATTTATTTTCGAATAAATATTTTTTGCTGGCACGAAAAAAAAACATAGAATTAAAAAAATGGGGGGAAATAATTAATTTTATATTTTAATAGCTTTAGGAATAATATTCAAAAAATTGTTATTTTTTTGAGAAAAAAATCATTTCGTGATGGCTAAAAAACATAAATCGATTAAGAAAACGTTAGTCGGCTAAACCGACTTGTATACATATACCCTCACTCGCAGAGAACATGTGGACTTAAAGGACTTTAAATTTGCTTAGCGACGGCAATTGTCTGGGAGATACAAGATGGGGCGTCGCTAAAGCGTAAATATTTTGTAGGTTTAAATTGATTCGTGTTGTCATTTATTTTTGTTTAAGACCAAAGGTTGTGCTGAAGTCTTCAGCAGAACCCAAAATTAGCAAAAAGGCAAAGTGAGACCTTTATTGTTGCAGCTAAAAGTTGACTGCGCAGTTTCGATGGGCGCTACCCCATCTCGTCAGAACTTTCGCAACGAATGTATGTCTTTGACTTAAATCAGGGTTCTTATTAGTACCAGCGGTCACATATGATAAATGAGAAGCGCTGATAAACAAAATATTCCACCGAACTAAATTGATTATAAAATCATTTTCAATTATCAATTTGCAAATGATTTTAGCTACCCTTATGGATCTTATGTCGGTTTTATTGTAACCAAAATTTATGTCACTTTGTTTGGGAGGTACCAGAACGAGTGTGGCAATATCGCCCATATTCCATGCAAATGTAACCTCTATAAAAGCATTGCCAAATATCAAATTTCACAGTATTCCGATCATCCGTATACAAGTTATAAAAACATTAATTAAATTAATTTGTGTGTGAGCTACTGGAAGGGGCGTAGCAAAACCCGTACACTTAAATTTTCCGTGTGGAAGATACATTAGTTTTAATTTAACATGGGAATATGGGTCATTTGTATGTGAGGTACCTGAAGGGGCCTGGCCATTTCGCCCATCTTCGAACTTAAACTAAGTTTGGCATAAATATTGTTATGTGCAAAGTTTGACTTGATTTCTTAACTCCTTTCGAGAGCTAGCCAGACGGACGGACATGGCTCAAAAAACTTAAAAAATCGTGAAACTGATTTGGTCCAAACATACTTGGGGTCATAAGTCACTCCTTTAATGCGTTACATTTTTTTCTGTCCCAAATGATATATTAGGATAGTTAGAGTGAGGGTATAAAAATTACCATGCAAGAAAAAATATTTTTTTTTGTGTTCTTTGATACTTAAAATCACAAATTTTTTTTTAATTTTTTATTAAAATTTCCAATTTTCATTGAAAGTACCTTTAGTATTTGTACCAGATGATATAAGTATTTAAAATAATTAATGCAAAAATTAACTCTATTTCACCTATAGTTTCAGCAGTATATCATCTGGTTCAAGTGTAATATGGACTACCGGAAAGTGTTAGGATGGCTATGCAAAACAATTGAGAAATAATTGATTTTAATTTTTGCTGACACGAAGAAAAAACTTAAAAACAAATTATTTTTTTTAGAAAAAATCTTTTTGGCTCGAAAAAAACCCATAAAAATCGAAAAAATTTTAGAAAAAAAATATTTTGTTTTATTTTTTAATAGCACCCGAAGATGTGAACCAGATGCTCATCTTGTGATTCGGAAGTAGTGAAAATTGCCATCTTCACCAATGAATCTAACATGGAGTTGTCATAGGAGGGATGTCCTTTACCTTTTGAAAGTTATTTTAAATTAGTTGGAGCCACTTTTTCACTAGTTTCCATTTCTGTTTTGAAAATTCCGCCGTTACTGGCGGAACTGGCTACTACGGCACTCTAACCATCTCAGTTATTCTCTGTTGTGTGTGGAGAATAACTAAAGCAAATCAAATTGTTCGGTAGAATTGAGAATAGGAAACTTAATAGAATATTTATTTAGTATTAAATAAATTAATTTTACTATTATTATGTCGTATAAATAACACTATCCAACAGCATAGGATAAATGTTGGCTGGAAATTGTGGAAATGTTGGAAATCAGGAATTGTGTAAATTGTCTTTAGAAAAACAGCTCTTTATCATATATAGAATGTATTTTTTGTATTTTTGCATCAATTGCAGCATTTTCGCAACTTACTACATGTATATAACAAGCGACATTGGTTCTTAATACACATGCAAAAAATCAGCCGCATAGCGAGAAAATTACAAACCACAAATGTCATACATACAAAATAATTTTAGTCATATCTACCGCGAAAATGAAATTGAGAATGAAAAAAATACCCAACTTATATTTTTTGTTTACCGTGCTCTACCGAAATACCCACATTTTTCTCGAAAAAGATCGATCTTCAAAAAAAAATCGTTCAATTTTAACCCTAGTAATTTGGTATTTAAGCATAATTTAGAACTTAGGCGTCTTCGGTGACCCCCACTGAAATTTTCCGACAAGTTTATTCGTCCTTTTTGAAAGAACTTTTTTGATTGTCTCAAAAAAGGGCCAATTTGACCCATAAAAATAGGAGCTAGAGGGTTAAAATCTTCCACAAAAATTATCCTCATAAAATTCCACAATATAAAGGGTGAGTTTTTAGCTATTATCTTTTTGGCAACACTGGTTTAAACAGCTGACGCACGTTTCGTGTTTTGTTTCACTGTCAAACATCTTCAGTTTGGTCTATAATTTAACCATGAGTCTTACAAACGAACAACGCTTGCAAATTATTGAATTTTATTATCAAAATGCGTGCTCTGTTAAGAAAGTTCATTGCGCACTTCCATTTTATGGTCAGTTTAATCGACCCACTGAAACGGCTATTCGGGCTATTGTGACTAAATTTACATTGTTGGGCATTAAACCACCAACACGCTTACGTAGAGTGCGAACTGATGAAAATATCGCAGCTGTATCGGCCAGTATTAATGATGACCATCAATTATCGATTCGTCGCCGTTCGCAGCAATTGGGCCTCTGTTACTCAAAAACGTGGAAATGCCGTGGAAATTGGACTAAGCGGATGGACCATTTGAGGCGCAGTCAAGGTCAACATTTGCATGAAATAATCCTCAAACATTAAATTATATGGACCGTACTATCGATTCAAATAAAGATTTCATGCATTTTTCTGAATATTATGTGTTTTATTTCTGAAAAACTTTCCTATAGCATTTAAAAAAATCACCCATTAGTTCTGACAATAAAATTTCTCTCAGACCTTAACTTACAACACTTTTTTCACTTTGACCAAAAAATTAAAACTTTGATCCACTGTAAAAAGAAACTCAGGCCAGCTGGACTATTTTCAGAATTATAGGGTCTGTCTATTCTGTTCCATTGAAAAAGTCTTAATATGTTGGACAGTGTAATTAATAAAAAATAAATATTTAAAGTACATTAATAAAGCATAAATTTTTATTTTTGTAATCAAAATTATTTAAATTGTTAAAATTATACAATATTAAAAATAAAAGTAATAAAAAACAAAAAAAAAAGTTTTTTTTCCCGAGCCACGTTTCGAACCCGTGACATTCAGGGTGCAAAGCGGATACCTTACCTCTGTGACCCCATACTAAAAATTCGTTCTCATTCACTTGTGAATTTGCTATTCGCAAAATGTCACGGGATAGTAACATATTATCCACTTTTTTTGGTGTTTTTTTAAAAGAACTTCCTCAAAAGCGGGCAAAATCCACATTTGGATTTTGAGATGCGATTAAAATGTACTTCCTTTTTTGCTGGGAAACATTCTAATGAAGAAAACAATGTGTATACGTAAAAGATCTTTGGATGAAAGTATAAGTTATGTCTCTCTTTGTATAGGCAAAAATTTTCGTGATTTTTTTAAATAGTCCGAAAAAAACAAATTAGATGAAAGAATATCTGAGTCATTCCATGTCAAGCGGTACGGTTTTTTACCTCGATTGCTCTGATTGTTTTGAAAGTTTGTGTATGTATTCTTCACATAAAAATATTGTATATTATACTTATTAAGTATTTTTTGAAAAAAAAAAGAATTTTTTTTCACGAGTTATGACCAATTTAACAATGAAAAAATACTCCTTTTTTCAAAAGTTATGTTCATTCAATCGCCTGTAACTCCTGGAATACTCTACCGATTTTAAGGTGTTATACCTTGTTTTGAAGGTCATTTCAATTACATTGTGAAGTGGTGTGTTATAACAGGGTTATATTTTTAAGTTTTTACAATTTTAATTCTTTTATTTTGAATTTCGAAATGGTTACACTAATATATTTTGTTGAAATTTTAAAGTAGTGTGCTTGGGTCTATTTTTAAGCGACTGTGTGAGTTTGAAAGTGGTGATATGATGGCTTGTAATTTTTAAATTTTTTTTACAAAATCAAACATAATTACAGTGAAAAATCATCAAAATTATAATTTTTTCAAGGTATAAAAACAATGAAAAATCCATGAAAAAATAGGTAGAGTATTTAAGGAGTTACAGGCTATTGAATGAACATACAGGCTATTGAATGAACAATTTTTTCCAAAAATACGTATACAATATTTTTATGAGAAGAATACATACACAAACTTTCAAAACAATCGGAGCTATCGAGTTCAAAAACCGTACCGCTTGACATGGAATGACTCATATATATTTTATAATAACTGGTATTTTAACAAAGAAAATAACCCCCTTTCAAAGAGAATCTATGGATAGTTATGGCCTATTCTTGTAGAAGTACATATCGTCTTTTTTATATGACTAATTTAATTTAACCAAAAACTTGGCATTACTGCACAAAAGAAAATCTTGTGGCAACACTGGTCGGTCGCCCGAACTATTGCTGCGACAAATGGCGTGCAAAAACTGCAAAACATTTGCGGTTTCTCTAACACCAGCAGAAGACCAGTCGAAGAAACTTCATTGCCACCAAATCGGGTTTGCCACAAAAACAAAAAACACACACAAAAACGACCGAAAACAAACAAAACAAAACTGAAAAGATAAACAAAAGAACATTTTGTGCAAATGTATTCGCACAAACACCAGTCAGCCAGTCAGTCAGACAGCCAGACACACTCTTTCTTTTTCTGACATAATACCTACCTACCGGCACAGAAAGAATGGAAGACGACGACGACGACAACGAAGAAGGAGAGTATAAAACTTGAGGTAAACAAACTGTAAAGTAACACAAAGAGAATGAGAATGCATTTGTCAGCATTTGGGTGTGCCGTTGTGAGCGGGGGTGCTGTTGAAGGGGTAAAACTGCAGGTGGTAGTGTCGCACACACACAGGACAAAGCCGACGACGGATGAATGAATGGCTTGGACAGCTTAAAAAGCGTTAACAAACAAAGTAAGTTTAGGGAATGACGACGGAGTAAGAGGATCAGCTTTTTGCATTCTCCACACACACACACACATTCTTCATAGGCCCAAACAAAAAACTGAACCAAATGAAATCTTTAATACAAATGGTGGCAGCAAAAAAAAAAAAAAAAAAAAAAAACGGCCAACAACAACTTGCCCATCTGGTGTGAATGCACAGTGGTTAGGGTAAGAAAGCTTTTGAGAAAGGAATTCTGCCCTAACATCTCTAAATAAGCTAAATTTTGATATACGACAGTGTTGCCACTTTTTTTGTACGATTTTCTATTAATATATCACAAAAATCCGAAACAAGAATTTTACAAAAGAAATTGGCCACTGAGATCGTGGAATTTGACGTCTCTAGATTAGACAACATTGTGTAAACCTTTTTTGATCAAAATTGTTCAATACCAATGAATAAATAAAATAAATTTATATATATATATATATATATAATATTATTTATTATGAATTATAATACAAAGTAAATTTATATTTATATATTTATATTCTAATTTTGGGTCCAGGGATTGAGCCGGGGTGACTAAGATCATTGTAGCTAGTTATTGCAGCGACAGCCCAGAGCCTCTGGTGGGAACCCACAACCCCCACGCAGATAGCCGAGCACGCTACCAACAACTACCGCGACTACAGCGTAGTCGAAGCGAATCTAAATTGAGCAATTTGCAAAAAGACTACTTTTAAAGTGGGTCACTTAAAACTTTAAATTAGAATCGGCAATAAAAAAGTACTGATTATTTTTTAAAATTTCTGGTTTTATTGGAAAGGCTGAATTTTGTCACTTAATAATGGAACACAATATCATTCATATGACTACCACGACCGGCTGGGCAGTACCTCATCCGATCAACTCACTTTATCAGTACATGGCCCAATGATGCCGCTAGCCCAATATCCACACCAAACAGTGATTCGTTGTGGATGCATTGGCTTCCTAATAGTCACTTATTGGTTCTCTGAACCTCATATGCGGCAATTTTGCTATTATCATAGCCATCGAGATGAAAATGAGCTTCATGAAGACTGAACTGAAGGCCGATCTCTTCTCGAAAAATTTCCACGTAAATTTATTACACTTTGTGCTAAAGATTCACTACTTTTGGAAGTAAGTTTTTAATATTTTCCAATTTTGTTCGAGCGTATGCGTCCCATTTTGCCAATATCAAACATAGACCTGAAAATAAAAATTAATTTTGGGTTCTACTGAAGACTTCAGCACAACCTTTGGTCTTGGACCAAAATAAATGTATTGTCATTTATAGACCAAAATACATAACAGACCAAAAATACATACAAACAACAACGAAAAATTGAATTTTAATATTTTTAATTTATCCACTAAAAATGTTTTCTCTATGATTTTATGGAACACTATGCTTTAATGCAAAACAAAAATATATTTGTTAGGTTCCGCACAAAAAAATTTATTTTTTTGCATAGTGTTATTATGTAATAAATATTAAATTTTTACTTGGTTTCTAACTACTGTGCCACGACTTTGTAAACGGATACGTTTTCTTTGAATTGAATGAAGAAAAAGAAGAAGTTTAGGAAATAAGAAGAAAATACGATTTGTGTTTGGTTAGATTTCATTACGTAAAGTAGAGATTATCTTTTGTGAATATGGGGGCCCCTCCGTAACTCGAATAGTAGGAGTAGCAGGCAAAGCAAACCTAATAAATGTGGTATTCCAGCACCATAATCATCGTCATCATGTGCGAACTAAACACAAACACACTTTATACATACATACATGTGTACATTAATATGTACATATTTACATTTTATTATTCGTAAGAATATTTTAAACCACAAACTTCCGTTACACCTGAGAACGGCAATGTATATATGGATGTAGGTAGGTAGGTATGTATCCCATTAGATAGTATGGCGATGTAGTCAAGTCTTTAAGGGGCACACAAAACGTCGTAACCCGGGTGAGTACTTCGTTTACGATTGATTATTCTAGGGAACTGACTGGCTGGCAGGCAGCTCTAACCCACGTACAGACCAGACTGTAGATTTTTATGGCCTTCTGGCCTATGTTTTCCACACTTTTCAGCTCTTATTGAAAATTCATATGATGTTGAAGGCAGGTACAATTGTCTCGTTTTTCTCTTCACAATTTTAAACTCCCTCTCTTTTGTTTGTTCGTATTGAGAATTTTAAACTCCCTCTCTTTTACTTGTTCGTATTGAGAATGCACTACGAGAGAGCGAACTGTTCGAAAATGACAGCTTGCTAAGAGGAGTCGTACATTAATAAGAAGGAAATAACCGAGAATTTTGGGCACGTGCAGTATGTCATTAACAAATTTGTGCATTTATTGCTCAATTCCGTGAATCCATCACCACTGTAGTTGAAAAGGACTTTAAGTTGTCCGGAGATAAGATAACTTGAAAAATATTTCAAGTAATAGTACACTCGTAAGAGGCCAATAATATAGGGTGGGCCATGAAACATTTTAAATTTTAACTACTGATTACTTTGACTTTGAAAGGTAGAATAGCATTAATTATTATTTTTATTTTCAGGTCTATGTTTGACATTTGCAAAAAGGGACGCTATACGCTTGAACAAAATTGGGAAATATTAAAAACTTCCTTCCAAAGTTGTGAGTCTTTAAAGCAAACTGTAAGAAATGTACGTGGACAATTTTCGTGTTTTCAGATGAAGCTAATTTTCATCTCGGTGGCTATGTCAATAAGCAAAATTGTCGCGTATTGGGTTCAGGGAACCCACCCGTCACTATTGAGAAGCCAATGCATCCACAACGAGTCGCTGTTTGGTGTGGATTTTTGGCTGGCAACATCATTGGGCCATGTACTGAAAAATTACAATGATGATCAATTGATATGTGCAGCAAATTAAGTCATAAAGTATAGGGTCCGCCATCTAACTTTTTTTTCAACTATTCAACCGTTGGACTATTATTTGTGGGATGCCCGAGGCAGCCATTTGAATGAAATTATTTTTCATAATTACCCGGAAGGATTGTACTTTCAAAAAAAAAGAAATTTGAGAAAATATTCAGTAGTTTTTATACCCTACACCACTTCGTGGGCTAGGGTATTATAAGTTAGTTTCGCGCCAAATGTTTGTAACACCAAGAAATAATCGAGCTAGACCCACCCTTAAGTATACCGATCGGCTTAGAATCACCAGATGAGTCGATTTAACGATGTCTGTCTGTCCGTTTGCTGTCCATCTAAGCTTGTTCGCACTCTACAGGTCGCAATTGTAGTCTGATTGTCATGAAATTTGGCAGAAGTTATTTTTTCTGGACAAGGACCATCGGACCCCCATACAAATGTCGCTCCCGATTTGACTTTTTCCGCCCTATAAAGCACATATAGTACCCGATTTCTTCAAATTTGGCTTAACGCCTTATAATCAAACTAGAAATACCTGTGGCGAAAGCGGGTTAGATCGGCTCAGATTTAGATATAGCCCCCATACAAATGTCGCTCCCGATTTCACTTTTTCCGCTTTAGAAACCACATATTGTTCTCGATTTTTTTTTATAATTGAAACAACATCTTATAATTGAACTAGAAACACCTATGCTGAAAATGGGGAAAGATCGGTTCATATTTAGATATAGTCCCCATACAAATGTCGCTCCCGATTTCACTTTTTCCGCTGTAGAAACCGCATATTGTTCCCGATTTTCTTTAAAATTGGCACAGCATCTTATAATCCAACTAGAAACGCATATGCAGAAATCGGGTAAGATCGGTTCAGATTTAGATATAGCCCCATACAAATGTCGCTCCAGATTTGACATTTCCGCTCTAGAAACCGCATATTGTTCTCGATTTTCTTTAAAATTGGCACAACATCTTATAATCTAACTAAAAACACCTATGCTGAAAGTGTGTAAGATCGGTTCAGATTTAGATATGGCCTCAATACAAATGTTGCTCCCTTTACATATTATATTTCACCAATAAACATACATGGTGAGAGCGGGTCACATCGTTCCAGGTGTTAATATAATATTTTTTGTCAAACACTTACATTTACAGGATTCAAAAATCGTTCCCGATTTCACTTTTTTACCAAATTGAATTGTAATGAGATAAAAAGTATCAAATAGTCGGCTCCGTCCGTCTTTAGCCTTCCCATACTTGTTTGAAATATGCCCATATGTCCATACTTTGGCATAACCCAAGTGAGGCCCCATTCTTCTCTATTACAGCTCTAGAAACCACATCTTACATCGGATCTTTATCAAATTTTCCAGATCATTATAAGTTTCAACTAGGAATACCTACCGTGAATGAGAAATATATAGGCGCATGTTTTGGCACAGGTCTCAATTGTTGTTATAGTCCCCCTTCAAATGTCCGTCCGATTCATCCTATTACCGCTGTATCTGTCTGTATTTATCATAGGATCTAATTCAATTTATACATATCATGTTATATTTACTTTACTCGGAATATCTGCTGTGGATCCATTACTTTATTATTTACCATACTCATTAACTTTGACTAAAGATGAATTTATAGTAACTGTATAATTTATATGAACTACATAAAATTGCTACCATGAAATACCTGGGTTTAGTAATCAAAGCGAGGTATATACGCAAGGAGTAGTGTAGGGTATTATATAGTCGGCCCCGCCCGACTTTAGCCTTTACTTACTTGTTTTTTTTATAGCATTTTCTTATATATATAAGTCAGAGAGATTACATCACGTTAGAAAGAATAACCGTACAAATAATATACTAGATGTATTTAAAAGAGCCTTGGATACATCAGATCCACCGATTTCTTGAGTAAGCCAATACGGCAAAGGAGGCGCTTCCTAATTCTACCGGAAGAAAAAGAGTTATTAGCTGACAAATATAGTGCAGAGCATAAATCAAATTTTAATTCCAGAACTGATAAAGATTATAGCACCTACGTGAACGATGATAAAGAGGACATCTTAAGTAATCCGTATGTATATTTGGTATATATTTGGATATTTGGAAAATGAACCTGAAATTATACATTATACTTAAATAATTTTAAACAATAAATACAAAGTTATTGTGTAATATGAAACTATTAAATGCACAGTAAATAAAGTTTTAGGGACCAATGGAAAAAAGAGGTCCCAAATGGGTAAATTATAATTTTTTAATTCAAAAATAGCTTTCTGCAAGAAGAATATATATTTAAATTACCTATTTGAGGTTTAAGACTTTTGGCCAGTGAAATGGGTCATTTGTCCCATAGTGCGTCGTTAGTACGATCGCTCTTAACGTCCTTTTTACTTGTTCAGAACTCAGTTTGTGAGTCACATTTTTCTGAGCGCTACAACGAACCTAAAACGATAGAAGACAAACATATCAGACTTAAATAATTTGGCTAGGAGACCAGTCGACCCTATGTTCCACAATGAGAAGTTACATGGAATTGTTGGCGATAACAAATATTGCGTTTTTCTGTGAAATGTTGAATACAATTTGTATTGAATGTGGGTTTTTATTGGCAATTTCCAAGCCGACACAATGTATTTAATTTGGCTCATGTTGTGCTATTGCTAGCCAGTGTGTACGAGTGTCATGTAGTTTGCTGACCCCCCATCTAAATGGCTAAGCTTGGGTAGAGAATTTACTTGCTACGTGCATGTAATTGTTAATTAAAAAAACTAACCCTTCTGTGAAGGGTCAAACGCACGAAAAACGAACGTACTCAAGGCAAATCGAAGCAAAAATAATCTCAGTTTAAGAAATCCACACAAAAGAGAGGTAGTTGGGCCCCTTGTAATATTATCCTGGGCGTTGGTCTTTTCCTGCTTATTTTATATTCGTCGATTTAAGTAGTTTGCCTCCGCCACCACCCCTTTTCCTTCTGCAGGATATTAAATGTTGCTTAAATATTTACACTTGAAGGATTTCATGTTAAACACAGCAGATTACGTACGTTTTCCTTTGGCCCAGGCATTGCTCCATTCATTCATTCATTCTTCAACTTTATTGTTGGCCACTGAAATGTGGGCGGGCAGCAGCAGCAGCACATGAATGAATGCGAGTTATTTTTTCGCAATTTCCATTTTCCCTTTTTTGGTTTTGGTTTTATGCTTGTTCTTCTTCTTCCACTGCTTTGTGGTACGTTTGGTTCCATTCAAATTCCATCGCCCAATGACATCGTGACAGCCAACCGGGACAGGATGTTCAACACTAACTTTGGACACAGAAACTGAAAGAGGAAGTGATGTTGGTGGTAATAGTTTTTTTGTAAATGGTGTGAAAGAGTTGAAGGGGCGAAATCCATAAATTTAAATTTGTTGTGTGTGTGTGAGTAGGAGAGTTGCTGCTGGAAGCTGTTTCATGGTGTTGGCATATTTTTGTTGAGTGTTTTCTTCTTTTTGGCTAAAACTTTAATTATAGTCATAATTAAAGCTGAAATACAATTTAAATATTTAATGATAGACTGCTCACTCATTAATTAATGAATTAATATCTCACGGAGAGGGGGCGTTTAGGAATAAATTAATCAATATCAAATTATGCATCGTAATGGTGTGCGCTGAGCCATCATCGACTCTATAAAATCTCTCTCAAACAAAATCAAAGCAATTAAATTGTGTGTTAACTGAAATCAAATCGAAAACCAACAAATTAAAAATTAATAAATCAGTTAATTCTGGTATTTCTCAAACTAAGGAGATTTTGAAGTCACAAATTAAATCTTTTGGATTTTGAAGTCGAAGGGATGTTTGTACAATTTTCTCTTTCTTTTGCCGGTCTAAACTAGAAAATGATATATTTTTTAATTTAAAAATTCAATTTTTGCCAAAGTACTATAACTTTGGGCTATATATATTTCGGTTATAATTTTGTGAGTATAAGTCCGATCACGTTAAATAGTAAATCTAGCAGGAACAGTGTTTTTTCTGGCACAAAAAAGAACATACATATATATTTTTTTCAATCAATCAACAACATAAAAACTAATAATAAAAATATTTTATTTAATTTTTTAATAGCCAATAAAGAAAACAAACCAATCTTTACAGGGACTCAAAGTAGAAGAAACCCCATGAGATACAACCTCAGTAATCAGTTTCTAAAATAGCTTCAATTTAGCAATCCAACCCCTCTAAGTTGGAGACGAAAATTAGACAGCCAGACTTATGGAGAGGAGAACTGTTATCGATAACTGCCTTAGTAATCGATAACCTCCATCGTTTATCGATTGTTGAAATTCGATAAAAAATGGGTGTATTTTTATCCACTATCCAAAAAGACAAGATTATGATGTGTGAGGCCCCAAGATTGATATTTTTGGGAACAGGATCTCAAATTAAGAAAGAACTCGTCTACATGTTATCGATAACTCGCATAGTAATCGCGTTATCGGAGTTTAAAGTTTAGAAAAATATTTTTTTGTGTGAAATGAAATAAATAAAAAATAAAATAAATAAAAAATTTCGATAACTATCTTTATCAAAATTGTAAAATAAAAAAAATAAAAAAATCGATTCTTCTAATTTTTTACTAAAAAATTTCTATAAATATCTTAGTTATCGAAATTGTAAATTAAAAAAAATCGATTCTTCAATTTTTTTACTATTTTAAGCTCTTTCGAAAAAAGTAAAAATTTCGATAACTTTCTTATTTATTGAAATTGTAAATTAAAAAAAATAAAAAATCGCTTCTACTTTTTTTTGACTATTTTAAGCATTTTCAAAAAAATCTACAATTTCAATAACTATCTTAGTTATCGAAATTTTTTTACTATTTTAAGCTATTTCGAAAAAAGCAAAAATTTCGATAACTATCTTAGTTATTGAAATTGTAAATTAAAAAAATAAAAAATCGATTCTTCTATTTTTTTTACTAAAGAGTGATTTTTTTGAGGTTAGGATTTTCATGCATTAGTATTTGACAGATCACGTGGGATTTCAGACATGGTGTCAAAGAGAAAGATGCTCAGTATGCTTTGACATTTCATCATGAATCGTCTTACAAACGAACAACGCTTGCAAATTATTGAATTTTATTATCAAAATGCGTGCTCTGTTAAGAAAGTTCATTGCGCGCTTCCATTTTATGGTCAGTTTAATCGACCCACTGAAGCGGCTATTCGGGCTATTGTGACTAAATTTCGCACCAAATTTACATTGTTGGACATTAAACCACCAACACGCTTACGTAGAGTGCGAACTGAAGAAAATATCGCAGCTGTATCGGCCAGTGTTAATGATGACCACCAATTTTCGATTCGTCGCCGTTCGCACCAATTGGGTCTCTGTTACTCAAAAACGTGGAAATGCCAAAATTGGACTAAGCGGATGGACCACCTAAGACGCAGCCGCGGTCAACATTTAAATGAAATTGTCTTCAAAAAGTAAATGTCATGGACCAATCTAACGTTTCAAATAAAGAACCGATGAGATTTTGCAAATTTTATGCGTTTTAAAAAAAAAAAAAGTTATCAAGCTCTTAAAAAATCACCCTTTATTTTAAGCTATTTCGAAAAAAGCAAAAATTTCGATAACTATCTTAATTATGTAAATTAAAAAAAAAATAAAAAAATCGAGTCTTCTATTTTTTTTACTATTTTAAAAATTTCGATAACTATCTTATCTTATTTTCGATATCTATCTTATTTATCGCAATTGTAAATAAAAAAATAAAAAAATCGATTCTTCTAATTTTTTTACTATTTTAAGCTCTTTCGAAAAAATAGCAAAAATTTCGATAACTCTTAGTTATCGAAATTGTAAATTAAAAAATAAAAAATCGATTCTTCTATTTTTTTACTATTTTAAGCTCTTTCAAAAAAGCAAGATAGTTATCGAAATTGTAAATTAAAAAAAAATAAAAAAATCGATTCTTCTATTTTTTTACTATTTTAAGCTCTTTCGAAAAAATAGCAAAAATTTCGATAACTATCTAGTTATCGAAATTGTAAATTAAAAAAATAAAAAATCGATTCTTCTAGTCTTTTACTATTTTAAGCACTTTCGAAAAAATAGCAAAAATCTTAGTTTCGATAAATTAGAAATTTATAATAGAAAATTCTCGAAAATTGACAGAACGAGTAAGTAAGCTTCAGTCGGCTGAACCGACTTATCTATACCCTCACTCTTAGAGAATATACATATATACTGAAGTTATAAGGACTTACATTTTACTTTACTTTAAAAAGTAAAGTAAACTTTTTTCGATAACTGGCGTAGTTATTGAGATATTTTACAATGTTCCCGGAAAAAGAGTGAATAAATTTGAAATTATTAGCCCAAAATGAGGCTACGCAATTAGCAGGCTATGCAATTAGAGTAACATCGTTATTGCTGCATTTTTATTGGGGGCGACAATTTGTGGAACAATTTAAAAATAATAAATCATTAGCCCTAAAACACATGACCAAAATGAGTGACCGAATCAAAGACTCATCTTCGTTTACATCCACTTAAAAAAACTTTCTAAAGGGTCCACCAAATAACTTTAGAAAATGCTATAAAAAAAACTACTGAATATTTTCTCAAATTTCTTTTTTTATTTGAAAGTACAAACATTCCTTTTTTATAGAATTTCCACAATCGTTAAATGTGAAAATTATCGAAAATTATTATCGATAACTCAAGAAGTTATCGACATTTTTTAATTTTTTCTCCTAATATTCGATTTTGACCATTGGAACAAAAAACAAAATCTATTTTTGTCAAACTTTAACGTCCGATAACTCAATAACAAAGCGAAATATCCAAATATGCGGACAAATATCGTACCCTATCGATTATTATCGATAACTTAAAACATTTTTTCCTATATTTCAATTTTGAGTCCATTGGAACGAATACAAAATAGATTTTTTTTTCAAATTTTAACGTTTGAAAACTCAATAACTAAGCGAAATATCCAAATATGCGGTCAAATATAATACTCTACCCCGTTCTTCACCTCTTCCAAGTAGAGTCTATAACATATCTGAGACTCGACGCTATATTTTTACCGAGTAGTAGAGTGTTTGACATTCATTGGAGATTTCTTAAACCTCTTGGAAAATTTACATAAAGAACAGGTAGTTTTTTCGATTGGCCAACACGAATTTGTGACGAGAAGTCCTTAAGAATTCGATAATAATTAGCCACAATAACGTCAAGATCCGTTAGTGACTGAATTCCAAACAAACACGTGACAGAATTCCAAACAAAAATTTCCATCGTCAGAATAAATAGCTGGAATTTGAATATTACATTCAAAAACAAATAAAAATCAATCAATTCGATTAAATTAATAATTTTTGTGTTGTCATTTATTTTGGTTTAAGACCAAAGGTTGTGCTGAAGTCTTCAGCAGAACCCAAAATTAGCAAAAAGGCAAAGTGAGACCTTTATTGTTGCAGCTAAATGTTGACTGCGCAGTTTCGATGGGCGCTACCCCACCTCCTCAGAACTTTCGCAACGAATGTATGTCTTTGACTTAAATCAGGGTTCATATTAGTACCAGCGGTCACATATGACAAATGAGAAGCGCTGATAAACAAAATATTCCACCAAACTAAGTCGACACACTAAAGATCTCACTTTGCCAATTCAATGTTATGCATGTGCTCGCAACACAATTAATGATTTTTTTAAAGTCTCGTCTCTTACTTACTTCTACAAAAAAGGACATCATTTCTACATTTATCTATAGATTTGCTCAGCTAGGAATTGTTGTGTTCTTTCGTATTATATGTAGATTAGTTTTTCGTTACAATTTTCATCTATATTTTTACTTTTTCTTTTTTTCGCCGAGCCGGCGAAAAACAATTCTTAAAATTAAGAAAAAAATTTAATTGCCTTACACCTACAAAGAAGGATATAACTTCTACGTTTCGCCCAAAGATTTTTTTTAAATTATTTCTTTTGCTTAACATAGTGAATTAATAAATTTTCTATTTTTTATTTTTAGAGGAATTTCCATCCAGGTCAACTGATTATTTAAATATCTTAACGACTGCTTTAGAATTGTATAGAAAATTATCCATGTCCTGGTGGAAAAAGGGCGTTGAAAATTTAAAAATATTTTTTTTTATCCTTGCATAATGTCATTTGGATTTTGTGCAAAATTTGGCACAATTTTTTATAAAAGTTGTCGAAGTTTCAGGATGGGATCATCTTGGGATCAGGATAGTCCCTTGAGGACCAAAAATTCCAAAAAAATGCGATCAAAAATGTGCAAGTAAATCGGGTTAAAAAAAAATAAATTAAAAATTGTACTAAAATCTAGAGCACTGGCTAATTAATTTCTTAATTATACTCTCCACGAGAGTATTATGTCTTTGTGCATTTGTTTGTAACACCCAAAAGGAAACGAGATAGACCCATTGTTAATTATACCGATCGTCTTAGATTCACTTTCTGAGTCGGTTTAGCAATGTCCGTCTGTCTGTCCGTCCGTCCATCTATTCTTGTAATCACGATACAGGTCGCAATTGTAGACAGAACCAAATGAAACTTTGCACAGCGACGTTTTTCGGGGACGAACGCTATTTAATTTGAAAAAAAAAAATCGGTTCAGATTTAGATATAGCCCCCATACGAATTTCACTCCCGATTTGACTCTTTTCACTCTAGATACCACATATTATAACAGATTTTCTTTAAAATTGGCAAAACATCTTATATTGTAACTAGAAACACCTGTGGTAAAAATGTGTTAGATCGGTTCAGATTTATATATAGCTTCCATACAAATTTCTCTCCTGATTTGACTTTTTCCGCTCTAGAGACCACATAATGTATCAGATTGTCTTCAGATCTGGTAAAACATCTTATATTTCCACTAGAAACACCCATGGTGAATATCGGTAAGATCGGTTCAGATTTATATATAGCTCCCATACAAATTTCGCTCCCGATTTGACTTTTTCCGCTCTAGAAACCGCATATTGTATCAGATTGTCTTCAGATTTGGCAAAACATCTTATATTTAAACTAAGAACATCTATGGTGAAAATCGGTTCAGATTTAGATATAGCCCCCATACAAATGTCGTTCACGATTTGACATTTTCCTCTGTAGAAACCACATATTGTACTCGATTTTCTTTAAATTTGGCACAACATCTTATAATCTTACTAGAAACACCTATGCAGAAATTGGGTAAGATCGGTTCAGATTTAGATATAGCCCCCATATAAATGTCGCTCCCGATTTGACTTTTGCCGCTTTAAAAGCCACATATTGTGCTCGATTGTCTTTAAATTTCGCACAACATCTTATAATCTAACTAAACAAAACTATGGTGAAAGTGGGTAAGATCGGTTCAGATTTAAATATAGCCCAAATTCAAATGTTGCTCCCATAAGTTTAACCGATTTTGGCCAAACTATACATTTTATATTTGACCTATTTCGTTCCAGGTTTCAATATATCCTCATACAAATGTCCTTTCCGATATAAAATTTTTTGTCAAACACATACATACAGGATACAAAAAACCTTCCCGTTTTCACTTTTTCACCGAATTGAATTGTATTCGGATTGAAAGTGGAGTGTATCATAGAGTCGGCCCCGACCGACTTTAGCCTTTCCTTACTGGTTTTATTCATAAAGTAATGTATCTTTTTCTACAAATTGCCAACTTAGACGGGTCATAAAATAAATACTACATTGAATATCGCCAAAAATTTGTATGAACCAGGAGAACAAACGTGCCAAATTGTGTCGAAAATGGTTGGAATTAGTCTGTTCCTAAACTAGTAATGATACTTTTAATAAAAATTTTTCGAAAATTAAAAAAAATAAAATTTCCATGATTAATTTTTGGATTGAATTTATGCTTAAATTTTTATATTTTTTTGTTGCATAGTGTAGTAGTGCTTGACCTTTGACTTAAGCTCGGCAGAAGTTGAAAACAATCAATCAATCATTCGCTACAAATAAATCATCACTACAAACGAGCTCGATACATGTCATTTTGTAAACCTGTGCGTGCTGCTAACATTGTATTTTGTATATATTGATGTATTTTAATAAAATTAAATCATCTATTCAATTAGTAGATGGTTTTTGTTTCTTTCCATTTTCGTAAACAAATCCATTGGGCGAATTTTCTGTACAAAGCCCTAACTGAATCCATTTATACGCTCAATGCAATTAACTGCCTACGAGTTTTTTTGTGGTCTTTTGGTTTCAGTTTTTGGGTTTAAATCAATCAACAGCCTACTCCTCTATTTTCTGAAACCTCAAATGCGGCATTTTTAAGGAATTACCATTAAGATGACATGGTTTGAAAAACTTTAATTACAGCCTCCTATAATAATAAGACTATGCAAGAAAAATAAAAAAAATGTTTCCAAGCCAGAAAAAATATCTTTTGTTCTATGAAAGGTAATTATGATGTCTACATATTCTGCGAATTACATTTTCACATAGAAACAGTGCTTTAGGAACAGCCTCTAAAAATTTGGGAAAAATAATTGTTTTCGAAAAAAAAATTTTGTTGGCAAGAAAAAATTTATAAAAAAAAATTGAAAAATGTATTTTGTATTAGTTAGCATTCTAACGCAACAAAATCAATTTATATATATTTTTTATAATACTCTTTATAGACACAAAAAATCATATTTTTTTTAATTTTTGTTTATGTTACAAATTTTATAAAAGAATATATTGTTTTAGTTAATAAAGAAAAAATTAAAAAAATATTTTGGGTCTACAAGAAGTATCATAACTTCTACATTTATTCGTGGATTTTTTAAATATAAACATTGTTTTTGCCTTAAAATGTATGCTATAAAACAAAAATTTATTTTTCCTACTTTTTTCTTTTTTATGATTTTTTTCGTGCCAGAAAAAATAGATTTAAAAAATATTTTTTCCCAAATTTTTGAAGACTTCCTAAACCACTGTTTTTATGTGAAAATGTAATTCGGAGCCATAATAAGTATCTTTAATTTAATATATAACCTTGTGTTATCGGACTTATATTTCCAAAATAAGAGTACAAATATTTAAGGTACTTACGCCGAAAATTGAAATTTTAGTAAAACATTAAAAAAAGTACCATACAAATTTTTAATATCTTTTTCGAGTTTAGAAAACCAAATCATCAGGAATGTTATATGCAAAAAAACAGAACTTATAACTCATTATATTATATTAAAATATTGCTTTATTTGAACTGGGATATTGTCGTGGCTCGAGACCATTTTGCTTCTATATTTAATAGAATGCAAATTTATTTACAAATTGCATGGTGAAATTTATTACTTGGCTGCAGACTACCACGATCATGATTTCGACCATGTCAAAAGTCTTTTCAAGTGGCTTCGCTGCGACTTTTCAACATCAAACCAGGCCTCTATAAGGAGATAATTCACACAAACGAACGAGAATCACAACTCACTTGCCGAATTTGCGTTTAAAAAATCGCACCAAGTAATAAAGCACACATGCCATCTTACAAGCATCTCATTGAGTTGCATATGTAAGTATGTGTATATGCAGGTATAGTTACCCAGCAATACTTCTGCCGTGCCAACGCTCGTTTGTTTTAGTTTTTTCGTTTGCATTTTTTGGTCTGTAAAAAAATATTGCTTTATTTATTCTACATCTTCTCTTTATTATTTTCTTGCAGATCTCTCAGTATACATCCTATACTATCGTCTGATATTGTATCCATCAAGGTAGGTGTTATTTATGTTTATCATCATTATTTATTTTTAACAAATATTATATGGCACAAAATTATATATACCAGACAAATTTTTGTTGCCGGAAAAAAACTTGTATATGGAATCCGTTTCTGATTACTTTTACAAGGTAATGATAAAGTTTAAACTACTTTCTCACTCGCTTGTAAGAACTTTTGCGATTTTGAACCAATTGGGAACAAAAAAAAAAAATAAAAAAAAACGTTGCACTTTTTTGTAAACGATAGCTATATTAGTTAACAACATATCGAAATTAAAAAATAGATTTTTTTTAAGTTCATTGAAAGTAATTTTAAATTACTAAGTTATCGATATCGATAATCGATTATTAAGTTATTGATAACTAAAAAAGTTATTAATTTTTCGAATTTTTCTAACGAACAAATCTTTCGATATCTACCTTAGTTATCGAAATTGAAAAAATTTGTTGAAAAATTTGTTACTTTTTTAAGCTCATTTGAATGTTATTTTTAATCACTAAATTATCGATAACTAAAAAAGTAATCGATTATTAAATTATTGATAACTCAAAAAGTTATGGATTTTTTTACTAATTTTCGATGTTGAGTCGATTAGAACGAAAAAGAATTAGAAAATTTGCTCAAATAAAATAAGTTGAAATTTTTCGATATCTATCATAGTTATCGAAAATATCGATACTCGCTTGTAAGTACATTATAAATAAATATGCTTCGCTTGCATACAAAATGAGAGCGTGAAAGATAACGATCACGAGTAAATTACGGTAAGTTCGACCAGAAATAAACATTTTTAGTCAAATGACGATAAAATTGAGGTAATTTTCCTTACCTACTAATAAGGCGGTGACACATTTATATACCCTCCACCACAAGGATGGGGGTATACTAATTTTGCCACTTCGTTTGTAACAACTTGAAATATTTTGTGATATTCTTGATCGTGATAAAATTCTAAGACGATCTAGTCATGTCCGTCCGTCACGCTAGCATCTAAACGAAAGGAGATAGGAGGCCCAAATTTTGCATAAATACGTCCTATAGTCGTAGATCGGTTGGGATTGAAACTGGACGAAATCGGCCCAAAGGGAAAAATTTTTCCCTCACAGGAACTAAAAATAACTATAATAATCCCTAATATTTTGGGGAATTTAGGCATGTTTTTTTCAATATGTCTGCATGTACTTACATGATATTGGGTGCGTGCACCACCATAAAGTGAATTTTATTCGTAGGGGGTAAAATAGGGCAAAAAAGGGACAAAAATGGTACATATCAAACGACAGCAGCTAGAAACTAGAAATTCGGTGTGTATATTGAGTAGATAATCTAATTGAGTAGATACATACTATAAAATTATTTTTTCCAAATTCGTACTTTTAAGGGGTCAAAAGGATAAAAATGGTACCAACAAAACGACTGCACCTAGAATAATGAAATTCGGTGTATACATTCCTCTGATTACGTAGACACGTAAAATAAATCGATTGTTCGAAATTCGTTCTTTTTGGGGTTAAAATGAAGAAAGGGGATAAAAATAGTACCAACCAAATGACCACAGCTAGAGACATGAAATTCGGAGTATACATTGCCCTGACTGCGTAGACACGAAAAATTAAAGATTTTATCCAAATTAGTACTTTCAGGGGATACAATGGGAACAGAGGGATAAAAATGGTACCAATCAAATGGCCGCAGCTAGAATCATGGAATTCGGTGTATACATTCTTTACACTGCATAGACAAGCAAAATAAAAAGATTTTTCGTTAGGTTATTTTGCACTATTTACGTGAGATAATGGATTTTCAAAATTTGTACTTTTGGAATTAAAATGGAATGGAAATATAACCCACTGTAGCACCCACTATCTACTAATATATGTATGGTAATTACGCTTTTTTTTTTTTGAAAATATAAATATAAGAATATTTATGTTTTGAATTGACTTTGAGTATTATTATATATACATATATAGTGTAAACGTATTTGTAGCCTTGCTTTATAAGCGTGGTTTGAAATAATAATTTTTTAATATTTTTGTTGCTGCAATTTGGGAATGATATATAAATACATACATC